>JAWWEB010000106.1:8816399-8826736 GCA_035222195.1 Myioborus miniatus | reverse complement strand
CCCTGCCTCGGGGCCAGGGGCTGGCACCAGGGGAGCCACCCTGCCTCGGGACTGCCCACCAGAGGGGCCACCCTGCCTCGCGACTTGCTCAGCACCAAGGCTGCCTTCCCTAGCAAAGCTCCTGTTGCTCAGAGCTGCATAATGACATGCAAATGAGCTCGCTAATGCATCATTGCACAAGCAGGGAGGGGGTGTAGGGGTGTGATGGTAGGAGGGCGTTGAGTGGGGAAGGTGGCAGCTCTGGGCAGGCGATGCAGCGTTGTGCTGATGGATGTGATGTTTCTTCATCAGTCCTGAGAAGAGCAACAATTCTTGTTTTCCGACCATAGATCTTGCTGTGAATTCCTGAGAGAGTATTTTCCATGTCTTGGTGACTGAATCCATCTTTTTTTTTTACTTTCCCTTCTGCCTTTTAGGGCACCTTGATGGATTTTGTCCCTTCTACTCCTCCAATGATCCCTTCCATCATCGTGCACTGTGTTAATGAGATTGAGCAACGAGGGCTGCATGAGGTAAGAAGAAAATGAGGTGTGAAACAGTGCTAATGAAATGGGTTGTGGTGTTAGGGAAGCAAATTGTTAACCCAAATATCCCTTATTTATGGTGTGCATGGGTGACTCAGGTGTGGGGAGAAGGTGGGGATGGAAGAAAGCCAGTTGACCTCCTCCTCTGAGCCAAGCTTTGTGCCAACAGACAGGCATTTACCGCGTCCCTGGCTGTGACAAGACTGTGAGGGAGCTGAAAGAGAAGTTTCTCAGAGCAAAGGGCGTTCCTTTGCTCAGCAAGGTGGACGATATCCACGCCATCTGTGGCCTTCTCAAGTACTTCCTGCGCAGCCTGAAGGAGCCCCTGCTCACTTTCCGGTTAAACAAGGCTTTCATGGAAGCTGCAGGTGAGGAATTGCTGTGTGACATCTCCAGCTCTTTCCTGAGGCTCACTGGTTGTGGTTTTGCTGTTGAGTGAACCAGCAGCCCGTGGTGCTCTGTGGAGCCCTTGTGCCCGAGTTCTAGTTGGGCAGGATACAAGATTATTAGCACAGCTTGAGAAGCTTCTGACTTCTTTATTTCTCACGTAGCCGTGGCTGTGAGGGGAATATTGCAGCTTCTGGGAGCACTTTCTTAGGTCTAAATATTATTTTTTCCTGCTAGAAATCGAGGATGAGGATAACAGCATTGCTGCTATGTACCAAGCAGTTGGAGAACTTCCTCAGGCCAACAGGGACACCTTGGCTTTCCTCATGGTCCACCTGCAGAGGTACATTCTGATGGATGGGGGTTGGAACTGGGTGATCTTGAAGGTTCCTCCCAACACAAGCCATTCTGTGATTTGGAAGGGGAAGGTTACCCCATTGGTGCTTTTTCCACTTGGGTCTGGTTACTGCTTGTGAGCATGGAGTCTTCATTCTGGAACAAACCTGCTCACTCAGAGGCCAAGTGTGTGTGGGACAGGGGACTTGTATTACAAGTGAAGGGGGGAACTGCATTCTTCCCATATTTCTTTTAATGCAGGGTGGCTCAGAGCCCAGACACCAAAATGGACATCCCCAATTTGGCCACAGTCTTTGGCCCCACCATAGTCGCCCACGCGGTACCAGATCCCGACCCCGTGACGCTGCTGCAAGACATGAAGCGTCAGCCCAAGGTGGGACAGACTTGGGGCTTGTCTCTGTTCCAACCCAAACCATTCTGTGATTCTGTGATCAGTGACTCACAGGTGTCTCTGTAGGTGGTGGAGCGGCTCCTGCTGCTGCCCATGGACTACTGGAGCCAGCTGATGATGGTGGAGCAGGAGAACATTGACCCAGCACATGTGATTGAGAACACCAACGCCTATTCCACTCCACGGACACCTGAGGTCCAAGGTAATCCTGCCTTCTGCTCTGTTACTAAAAACAACCCTCAATCCACACAGCCTGGGAGGCTCTTGGAGCCAGCCACTTCTCACTTCATGGAGGCAGAGGGAAAAGCAAAGTGTGCCAGGAAGTGCCAGATTTGTCTAGTGCTTTTCACAGATGCCAGGGAATGCCTGATGTTCCCTGAATGGCAAAGAAAACTTCATCTGTCCCCACACTGTGCTGCTCTCTTTTGGCAGTGAGCATCCTGGGACCTCTCACCACCCCAGAGCACCAGCTCTCCAAGACACCCTCGTCCAGCTCCCTGTCCCAGAGGGTCCGCTCCACCTTCAGCAAGACCACCCCCAAGTAAGTGCCAGGGGGTGCTGTCATGCCATGCTTGGGATGACTGCAGGGGATTTTGGGTGCTCTAGGAGAACTGAGACTTTGGGGACACTTACTACTCAGGGAGCCCTCCCTTGACCTGTGCTGTGGGAGCAGCAGATTTGGGTAACAAACATCCTCTCATGGTAGGGAGAGGAACATTGGCTGGGAGGTGGGTGAGATTTGGATGAATGTTCCCTGGAAAAGGGAGAGTGTTGAACCTCTGTGTCCAGAATTCCAAACTGATATTCTTGTGTTTCTCTTGAATTAGATTTGGGAGCAAAAGCAAGTCAACAACCCAGTTTGGGCATCAGGGTAACTTCTTTGCCTCTCCTATGCTGAAGTGAAGACCTGGGAGTTGGTCTTGTCCTGGCATTTGCACACCAATGCTCACAAGTAGAAGAAATACAGATTGTCTCCATGGCCCCTGGCAGCTTATATGAAATAATGTTTTGCCTTTTATCTTTCAGCTAAACTGAGACTTTTAATGGGATTTTATAGTGCAATTTATTTTTATTATCTAATGCTGTGCTGAATGTAGTATTGATGAAGACAGTAACAAGCAGGATTTGTTCAGTGCTAATCATTAAAAAAACTCTAGAGAACTGGCATTTTCACTAACATCTGTTTTTCTCCCTGTGTGAAGTAGAGCAGTCACAAAATGAGGGTCAGTTGGTTGGGATTTTTGTAGGATCTTTGTCAGAATCCAGGCTTTCCATCAGCACCGTCTGTCCCGCCTGGCTGGTGGTGCAGCTGGAATCCTGAGGATGGCAGTGTTGGACTGGGCTGGTGGGCAGAAGCCTCTCTCCAATGAACTGCCCGAGGGACTGTGGCTGCTCTAAAGGAGCATTTATTTCCCATTTATTTCCTGGTACTGTGTTTGCAGGGGTGAATTTCATAGAGGAGGGTGTAGATGCAAAACCAAAGGATTCCTGGGCAGCCCAAAGGAAGTGGTGCTGCTCTTGCTGGTGAGAGGAGGGAGGGTGGTTCAGTGGGGGTGGGAGTCCTGCTTTCCCTGGCCAGGATCTGGGACCTTTCCCAGTGCTGTGTGAAGACACCTGTGCAACACACACGAGTTTATCCAGTGGCTGTTTTTATTGAGCTTTGGAACTGTCCTGGCTGTGCAGTTAAGTAAATCCTCATGTTTTACACGACCTGCAGTTTTGTGTTCTCTGGCTCATGGTTTTCACTTGTGAATTTTCACCAGGCATGTGTGGCCTCACTGGAGGCTGAGGGGCTGCTCTCTACCCCAAGGACTGATCCCAGCCAGCTTTGCTGCTTAGGACAGGATCCTGCCCTGGGCTGTGGCCCCTGGTCCTGGGGATGAAGGAGGATGACAGGTTTGGTCCCCACTGTTGTGCTGGGAGGTAAAATAACCCAGGGTAGGTGTGCTGGCCTGGGATGTTTCTCTCTCCCCTTGATTGTGAGGTCTGGGGGTGAAGTGTTTGCCCACTGGTGCTGAGCCACTGCTGGGGCCCCTGAGCAAGGGAGTGTTTCTGGCCCTGGGTTCTCAGACACACCAGGTGTGCAGGACAGGGCACTAAGGTGTGTTCTCCTTACCCTGATTCTAGTTCTGAGCACACTTGGTCCTTTCCTGGAGCATGTTCTCCCAGACTAGGTCCTTGTCTGTTCCTCACTGGAGCAGAAACACGGTCACTGTTGGTGGGACCTGCTGAGGGACATTGCCCTGGTCCCTGTGGCACTGCTCTGTGGGGACAGGTAGCTTTGGGGACATCTGAGGAAGCCACCCTCACTCAGCTACTGCTGGGCACAGAGGTGACCCTGGCAGTGCTTGGGCACGTGACTGGGATGGGGGTGCCCACCTGTGCCTGCAGGTAAGGGCACAAATTCCGGGTGGGAAGGGCCTGGGGGATGGAGAGTGAGAACAGTGAGGATGGGGTGGATCTTTGGTGTTCCATGCTCTGGATGCTTCAGGCTGCAAGAAGAGACCAGCAAGGAGAAATCATGCTGAGAAATATTTATTAATCAAAGATTTATAAAAGCCTCAGTTTGGCTCCAGAAACAGGGATGAAAATAACTCCTGGTGGGAACCAGTACAAAGAAGCTCCTGTTTATGTCCTGGCAGGGGCAGGCATGTGTGTGCTTCTGAGGATTAATGCAGATAAAATCACCCCTGTGGGCTCCTTCATCAGCAGCATTTAATGCATTTGGACGGGCCAGTGACCATCTGTGTCCTGTACAGAAGGACTTCACCTTCATCATGGCTCCTGTGGAGGAGATCATCAGGGATCTTGTGGAGCAATTCACCTCCTGGTTCATTGCAAATGCTAGAATTCTTATAATTAATGAGTTGATTTCTCACATTGCCCTAATCAGCATTTGGTTCTGATCAGTGGAAGCGCTAAGGGAGAGATGCAGGTCCCCACCAGAAGATTGTGTTCAGACCTTCTAAGACAAATTCTTCCCTCTTGTTTTCATTCCCTCAGGGAGCAGCAGCACACAGCAGCGTGGTGAAGGTTTTGGTTACCCACAGGTGGGCCTGGATTTGATGGCTGAGCAATGGGATGGCGTGAGGAGCTGCCAGAAGCAGCATGTGAGGGATGGACCTGCTGTGCAGAGCCAGGCAGTCCTTTTGGCCTTCCAGCCTTGGGAAAAGTCGTGCCCAGTTCTCTGTGGGATGGGGTGATCCTCAGCACCTAAACCTAGTGCCGTGGGTTCCCTGGGCAGTGCCGGTCGGCCTCTTGGAGGAAGTGGTGGATGGCACTGGCAGCCTTGGTGTCACCCTTCCTCTTGTAGATCTGAGCCATCTTTACCAGCCTGCGCCCACAGTCCCTCCTGTGGTCTGTCTGCACGGGGATTTTGTAGCATTCCATGAACTTTTCTTTTGCCTTCTCCTGCGATCCCCCTCGGTAGAGGAAGTACTTTCCCCAGGAGAGACTCAGGGCTTGCTGGCATTTGAGGCTCAGGGTGTTGATTTTCTTCTGCAGCTCCATGTAGATCTCTTTTTCCTTTGCTGGGTCTGTTGCACCGATGAACTCTGCCAGCTGCAGCTTGGCGAGTGTAAGGTCAAGGTCTGGATGTTCCTGAACAATCTGCTGGAGGTCCCTGATGGCTTTACGCCGTATCTTATTCTTGTCTTCCTCCTTTGCTTTGACCCACTGTTGCTTGTAGCACTTGGCCAAGGCCTGGTAGAGAAGGTGGTAACCTGGGTCCTGCTGCAGGGCTCTCTGGATGATCTGGAATGCTTGCTCTGTCGACCGTGGCATCCAGAACAAAGCTGATAGTTTGAGGACCTCGGGGTCAGAGCTTTTCTCTGCACATTCTTTAACTAAGCCAATTGACTTTTTCCCATCTACTTTTTCAAGTAGCCTGGCCAAATATATTTTGGCTCTGTAGTTATTTGGCTGCTCGTTGACAATTCTTTCCAACTGGATTCTGGCTTCTCTTTCAATATCAGGTTGCCAGGAGAAATTCCAGGAGGAATAAAGAGCCACTGCAAGCCCAGTACGGAAGGAGCTGCTCTCTGGTTCAAGCATCAAGGCCATGTTGAAGCACTCCCTTGCCCGTTCCCCGTTCCAGGATTTGATGGCCAGCAGGGACCAGCCTTTGAGGGCCTGGATGTGCGGGATCAGCCGCACGTCCCAGGGAGTTGGGCAGAGCTGCTGAAGGTGTCTCAGGCAGGTTTCAGCCTCCTGGTAGGAGCCCTGAAGGAAGTGGATCCAAGCGTAATTCCCGTAGATGATCAAAGAGCCAGCAGTAGATGTCAGTGGATGCTCCTCATCGTTGTGCTCCTCAGCAGCTTTCAGGCTCTGCAGAGCTTCCTTACTCTGGTTGCTCAGCTGGTGCAGGTAGGCCTGGAGCCCCAGCAGGGCCACCTGGTTCTGGTGGGCTGTGTGCTTGATCTCAACATCCACCTTCTGCAGGAGATGCTGAGGACTGCAAGATTCAACGCCCAACATCCAGGTGAAGTGACACTGCAGGGTATCCAGCATCTCCTTCAGCTGCTCCTTGCTACAAAGAGGAAATGGTGAATTATTGAAGGGTGCATGCTGGGGTGCCCACATAGAGCAGGAGAAGGAGAAGATTCTCCAGTTGCTCAACAGATCCCTTGCACTCAGGCTACTAAAGAACCTGCAAATTGTTGTTCCAATCGGCCCATTTTTCAGGGAGGTCTCTGTGAGCCTTCCCATTAGAGAACAGCAAGCCAGGAATGGAGTCACCAGTGCTCCCCCACCTAAGGCAAAAGGCCTGGGATGGGCTGTAAAAAAGGAGAGTAGAGCCAGCCCCACCCACACCTACTATGGGGTTGTGTTTTCAGCCTGAAGGGTGAAGAAATGGCGCAGAAAAGAGCCCAGCAAGGTAAGGAAAGTGTTAGACTGGCATGTCTCTTCCATGAGGAAAGGCTGAGAGAGCTGAGACCGTTCAGTTCAGAGAAGAGAAGGCTCAGAAGGATCTTGGAGCTGTAGAAATACCCGAAGGGAGGGTGCAAAGCAGTGCCAGGCTTTTTTAGTGGTGCCCAGTGCCAGGGCAAGAAGGGCACAAACAAGCCCAGGAATCTCCATCTGGACATCAGGAAATTTAGCTGTGAGAAGAAAGGCCTTGTACATTTTTCCTGGACAGGTTGTGCAGTCTCTACCCTCAGAGAGACTCCAGAGCTGTCTGGATGCAGCACCTTGGACAAGGTGACTTTCAGAGACCCTTTCCAGACTTAACCACGGTGAGGTTCTGAACAGGATGCTGTGCTGAGCCTTGTCCCCCTCGCCCTGTGGCTGTGGGAGCTGTGACAAGAGGGGATGCTGTGCACTCACCTCAGTCTTGCTGTGGCCATCGTGTCAGTGTCGAGGGTGAGGGCTTGGCTCTTCCACCCAGCAGCAGATCCTGAGTAGGACAGTCTGTAAGCTGGGGACTGAGCTTTAAATAGGAAAGCTCTCTCCTGGGTGGAGTGAGATGAAACCACTTATCTAGGATGAAACAGGAAGAGTTTAAACCAAAAATGAAAGTATTCTCTTCCTATGTGGAAGTTATCACCTTCCCTTCACAAACTGATGCTGGGGAAGAAAGGGAACTCGGGGGTCAGAGCAGCAGGGTCTGAACTCCACCCTGGAGACCTTCTCCCTGCTGAAGAGTACACTTTGGTGTCCAGCTTTAGCAAGTATCTGGTGCAAGGTGATGGAGGATCGGGATGGAGAGGTGACGTCACTGTTACCAGTGATGAGCCAAAGGCTCCATGTGACTCTGCAGGACTTTGTCCTCAGGATCTGCCCTGGCAGTTGTGCTGGAGTTTCTCATCTGCCTGTCACAGAAACTGCCCAGCAAAACAGGGATGGCAATTGCAGCTGCACGGTTTTGTGTGGGGTGCAGCAGTGCACCTGGGGAAAATCCCAAAAAGTCCTTCCCTAAGGAGCAGGAAGTGCTGAGAGAGCACAGGCTGCTGAGCTGGAGATGGCCCCAGGGCTATCAGCAACTCACCAGGAAGCCACTGCTAACCACAGAGGTTTTGGCACGTGACAGAAAAAACACAGGTAAAATCCAGGACACGTGGTATGTCTGGGTGTAACGGGGGATTGCAGCCCTGGGAAGAAAGATTCCAGTGGAGAGAATAGCAGAAAATACATTTTAAAAAGTAGCCTCAAGTAAACTCTAAACAGAGGAGGAAGAAACCACCAGCCTTAGAATCACATTCCTCCCAGCAAAGAAGAAAAAACCCATCACTATTTCCCCCTCAGGATGCTGATGAGTCACTGCAGCAGCGCAAGGCAAGGAGGAGAATTTACTGCTGGAGAAGCAGGGTAGATGCTTTTATCCCCTGTTTATTTTTTTCTGTTGCTGACAACCTTGAATAGAAAATGAGTAATTTGGCTATTAGTGTTAGCACTGCTGGATGAACAATGAGTGATTGCTCGATCTTGATTAGGCAGAAGCATTAATTAGACAACGGGTAATATCTAATTCTTGAATCTTCACATCAGCATCTTCTTTCAGCATCTTTCTGTGCATTTGAGCTTGACAAAGCTGCTTCTCTCTTGCCTGGAGTGGCCAGGACGGGGCTGTGTGAGTTGGGTGCTGAGCAGATGTTTTGTCTCCCTGGGCTGGGGCAGAACTGGCAGGATGGAGGAGAAAATTCTCTGCTCCAATCCCTCAGGCCTTGACAACAGTTCTTGGCTACTTCTGCTAATATTAGGGCTGGTTTGAGGATGATTACAGTTCTTTGCAACAGCTATTAATATCATACAAAGCTTGGATGGAAGTCAAAAATAACAGCAAATGAGAAAACTACCAACCAGCAGCCAAATAGGAAGTACAGGCAAGGCTTGGTGTTGTGAAAGATAAATGGTGGGAAGGAAAAGCAAAAGAGCTGCAATGAGATGCAGAGGAAAAAATAATACAAATATTTTTGTTGGTGGTTTGAAAACAGTCCTTGGCTTCAAAACATTCTGTTACATCAAATAACCCTGATCAAATTCTGAGTTGGTTGAAAGGAAATCCTGGTTTATTTGTCCAGAAAAGCACCTGTTTGTTATAAAGTTCCTTCAGCTGATTCTGGGCCACAAGGAAGGGGCTCTGAAGCACCAGAGTGAGCTGCACTATGGAGCAGGAAAGACAGAACCTGGAAAAGCAAAGAGTGCCTGCAGCCTTGGGAAGCTTCAAGATGCTCCATCTGAGTAGCCAAGGCCAGAACTAAAAATACTTTGAGGTGTGGCTGCAGAGTTTCCCTGCCACAGTCTGAGTCCTGGTTGAACATCTCTTAATTGTCTCTAACTTCCTTACTGGCATTCACGTCCAGGTGAGGCTGCTGTGACTAAGAGGACAGGTGACAAACAGGGGATTTGTTTGTCACAGTTTCTATTGCCCCTTTTCAGCTCCCATTGGCTGTGCTGCTCCCACGGGAGTACCAACCTCTCCGGGGAAGGAAGGTGGCAAAAGCAGACTTTAAACCTTATAAATCTTTAACCTTTAACCTTGCACAGAGGTGTTTAATTCGTGGGTCTGTACAAATCCTTGACTGAAAAGCTGGGATCTCCACCTGCCTGGAAGCTTGAGGGGAGAATCCTTTGCTATCAAGGTGCTGAAGGGCTGGCACAGGTGCCCAGAGCAGCTGTGGCTGTCCCTGGATCCCTGGAAGTGTCCAAGGCCAGGCTGGATGGGGCTTGCAGGACCCTGGTCTGGTGGAACCATGGCAGGGGTGTGGAACTGGATGATTTTTAGGTCCCTCCCAACATAAACCTTCCTGTGCCCTCAGTATTTTTGATGAGACCAAACCAGGTAATGTTTCTCCCAGAAAAGGGCTTGGGAACCTCAAAAATGGCCATTTTCCCCTCCTGTCTGTTCGCTGACAATCGCTCCCGGCTCAGGCGTTGCTGCAGGACTCAGTGCCAGCAGATGGCAGAGGCTCCCCACGGATGCCACTGCTGGCTTTGTGCAGCGCCCTTCTCCCCCCAGCCTGGGAAAAACAGCGATGCTTTTCACCACTTTTATGTTTCTGCCTCGCAGCTGGACTCTTTTTTAACAATATTCCAGCCCCCTCCCCTTTATTTGGATGAAGGTATCTATATTTGGAAATGAGGTGGTTTCCCATGGAAGAAAACAGAGCAGGACCTTAGAGAGCTGCCTGGGGAAGGTGTTCATCCTCCTGAGCTGAGCAGGGTCCAAGGGAAGGAATGGGCAGTGTTTAAAATGGAAAAGGAAATATTTGTAATGTAATATAGGCAGAAACCAATATTGTTGCCTCAGCACAATATTTGCTCTCCTTGTTTCCAAATGCTTTGGGTGTGCAGCCTCTGTGCACACCCTGGCTCTTCCTCATTCCAACCGTGGTGCTTGGATCTGCTGATTCCTCTGGATAAATGCGGCCTGGACTTTGTGCCTTGCTCACACCTGGGTGCTGGGTGACCACCAGAGCCTGGATTTGCTGCCGTGGGGTGACACAGGGAGCTCTGGCTGGAGCTGGCAGGGAATGGCTGCACTCCAGACACTCCTGGTTCCCCCAAACCCGACAGGGGATGCTGGTGATGCTTTTCTCTCCTGGGCAGCCACTCAAGCAGAAAATGGAGCTGTTGTGCATTCCAAAACCTTTCAAACACCTTTCTTTCTTTTATTACTGTGCTATTAAGAAGTCCTTTCCAGGTACTACTGAAGCAACAATCAGAATCACAGAAAGAGG
>JAWWEB010000106.1:8799256-8816299 GCA_035222195.1 Myioborus miniatus | reverse complement strand
TTATTCACATCCCAGCCCCATCCGTGCCCCCTCCGCACCCCACAGGGGGGGTCACCTTGTTACCTGCCCTGCCCCCCACCCCCCCGAGGGTCCCCAGCCCCACAGGGGCGTTCCAGTGTCACCCCCTGCCCCCACGGGTCCCACCCCCATGTCCCTCCCTGCTGCTGGTGATGCTTTTCTCTCCTGGGCAGCCACTCAAGCAGAAAATGGAGCTGTTGTGCATTCCAAAACCTTTCAATCACCTTCCAGAAGTGCCTTTCTCTCCTGAATTAATCCATCTCCAAAGCCATGAGTGCCTGTTTCCAGCTGGGGGAGGCAGCGAGGGCACTGCAGAGCCCTGATCAGCACGGGAGGAACGATCGCAGGGAGCAGAGCCCCGATGATAGCGAGGGGTTCAGTTAACTGCCCCCAGCCCCAGGGTGTGTCTGCAGGGGCTGGAAGACACCGAGATACCAACGGCCTGCCCCGGCTGCTCAGGGAGGGCAGCTTATCTCCCAGAGCAAAGCCTGCCCTGCTATCAGCACCCCAGAGACACCCAACTGTCTTCCAACCGCTCTGATGGGCGATAAACGCGGAGCATTTGCTGCTCCAGGGGCTCATCTGGGGCAGGGAGGGCAGCAGCACCCGGGTGGGGAGCGCTGGGAGAGGCTGGCATAGTGGGAGCTCTTAACATTTGATCCCTTTTGATCCAGCTCCTGCCCTGTGAGGGGCTGCAGCCTCCACCCCACTGGGGAGCAAGGAGAACTTCAGGAAGTTCAAAAAAAGACAGTGAAAATCCAGGAGGAATTTCTTCATGGAAAGGATATCAGACATTGGGAGGGACCTCCTGGAGGTGTCCAGGGAATGACTGGACGTGGCACTCAGTGCTCTGGTGGGATCAGGCACAGCTTGGTCTCAGGGCTTCTCCAACCTGAATAATTCAGGGATTCTGTGTGAAATGCTGGAAGCGGCTCCTACAGCTCCACTTGGAACAGTCCCTGAATTCAGACACCCCTTGAGGGTCTCAGTGTTGTGGTTTTGCAGTGGTGGGAACATCCAGGACCTGCTCAGTCGTTCCAGGGGGCTGGGAATGGTTCAGCTCAGAGCACAAGGAGGGCACAGAGAGAGCAGCCACTCTTTTTTCACTTTTTCTTTGTTGTTTACTCCAGAAATGAATCGATGAGGAGGTGACCAGGCCCACCAGGAGAGGGTACAAGAGAATCCATGGGATTTTTGATGTTGCTAATTAATGAAAGCCAGAGTATGAGGGAAAATCAGAATTTCTGATTCCAGCAGCTGATTCAAAGGCACGTGGCCCTGCTATCATGGCATAAAAGTCATGAAAAATTGTGGTGTCCAGATTTGATAAGATTGCAGCAGCAGCAGTTCTCACTGGCAATTAATGGAGGAGTTTCTGAGTGTGGAAGGAATCCGTGGATCTCAGTTGCTCTCCAGACAAGGAGCTGATGGAGGGCAATGCCAAGAAGGCTGAAATGTCAAAGCTTCAAAGGGTGGTGGATCAGATGAGGGTTATAATTGAGGGAGGAGAGAAATCTCAGTGTAGTAAGGAAAAAAACAGGGTAGAGATGCAGTAGAATTCATCACTTTCAGGTGATTTGGGTAAGATAAATTCACTCTGCAGGTGCCAGAAAGCCAAGAAGGGAACCTTAGCCCAGAGAGGGTGGAAAATAGTCAAGGAAGAGTGCCAAAGGTTTCTTTTAAAACAGAGGCTGAAGATCTGAGAGAATTATGTGGTGTTGGGATTGGGAAAACAGCAGAACAAGCACTTAAACGCGTTGTTTGTCAGCACCACAGAGAATGAGAAACTGCAACGGTAATTGGGCAAGATCCAACCATCCCAAGCAAAGATAATTGAGCTAATTTACATCTACAACGATGTTCTGAGCGCTGTACTCCCAGAAGAGGCTGTAAATACATAAAGTTTTATGGCTTTTGATACCGTTCCACATGGCCCATGAGAGAGAGAGAGAAACGCTTCGGATAAAATCACCCAGAGCGCATCCAGGACTGCGACAAGGCCTGCACAGGGGACAATTGGCTGTGGTTTCCCTGCAGAACAGAAGGGAAGAAGTGAAGTGTGTTTTTGAGAGCTTAAAGGGTTGGATCAGGAATGGTGGAACAGGTCCTGGATTGGGCAGGAGAATGTTTACTTCTCACCTCTCTTGGTGGAGGCTTCTGTAGATAGCATGGAAAAAAAAGTAATTTTAATTGCCGTGAAATTAATAATTGCTCTCCCAACCAGGGATGGAGCCTGGGTATTTCTGCAGAGAGATCCTGAAAAACCCCTGCTCCCTCAAATGCTGCGTTTCTCTTGGGCTGCTGCTCTCCGAAATGGCAGCGCTCCCTCCTGAGAAGGGTTTTACCTTTGCCAAAGTCCCAAACAAGAGATTACATGATGTGATTTCCTGTGCGAGCAGGACTGGCTTTAACGACCCACTGAACCTCTCGGCCTTGAAGGCTGAGGTTTGTTTTCTTGAGCTTTAGCTTGGCACCAACCCAGCAAAGCCTTTGTGTCCCAACTTTTATCTAAACACACGCACAAAGAACGGGGAGAATAAAAACATGTGGTGTCTTCTAGAAAGAGAAAACAAACTGTCTCTCTCTCCCCATTCTGAGTCTTCCTCCATCAGCTTTCAGGAAACAAAGGGACAGAGGTGAGCTGTTTTCTCTAAACTGTAATTTCCCCCCAGTGAGACCACAGCTCCCTGCTCGCTCCTCTGTCAAGCGGAGCTGGGGGTGGTTATTTCTCACCCAGGCACGTCTAACAGCCTCATCCATTTTTCCTCCTGGCTTTTTCTCCTCTTTGTCAGCTCAGAGCACCTGAAGCTGTGAGAAGGCTGTCAGAGCCTTCCTGAGTGGTTTATTTTTAGCAGCACGAGCACGCTCCAGGCCCTGGGGAATGCCGTGAGTGGTGTAGAAACACTTGAAAATACCAAACCCCCCCTTTTCCACACAAGTGAGCTCTTAAACCTGCCCAGACTTTCTAATGGCTTCATCCAGGCCTTGCGGTCGTATTTCATTCCAGGGGGTTTTATTTGATGTTTCAGCCCTGAGATCTTTCTCCCATGTAAATGTTCGTCGGGTCCCTGGACTCCGTCTCTCTGAAGCACCGAAATCCTGAAACCTCTTCCCCGAGAGCCTTGGACGAGTCCCGTGGCGCTGGGCTGGCTCTGACCAGTGGAAGGAGAGCCCCTGATTGTTTTCCCAGCCAATCCTCCCGGGGAGCAGCTCCTGAGCCCCTCACTCTGAGGCTCTGCCGTGCGGGCACTTCATCATTTCATCCTTTCATCCGGAGCTGGAAGCCAAGCAGAATTTCCTTTGAGCTGCAGATAAGCAGATCCTGGTGATAGGGAGGCCCTGCTCAAGCTGCCCCTGGGCTTCCAGCTTTGAGAAAAGCCTCGAGGGCTGAAGGGGAAGGAAGTGTTTAATGCTGTGGACATAGGAGATGAAGAGAAAAACAACAGCCAGGGATGCTTCAGCCTTAAACACATTCCCTGAGCTGCCCAGGGTGGGCATCCCAAAGCAGCCACGGAGCTGGCAAATGCTTTCTAAGCCGTGTTTGGTGAGAATTCCTCAGGAACTGGCAACAAAGAGTCAGCTCATTGTGCAGGAAGCCTCAATCAGCTGTGGAGAAAGAGGATCACATATTGAAAAATCAAGTTGTCTTTGTGAACAACATGAATGATCAGATTACAGAAAGCAAATCCCTGAAAAAAACCCAACCAATTCCAGGCTCTTCACTGAAGGCTCAGAGCGCAGCCGAGTGCTGAGACATGAAACGTGTCAGGGCATGCACAGCATCGCTTCTTAGAAATCACAGCTCCTCTCAGCATCAGCAGAATTTAAAAATGTAATCACTTCCACCTCCAGAGAGCAGAGGGAAATGGCACCCGGTGTTATCGGAAAGATGGAGCAGGATTGCAAGTTGTGGTCAAACCCAGTAGAAGATACTTTTAGTCTGACTGGCCCTTGAAAGAAAATCTTAGAAAAATCGATAACAAATCAAGCTCAGCAAAAATTGATAGCAAATCAAGGCCAAACAGACCAAGGACTGCTGGAGAAGTACTCCCTGGTTTCACAGATCCATCTGTGCCCCAGCAACATGAACTAATGGAGGGCAGAGAAACATGGGCAAAAAGTTACACCATGGTTGTAAATGCACCGATTGGAGGAAAAAAATGTGATCCTCAGAGAGAGACAGAGCAGGACAAGGATCTGCAGCTCAGGGACCTTGAATGCCAGGTGCTGCTGTGTCCTGGTGGGATGGGAGCTCCTCATGGAGGGTCCCTGGTGATGGGCACATCACCCCAGCAGAGGGGACAGAGGGACAGCCACGTCCCCATCCCGGGAAAGGCGTCACAGCTCTGCCCACGCCTTCCAGGAGCTGCCTCCAGATGGTGCTCCAGCCAATTTTCTGGGATTCGGAAGGATTTGATTGTCCCGCAGCCGGCTGTGCTGGGCTCCGTGCTAAGGAAGGAGGGCGGCCCGTGCCGAGCCCTTGCAGGGAGCCTTCGGCTGCCTCTGCCAAGCTCTTCCTCGCTGTGAGCAGCTCCTCGTTCCCTGCAGCTCCTCGTTCCCTGCAGCTCCTCGTTCCCTGCAGCTCCTCGTTCCCTGCAGCTCCTCATTCCCAGCAGCTCCTCAATCCCTGCAGCTCCTCAATCCCTGCAGCTCCTCGTTCCCAGCAGCTCCTCAATCCCTGCAGCTCCTCAATCCCTGCAGCTCCTCGTTCCCAGCTCACGCACTGGGAGCCCCCGAGGCTGGCCAGGAATGAGTCACAAACAAGGTCCCCGTAGGAAAGGAGAATTATAGATTCATAACCTTGACTGTTCTGGGTAGGAAAGGTTTATTTGTGCAGTTTGCTTTATAAATAACCCAGAAAGCAGCAGCTTTGTTTTTCATGGGCTCAGGCTCGGCGTGTGGAGGAACCTCATCCAAGCCCTGCTCTGGGCCCTGGGAGTCCTGGCCAGGCAGAGCAGTCCCTGTGTTTGTTTAATGACTCAGAATGCAAAACTCGCCATGAGATAAGGCCAAGGAACAAGGTCAGTGACTCTGTGGCTGTGGGACAGCACTGAGGACCCCCCTGCTCCTCCTGGCCCTGGGGTCTCACCAATTATCCTCCATCCCTCCTGGGGATCCCACACAGCCCCCTCGTGAACCTCACTGTGTTGCACCTTGAGGAGAAAAGGGTTAAAAAGAAACTGGAGCAACTCAGTGGAGAAGGGAAAGATCTGAGGTCAAAGAGCAAAATGTTCCCAGAGGGATTCACAGGGAACCTGTGGAGTCACCAAAGAGAGGACTCCAGGGAGAAACTGAAATCCTGGGAGGGAAATTAACCCTGTACAGGCAGGGTTAAGCCAGGCACCTTAAATCTGTCAGCTGGGACGGTGTTGGAGCAATCCTGTTCAGCAGGGATGAGGGGTCAGGGATGCTGTACCAGGAAAGCCATTGCTTGCCAGGCAGAGATGCCACAGCCAGAGGGGAGCCACTCCTGAGGGCTGCCCCACAGAAAGCTCCTTGGTGCTCCCATTCCCAGCCCTGGGAACAGGAGAATCCCCTGTGTTCCTGTGCAGGTGGGTGGGGACAGAGACCAGCATCAATGAAGAGTTTTTTATCATTTATTGTTTCCATCTCTCCACCACACAGTGTTGTTCTCCCTTTCACAGGAACAGCTCCAGCTGCTCTTTTTATTCCAGGACCTGAGTGCAGGAAAGGGGCAAAGACTGCAAGGATGATGCTGAGAAATCCAGAGGTCTGGCAGGGATGAGCCAGGGTCTGACAGGAGAGTGCAGACCCTGCTGGTGAGCAGCTGATGAGCCTGGAAACCCTGGCAGCCTCAGCACTGAGAGCTTTGCAAAGTGAGTGGAAAAAAGGCAGGGAGTGAATAGAAAGGCCGTGCTCAGCACTTTGGGGATGTTCAGCCTCTTTCCCCCATTGCAAAGGGCCCTTGCCCAGGTGGTTTTGCCTTCCCTCAGCCTGATTTGCAGAGCACTCAGGATTCCAACAAATCTGTAAAACTGGATCCTTCCCTGGCCCAGCCCACTCTTCCTTCAGCCCTTATCTGCCCTTACCTGTCTCCACTAGGTCGCTTTAAAAGTCCCAGACACTTCCTTCCTTTGTTTGTCTTGGCCTGAAAGGGAAATGTCTTGTGTGTCAAAGGTTTAGTGCAAATTCCTGTCCAAGCTCTTTACTACCTCTGGCCTTGGTAAATCAAACTCCTTCTCCCAACTGAGGATTTGCAGAGTGAATCAAATTCTCTCCCCACATTCCCCCTCTCCTGCCTGCACATGGGATTGAGATGGAGCAGCAAACCAAGGAGTTCAATCCCTCCAGGCTGCTGCAAATTTGGGCTGGAAAAGAAGGTCTGGGTTTCAAATGTGTTTGCACAGAGCCAGATTTTTAAAGGACTGTGCCACTGTCACAGCTCTCCTTGCTCTTTAGGAAAATCACCTGGGCTTAGAGACCCAAAGCAGGACAGGGCCACAGCCTTGCTGAGCTCTGCCCGGACTCTGAGGAAGGATTTCTCCATGGGAAGGGTGCCCAGGCCTTGGCAGGGGCTGCCCGGGGGGATTTGGGGTGCCCATCCCTGGAGGGGGCACTCAGAGCTTGGGCTGCTGACAAGGTGGGCACAGGTTGGGAGGGCTCTGGGCTGGTGACAAGGTGGGCACTGGGCACAGGCTGGGAGGGCTCTGGGCTGGTGACAAGGTGGGCATTGGGCACAGGCTGGACTCGATGATCCCTCAGAGCTTTTCCAGCCTCGGGGATTCTGGAATTCTGTGAGCTCAGCGCTCTTTCCCCAGGGCACACGAGGGGACACTGACAGTTCCTGTCACCCTGGAAGAGTGGAAACCGTGGTGAGGCTGAGACCCCTGCACAGAGGGAATCTGATCTCCAGTTCCATCCCAGCCCTTTGCCCGTGCTTGGCTGGGATCAAAGGAGGAGCTCTGGAGGCAGCAGGTGCACAGCCAGAGCGTGGGGCTGGGGGTGCCAGGGAGGGCTGGGCTGGTCCCCACAGGCAGGAGCTGCTTCAGTTGGGAGCCCCTTGCTCTGCAGATGACACCTTGATGTCAGCTCCCCCGCTCCCGTGCGGTCGCTCACACCTGGCTGCGGCGGCAGCTGCTGCAACCACAGCCCGGGGCGGGCAGCTCCCCGCAGAGCAGCCCGGGCTGCAGAAAGCAAACCCTGCCCGCCCCAGACCCGTGGGCAAACGGGAAACTACGGCGAGGGGGCGAGGGCAGGGGTGCGGGCCCCAGGGATGGAGCCCGGCCCCAGCTGTGAGAGGTTTCCGGGTCAGCGCCGGGCTGTGCCTGGCCAGCTGATGCGCTGGCATCCCCAGCCACAGCAGGGCATCAGCTGGGCACTGGCATCGCCTCCCCTGAGCTCTGCCTCCAGATGAAACGTTAAACTGCTGCAGCACCTGCCCCAGCAGTGCCTCAGGTGCTGGTGCTGCCGTTAGAGGCGCCAGGAAAAGTGGGGAAAGCCAAGAGATGGGTTCAGCCCTGGTTTCCTCCGTGCCAGGGCCACTGTGCCTGCTACCAGGGCCTCAGAGTAAGTCACGTTCCCTTTCCTCCCCCGCAATGCCCCTTCCAGCTCTGAGCTCCTCCAGGAACGTGGAATAAATCAGAATCCCAGAATGGTTTGGGTTGGAGGGGACTTCCAGCCCATCTCATTCCATGTCCCTGCCATGGCCAGGGCCGGCCCCACCTTGCCTGGTTTACCCTCTCTGACAGCTCCAACAGGAACCACGATGAGGAGGAGCAGCTTCTCCTGCTGCTCTGTGCCAGGATCTGAGGCTGGAGGGGGCAGGAGGAGAGCTCTGATCTCAGCAAGGCACCTCCACGTTTCTCCACCTCTGTTTTTCCACCCTGCTCCTGTCCTGCGCTCCCTCAGCACATGAGAATGCTCAGAGTGTTTCACCACCACTGCTCAAAGCTTTCCATTGTTGAAATTCCCAGAACCTCCCTGGAGCTCCCTTGGTTCAGCACCTGCCTGTTGGTGACATTTAATCCATCTGTGGTGATTTGGGACTGTCACAAAGGCACAGCAGGGCCTTGTTGATGGCAATGCGAGAGCAAAGAGCCACTTCTGTGGCTGCTCCTGCTGAGCCCAGCCCGAGATGCTGCTGGCCCTGGCACTCACAGGCTGTGGCAGGAGCCAAGAGCCACCACGGGACACAGGGGGGATGATGGATTACAAAAGTGGCCGAGAAATTTCTCATACATTTCCTGCAAGGTTTGAAGTCAGTCCTCCCTGTATGACACCTCATCCCTCCTCTTCACAGCTGCTTCTCATTTCCCAACCATAGTCTTCCTGTTTTGTTAGCTTTTTATTTTTATTTTTTTTTAAGTCATTTTTTGGGAAGGTGGGGGTCTGTGTTTAACAGCTGCACACAATTCCCCCCTGGCCATGCCTGCACCCATCACTAAATATAGCCTCAGACAGGCCAAACAAATGAGCAGGGCTGGGGTTAATAATCATAAAATGGAGTTCAGCTGTCTCTGAACTGTGATTTACTGGGACCCAGGCCAGGCAAGATCCTCCTCACGCCCTCGCTGCAGAGTCATCCACAGGGACCAGCCCCTTCAAAGGAGGAGAAATGATTGGAAATGCCTTTTCTGAGCTGAAACTTGAGATGGGAAATGGCTCCAGCAGATTTGTTGCTGGGTGAGGTCCCAGGGTGGTGCTGGGCTGGATGCTGGCGGTGCCTCCTCCATCCTCGGAAGCTCAGAGCTGGGAGGACAGGTGAGTTTAACCTGCCTGTGCTCCCCTCTGGGGCCTCTGAATGAGCAGTGGAACATCCCTGAACCAGGAACGTGCACCAGGGCTCTCCAGTCAACAAGTGCATCCCACTGGGGTCTGAGGTGTGGGGGGCACGGATGCCTCACATCCAAAACCTTCCTGGTGTTTGTGACATGGACAGAGGCTGGGGACACTGAGCCCTTTTCTGGGCTGGGGCTGATCACTGTGTCCCTGCTCAATGCCAGTGCTGGTGGGTGTGCAGCCCCTGCAGAGCTGACGCTGTGCCCTGGTTCCCAGCACAGGCCGTGCCAGGCTGTGCCTGCAGAGCCCCAGACAGGGCACAGGACGGGCCAGGCTGTGCCTGCAGAGCCCCAGACAGGGCACAGGACAGGACAGGGCTGTCCTGGGCCACCCCAGCTCTGCCCCTCGGGTGCCCTGCACGCCCCCCCTGCAGCGGCTGGCAGGAGCCCACGGTGCCGCACGTGTGGCACTGCCGCCTCTGCCCCGGGCACGCACGGGGGCTGGGGCTCTCCCGAGTGACCTCCCTGCCCCTCGGGGTATTTTTAGCCGCCGTTTCTCGCGGCCATAACTCTTCTCCTCCTGCAGAAACAAACCCGCTCCTTCCCTGCCTTCTATGGAGAGATGTGGCTGCAGGCAGCTCCCCTTCCCTGCCTCGGGCAGCTGCTGCCCACGCTGCTGCAGCCACGGCTGCTCTGCTTTGTGTCTGAGGGCGCTGCTGGCAGCTCCCTTCTCCCTGGGCTGGGAGGGGATCTCGGGGCTGTGGCTGCTGGGACCCAAACTGGGCTCTTGTGAGCACGTGGGATGGGTCTGAGCAGGCTCAGGACAGCTTGGTCCCTGTGCCTGGACTGGGAGGGAGGAGGTCCTGAAGGAGATATGGGCACTGGGGCTTTCAGCAAAGCTCAAAGTTTTTTACCCAAAGTTTTTCCAAAATCCATCTGCACCTTTATGCTCCCAAACACCACGTGGGACCTGCTGTGGCCTCGTTGGAGACAGAAAGAGCAGCCTGGATTTTCCACCTGCTCATCACAGAAAGTTTGGGTTGGAAGGGACCTGAAGGCCCATCCAGTCCCACCCCGGCCATGGGCAGGGACACCTCCCACCTTCCCAGGTGAGCTCTCCTGGTCTCTTCACCTTTGAAACACAAAGATTTTCATCTTTCACCCTCTTTCTTCCTCCTGGGAGACTTTGGTCAGTCATCTTAATTAGCCAGGGTTGCCTCACTTCCTCGGGTCTGGAAATGTCTCTTCGTTGAGCAGGGCAGTGTCTCTTATCTGCCCCTGGCCTTTGAGCAGCTCCACTTTTGGCAGCTCCTGCCTCTCCTTGCACCTAACGTGCAAATGACGCAAAGGTCCAAGTAGGCAAAAGTTTGTAGCTCATTACAGGAGCTGGCTCAGCCCTGGAGAGGAGAGACCCTGTCCTGGGCACTCAGTCCAGCCTGGCTGGTGGCCAAACTCCCTCCTCAGCACATCTTGCCCATGGCCATTGCCTTTCCCCTCAGATCTTTCCCTGGGATCTTTATTTTATCTTTTTTTCCCCTCCTGTTTCAGAATACCAGGTTCTTTTACTTAAGAACAGCGTCATAAAAATGCCATGAACAATTTTTTTCACCCATGGGACTTCTGCAGGGCTGGCACCACTTGGCTTTTAGAGGTGGGAGAAGGATGAGCACGGTCCTCCTTTTGCACTGCCATGGTTCCCATTGGCATGAAAGGATAATTAGTGCTCGGGCTGGAAATTGCCAGCACAGGTTGACTGTGATTCTCCAGCCCAGGAGCAGGGCAGGGCTCCTCTCCCAGGAGAGTTTCTGTGCTCTCTGCACAAAGCAGGGCAGCCTCAGCGGATGAGGTGGAGTCTGTCCCTCTGCAAGGCTCCCGGGAGGATCCTCCTGGCTGCTGCAGATTTTCCTTCCCTCGGACAAAACCTGCAGCCGGCCCCACGGGAGGCCAGGGCTGTTGTTGGACAGGGCTGGGTGAGGCAGGAAGAGCATCACCGTCTCCTCCTGGAGCTGAGCCCTGAAGGTCCTTCAGCAAGGTGAGGGCTACACCCTCGGAAGGGTTTGGGGGCGGGAATTCCAGGTGGAAGGAGCCACCTCCTGGGAGGACTCAGGCTTGCAAGCACTGCAGGACAGTCCCTCGGCTTCCTCCCCTCTCTCCTGCTTTCCTTCTTGCACTCATCATCCTCATGAGCCCCTCCCGTTTGTGCTCCCACCGTGAGAGCCAAGCTCAGAGCTGCGGCCCCAACTCCCGTCAGATCCAGCAGATGCTGCTGTGTCCCTGTCCCTCAGCATTTCAGATCAGATGCTGCTGTGTCCCTGTCCCTCAGCATTTCAGATCAGATGCTGCTGTGTCCCTGTCCCTCAGCATTTCTGCAGACCCAGAGCAAATGATGCTGGAAGAAGTTGGGCCGAGATTTTGCTGTCTTGGGTGGAAGTTCCCATTTCAGGCCGAACCCCAGGACTGTCAGATGGGGAAACAGCCCATTTCTAACCCCAAAATCCCAAAGCTCGTGTTTGGGAAGCTGAGTTTCAGGGGCTGAGATCTGTCCCTGGTTGTGCCCTGGGATGGGGCTTGGAGCAACCTGATTTAATGGAAGGTGTCCCTGCCCAGGGCAGGGGTGGAACAAGCTGAGCTTTAAGGCCCCTTCCAACCCAAACCATTCCGGGATTTTGTGTCTGGACGCTTTTATTTCTCTCATTTCCCACCTGCTCTCTCAGGCTGCCCCGTTTCCCTTCGTTTCTCACCGAACTGCACAATTTCCCTTCCCACTGGGGCCGGGAGCGCTGGGTTAATGCCGCCGTCATCGGGTGTCAGCGCTGCACAGCCACTTAACCCTCTGCGGGATGGGAAAAACAAAAGGAAGAGGAGGAAGAATCGCATTCTGTGCCGGTGACACTTTCTCCCGGCCAACAAACAAAAGTTTTACGAGCTAAACCCTCTGGATGCTGCATTCCAGCTTGGTAACATTTCGGTAACACATTGCAAACGTTTGACTCATAGAAACTTGGACGGCTGCAGCCGGGGGAGGGGGAAGAGCGTCACATTCCCATTCCCGGGCAGGGTTTGGTTGTCGGTTTTGTTTTTTTTTTTTTTTTTAAGAACTGAAACTTCTCTCTGCTTAATGAAAAAGAAGTGTTTGAGGCTGACGATTTCCACCGGCGCTCTCATTGTGCTTGGGAGTGAGGGGCTGGGGGGGAGGGCTCTGCTGCCAGGGAGGGACCCGGGGCAGCTGAACTCGCTTTTCTTCTGCAAGTTTTTTTTTCTTTCTTTCTTTTTTTTTTTTTCTCCCTCTGTGTTCCCAGGGCAGGGTTGGCTTTCTAGGTTTGATAAAGCATTTCCTTCCATTGTCATTCTATACGGCCTCTGGGCCCTGCGCTCAGTCCCTCCCCTTTGCCGTCCCCTCTCTTTCTCTCTCTCTCTCTTCCTGAACTTTAGTGAATCTTGAGATATAAAGAAAGCAGCTGCCTCCCTTAAGCACAGCTTGAACAATGAGACCTCCTCTCCAAGGGCTTTAATTCCTCTGGATGCAAGGACAAAGCCAGGGTGAGTAGCTGCTGGTGGCTCTGCCGGTCCCCGCATCGGCCGCTCCCGGCGTCCGTTCCCGCAGCACCGGCGGCTCCTCTGGCCGTGCCCGGCTCCGGAGGGATCAGGTAGCCCTGGAGCAGATGCTGCGAGTGTAAAATCCCCCCCGAGCCAGCCCCCGCCGCCCGGGGAAGCGCTGGCGCTGTCCCCACGGCCGCCGTCCCCACGGATGCTGCTCCCAGCCGGGTCCTGCGGGCGAGGCTTTGCCGCCCGGCCGTGCCCCGGGGTTTGGGTCACCGCGGGCTCCCCGCCGAGCCAGGCCGGGCAAAACCTGGCTCTGGGCAAGGTGGGAGGAATCCTGACCTCAAAGGCAAAGAAAAACAAACATGATGCAATCAGGCGTGACTGAGCCGGGCTGCGGGAGGAAGATCTTCCCCGGGGGATGCTGGGCTGGGGTTTGGGAATCGCCGAGGGGGAGACGCCTCGGGCTTCCTGCGGGCTCCGGGGGTGCACAGGGAGGGCAGGGGCGCAGCGTGTGCCGCGGGGTCTGGCTTTGCCCCGGGGCTCTGCTTGGAGCATTTCACGCGCAAAAAGCAGGAGGCGAAATCGGGCACAGCTCGGCGGGAGCCTGGCGCGTGTTAATTCAGGGGATTCGGGACAAGTGATGAAGCTGCTGCTGGATGGGCATCTCCCAGGACGGGATCCCTCCCAGGAAGCTGTAACTGGTTCACACGGGGGCCTGCGGCGTGCTGGTGAATCGCACAGCCCGAGTGGGACGAGCCCCGGGCTGAAGAGGGAATTTGGTGCAGTCAAACACAGCCCAGATGCTGTTATCTGGTGCCCCCCCGCCTCTGAGTTTCTCCTCTTCATCCCGTGTGTCTCCAGTGTCTGCTGGCTGGGATAAAACATGATTCACAGGATCCTGGGCCTCGTAAACAGGCAATGATCAAACAGGGCATAAAAGAACATTTTTATTGCTCGTTAGGGCTTCACTAAGACCGTCTGGGGCTCTGTGTCGGTTCAGGTAGCTGCTGGAGCACAGCATGTTCTTGTAGTACAAATGTAAAAATTCTCCCATGTTCTGCAGCTCAAAGCTGCTCAAAACACGACTGGAAGTTCTTCAGGGGATCTGCAGAGCTCATGGTTTGTGCAAAGTCCCTAGAGATCCTGTGCAGTCCATTGTGGGGCAACTCAGAGTGGGTTTGATAGAATTTTGAGTTTTTCCCTCCGTAAAATCCCATTCTGGTCTAACTGGGACCAGTTCCTTCTGTCCCAGTGCAGCTGTGTTTGTTTCTGTCATTTGTTCTTGATCCCTGCTAAATCCAGCAATTTTGGGCAGCTCTCTGGTTTCTCTGACAATGGACAAGGTGTTGTGGGATTTAAGGTGAGTGTTACAGGTTGACCTTAAATCCATGGACTAGGCTGAAGGACGTGGATAAAATTGGGAGTTAAAGTAGCAGAATGAGGTGGGTGGAATGAGCGTGTCCAGGTTTGTCACTGAACAGAGCTCGGGTCCATGGCTGGAGGAACCTCCAAAACCCTTGTGCTCCTGCTGGGATGGGCACTTCTCCAGCAGGACCTGACTCGTGTTAATATAAATGTAGATGAACCCTTCAGGTTTAACAGAGCTTTTCAGAGGCAGAATTCTGCTCCCTCGCTTTTCAGGAGGCAACAAGAACTTCACCACCACTGAAAGACCCCCAGCTCTGTGCCCTGGTCCCTCCTGGCAGCCTCCAGGAGCCCATCCGAGCTCCTGGCACTCGCACAATGAGGAAACGGGCCAGCATTTCCATATTAGCAATCAACTTTCCAGGGATGTTGCATGGATTTTCCAGCGAGGGGTGGAACAGCACCAGCCACGCTTGGATCCACCAGGCCAGGGCTGAGGTGCTGCAGAAGAAGGACCAGGGATGGTTTGGGAAGTCTCAGATGAGAGTTCAGAGGGCAAACACCCCCAGAGGCCCAGCAGCTCTGGGTCAAACCCTGTCCTGATGCTTGGGTGCTGTCCCTGCTGGGCTCCCCATCCCTGGGAGCACTGAGGGTCCCACCGGGGGGAGCTTCTTGGCATCTCGAAGGACTGCAGGGACTTTGTCACTCCCTGTCCCGTGGTGAAGCTGGGCTTGGGGTTGTCACACATGGATGGGAAATGGACACAAAGCACTTGGAAATGCCCACCTGGCGTGGGGTTGAGGTGATGGGGGGGTCTGACCTGCACAGGGATAGGAGGCCACAGCTGGACTCGATGGTCTTGGGGGCCTTTTCCAACCTAAATCATTCCATGACCTTATTTCCATCTGCCCCTCCGTCTGTCTCTTCTGGACAGACGCAGCTTTGTGTTTGCATCATCAGGACGATGCACTCTAAACAAATATTAATTAGGCTTGGCTAATTCATCAGGAAGTTTACTTTCAAAGCAAATAAAACCAGCGAGCAGCCATAGAGCCAGGAAACAGGTAAGGTTATTTATTGCCTGAACAAACCAGGCGGGTAAGGCAACAAAAATCATGTCTGAGCTCAGCCTTTAGTGGTGGCTGCACCTGATGGTTCTCAGATCACCAGCAAAGTGCTAAATAATGAGGTTTTGTGTGGTGGCCACACAGAAAGACCCTCGTGGCCACACGCATTCCCCATCCTTGGAGTTGGCTGTGCAGGACATCGTGGGGCTGTCGGTGACTCTGGAATAGTTATTGCCTCAGTCTGGAGCTGGATCTGCTTTGCTGTTGTTTTGGCATCTTTCAAATGCAAAGCTCACAGGAGAAGAATTCCTCGTGCCTGTAAAACCCATCCTGGGACAAACCTACAGCAGAGCCAGGTGGGATTTGAGGGGCTGCCCTTGCACCCCTGGATTGAGGGGGGAGCAGGAGGAGATGGAGCCTCAGGGGTCACCAGGTGCTGCTTGAGGGATGGAGAGATGCAAACACAGCCCCAGGACAACCTTGGCTTTTCCATTTCTTCCTTTCTGTGCTCACTCCATGCTGGGAGGGCAGTTTTTCCAGCCAGACCAGATTTGGAAAAGCCCAGAGCATTGGACACGTGGGGAGTGAGCAATGCTGGAGCTTTGGGGCTCGGCCTGGGGGACCCCGGGATGGATGGATTGTCCATGGATGGATGGGTGGATCCATGGATGGACGGATCCGTGGATGGACATGGGGATAGATCTATGGATGGATGGATGGATGGATGGATGGATGGATGGATGGATGGACGGACAGATGTGCTCCTTCCCCAAAGCCAAGAGTGGGAGCCCTTTCCCACCCCTGGAGTGGCGTCCCAGCCTGGAGGTGCCGGTCCCTCCCGCCGCCCGGGGAGGGGAGCCAGGGCCTTCCCAAGGTTACAAACCTCTTATTTTTGGATGTGTTTCCCTGCGCTGGAGCCGGCCCAGGCTGGAGCTGTTGAAGTTTTTGGTCCTTTGTTTGTTTAATTGAAGTGCTGTTTGTTTTTGATCACGGGCATGAGATAGGCGCTTCCTCTGCAGGCAGGAAGCAGTGATTTCCTGTTCTGTCCCCGGCCAACTCTCACTGCGCAGGAAACCTCGCTCTGCTGAGTGGCCACTTTTCGTGCAACGTTTTTGGAAGGTTTTACGTGGTGTTGTTTTGGTTTTTTTCTCTTTTTTCTTTCTTTTTTTTCCTTCCCTCCCCTGTGAGCGGCGCTGCTGGTGTTGGGTCCCTGTGGGAAGGAGTGTGGAGGGCCTGGAGTCAGCACCCAGCAGGTTGGGGATGCTGTTTGATCAAAATGGGTCCATTTAGCCTCAGATCTTTTGGTTCTGTTGGGAAGTTGGTGACATCATCGTGGCCTTTCAGACTCTGAAGGAGCTGCAGGAGAGATGGAGAAAGACCTGGAGTGCCAGGACAAGGGGCAGTGGCTTTAAACTGCCAGGGCACAGGGTTAGAGGGGATTTTGGGAAGGAATTCCTCCCTGCAAGGGCTGGTAAAGCCCTGGCACAGGGTGCCCCGGCACAGAACGTGGCTGCCCCATCCCTGGGAGGGTTCAAAGCCAGGTTGGACAGGGCTTGGAGCAACCTGGGATGATGAGAGGTGTCCCTGCCCATGGCAGGGGTGGAACAGGATGGTTTCTAAAGTCCCTTCCACCCACATGCCCAGGTCAGTCGCACAAATCATCTGAGAGGAGTCAGGGATGGGGTTTGAGCCGAGGACTCACACCTGTGGAGGTGTTCCTGGGGTGGAAAAGGGACGCTCAGGTTTTCTCATGGAATCCCAAAGAGGTGGAGCCACCGCTCCTTGGCAGCTCCCAGCACACAGGGATGTTGTCACTCAGGGATGTTGTTACTCAAGGGTGTTGTTACTCAGGGGTCTTGTTACTCAGGGGTGTTTTTTCTCAGGGATGTTGTTACTCAGGGATGTTGTTACTCAGGGATGTGTTTCTCAGGGATGTGTTACTCAGGGGTGTTGTTACTCAGGGATGTGTTTCTCAGGGATGAGTTTCTCAGGGATGTGTTTCTCAGGGATGTTGTTTCTCAGGGATGTGTTACTCAGGGATGTTGTTTCTCAGGGATGAGTTTCTCAGGGATGTGTTACTCAGGGATGTTGTTTCTCAGGGATGTGTTTCTCAGGGATGTTGTTTCTCAGGGATGTGTTACTCAGGGATGTTGTTTCTCAGGGATGTTGTTACTCAGGGATGTGTTTCTCAGGGATGTGTTTCTCAGGGATGTTGTTTCTCAGGGGTGTTGTTACTCAGGGGTGTTGTTACTCAGGGGTGTTGTTAATCAGGGGTGTTGTTACTCAGGGATGTGGTTTATCAGGGATGGTGT
>JAWWEB010000106.1:8788386-8799156 GCA_035222195.1 Myioborus miniatus | reverse complement strand
CTCAGGGATGTGTTTCTCAGGGATGTTGTTACTCAGGGGTGTTGTTACTCAGGGATGTTGTTTCTCAGGGATGTTGTTTCTCAGGGATGTGTTACTCAGGGATGTGTTTCTCAGGGATGTTGTTACTCAGGGGTGTTGTTTCTCAGGGATGTTGTTTCTCAGGGATGTGTTACTCAGGGATGAGTTACTCAGGGATGTTTTGCTCAGCGTGTTTATCCTCCAGCAGCAAACCCAGACAGACTCTCACTCAGTGCCCTGCCCAGAGGTGAAGTGCTGCAGTATCAGATGGCTCCAGCCACAGGAAGCCCGGACAGACAGGACAGACAGACAGACACGAGAGCCGTGGGAGCCCCAGGGCAGCAGATGTGACCACGAGCAGAAAGAACTTCTCTGCCCGAGGTTTTAATTATCTGGCTGTTGTAAAGGGGCTCCCCTGTGGGGAGGGGGTTTGTAAGGGGAAAAGCAGCGGCTGCAGGAACAAAGCAGGGAGGGGAAAGGCTGGGGAGGGGGGAGCAGAGCTGCTCACAGCCCCCAGATCCTGCAAATGCCCCGCACGGGGAGGGGAGGGTCAGGAGAGGGGATGGTCAGAGGGTTTAGCCGGAGTTGTGCAAGAGCAGCTGGCTGGGGCCGTTCGGCTGCAGGAGGATGAAAGGGCTGGGGATGCACAGAGGGAGGGCTGGGAGCTGCAGGAGCAGGGAGAGGGCAGGGCGCTCCGGCCCCGCAGCAGTTGGGCCACCATTTGTGCTCGGAGCCATCCAAGGAAAACTTTGCTGGGGCCGCTCTCACGCAGCCCCAGCCCTGTGCGAGCTCAGCCCCCTCCCCTGCCCCGTTCCTGGAGAGCTCCCCGTTCCCAAGGCCCCTCCGGATCATTGCACGGCGCTGACATCAGCGCCGGTTGCCATGGAAAAGCCAGGTTGTCCAAAACACGACCCCTGGGCCCGATCCCACGTGTGTCAGGAAATGAAGGGTTTGTGGCCCATCTCTGCAGCGGAGCACAAAGAGCCGGGCAGGAACCGCAGCCCCGGCACCGGCAGAGCCCCCGGTCACGGCTGCCGGCCGGGGCTCCTGCCGGGGACACGGGACCTGCCGAGGGGGCACAGCCTGGTTTGTGCTCCCGAGCGACCCCTGGTCTCTGAGATCGCTGCTGTGGGCTGGAACTGCCCCAGGAGAGGCAACCTCCTCCTTGAATCCCTCCCTGGAATTCCCTGGGTGCCCAGGGAAGCTGTGGGTGCCTCTGGATCCCTGGAAGCGCCCAAGGCCAGGCTGGACAGGGCTTGGAGCAGGCTGGGATAGTGCAAGGTGTCCCTGCCATGGCAGAGGGTGAAATGGGAGCTTTAAGGTCCCTTCCAACCCAACCCATGGTGGGACTTTATGCATTCTGGGGAGAGGCAGAGGATCTGTGTGAGGAGCGGAGGCTGAGAATGGGAGGAAAGGTCCCCAGGAGCTCACACTGGAGCAGTGGGAGAACCAAACTCTGCTCACAGCTGAGCTGGGGCTCACACTGCCTTTGGAGGGACTGTGACGTGCAGGGAGGGAGACCCCAAGGATATTTGGGAGTCCTGGCCACAGAGATTTTCCTAAAGCTGTCCCAGAAGGGATGGAAGCAAAGGCCTCACAGACCTTGGGTGAGGGGGCTTTGGGAAGGAAACCTCAGGGGTGGTCCCGTGGCAGGGAGGGCACTCTGCTGCTCCAGGCGGCCCCTGTTTGGCCAGGCTCAGGTTTGGGGATGTGCTGGGAAATGAGAATTTGGTCTTTGGTTTTGCACACCCTGTGTGGGGCACAGGGGGTGCTGGGCATGGCAAGTGCCTGCAGGACTTGTTCTGGTCTTGCTTTGGCGGAAAATTTGGCAGTGGCACAGCTGGATCACCCCAGTGAGTGGCACCAGGAGCCAGCTCGGGCTCCAGAGCGGGGCTGGCAGTGCCACCCTCCCATCCCCACGGTGCCACCCTCCTGTCCCCACAGTGCCAACCGACCCTCGCCCCGCTGCAGCCTCCCCCCCGTGCCGTGGGTGTTTTGGGGTTAAAAATAGACTCCAGATTTCGGTTGGTAAAGGCGGAGGCAGGGAGCAGGAGCTGTTTATCAGTGCCAGGGTTTCCCCTGAGACACTGAAATGACTCAGATAAGAGATGGGCACAACGTGCACGTCCTCCCTGAGCTGGTGCCAGGGCTGGGGCGTCCTGGATGTCACAGTCCCTGTGGATGTGCTGAGGTGTCCTGGATGTCACAGTCCCTGTGGATGTGCTGGGGTGTCCTGGATGTCACAGTCCCTGTGGATGCTCCATGGAGCTCTTGTTCCTACCAGACTTGGGTGCTCTGCAGCATCCTCCCCTCAGCCCCTTTTGGAAATGTTGCTCTCTGCTGTTAATCCTGTCCCAGCCACAGAGCCATGGAAAGGTTTGGGATGGAAGGGACCTTAAAGCTCATCCTGTCCCACCCCCTGCCATGGGCAGGGACCATCCCAGGTCTTGGATCTTCCCTTCCAGCATCCCAGGTGGCTCCAAGCCCTGTCCAACCTGGGCTGGAGCTTTCTGATGCGCTGGAGCCCTTTTCCCACAGTGTCAGAGCGTTCAAAGGCAGCAGCTGGGGCCTGAATCAGCCAAATCAGAATCAGCCAAATCAGAATCAGAATCAGCCAAACCTCGTTTTTCAGAGGGGGTGGCACAGGCACTGCTGGGCCCTGCAGGGTTTTTTATTCTCTAAATGTTAATACATCTCTTTAACCAAGTTAGCCCTCTAGCTAGTCCCTACACTAACTTCACAATTTAACCTAATGTTATCCCATAATTTTAAGTATTTTTCAGCGTTCCAAGAAAATTTAAACTTCATTGAAAGCCTTCTCTGAGGAGGAGGAGGAGGCGGGAGCTGCAGGGCATGGGCAGCATCCCCTGGGCAGCATCCTGAGCACCCCAGGCTGGTCAGTGCCTGGGCCAGGGCAGGGCAGTGGGGCCGGGAGCTGCCAGCCCATCCTGGGCACCTCTGCAGGGTGCTGAGCCCCCTCTCCATACCCCAGGCTGGTCAATGCCTCGGGCAGTGGGGCCGGGAGCTGCCAGCCCATCCTGGGCACCTCTGCAGGGTGCTGAGCCCCCTCTCCGGCTCAGCAGCAGCAGCAGCAGTTTCCTGTTTGACTCACACCTGACACACGCCGGGGCCTCTCGCGCTGCGGAGCGACTGAATGGGGCTGTTTACAATTAGAGAACGTGGGATTCCCAGAAAGCGGCTCAGACCGGACGTCCTGAAGCGAAATACCCCGGGCGGGCGTCAGCAGCTAAAAATACCCGCGGCAGAGCCAGAGCCGTGCCCGATCCCCATCCCGATCCCGATCCCGATCCCGCCGCGCTCCGGCCGCTCGGACCCCAGGGCACAGCACCCAAATTCCAGCTCTCCATCCTCCCCCTGTGCACAGCACCCAAATTCCAGCTCTCCATCCTCCCCTGGGACACAGCACCCAAATTCCAGCTCTCCATCCTCCCCTGGGGCACAGCACCCAAATTCCTGCTCTCCATCCCCACTCGGGGCCTTTTTTGGCATAGTTTGGTGCTCCCCGTGCTGGTGGATGCCCCTCGCAGGGATTTCTCTTGGTTCCTGTGTTATTTGTGGGAGGGGGGAGGAAGGCAAGGGTTAAAATGTGAATAATCAGAGTTTCAGCCAGAAGTGGTGGATGGGAATGGGCTCAGCTCGATGGAGGGCTGGGGTGGGTGGGAAGTGAGGCAGGAGCAGCTGCTCAGGGACAGGGGCTTCGCTGGGCAGCTCTGGAGCTGGTGGCCAGGTGGGCTCGTGTGGCCAGGGCCAGCTCCAGGGAGGCTGAAATTTCCCAGGACCTGAATCAGGACTGGGGTAGGGAAAGGTGCTAAAGGCAGAGAATCACAGAACCACAGGATGGTTTGAGTCGGGAGGAACCCTAAAGCTCACCCAGTGCCACCCCTGCCATGGGCAGGGACACCTTCCCCTGTCCTGGGGTGCTCCAAGCCCTGTCCAGCCTGGCCTGGGACACTTCAGGAATGGGGCAGCCACAGATCCTCTGTGCCAGGGCCCTGCCACTCTCATATGGAGGAATTTCTTTGAAATATTTCAGTTTGGTCCCTGATGGTTGGTGCGGGGCTCAGAAAGGGACCCGGCTCAGCCTGAGCTGAGCTTTGCTGTCACCCCAGCCCAGAGCTGGGCCCTGCTGCTGTTGTGCCTCTGCCCAATGCTCGCGGGCTGGAGTGAGAGACAAAAGATGGGTGAGAGCAAAAGGGCACAGGAAGAATCCTCCAGAGGCAGCCCTGCAGCCCCGTGACCCCTTCCTGACAGAGATTTCGGAAGGCAGAGCTCCCGTTAAGGCCCTTATGCAAGAGCTTGTTACCAGAGGAAGTTTCTCTTTAACCCCAGGCAGTTGGTGGTTGATTTATGTCCTGCAGCTTTAGATTTTCTAGGTTGCAGTGGTGTTGCATAAGAAGATAATTTGACCCTGCATTTCTTAAACCTTTTTTTTGGGGGGGATTGTCTTTCATCTGCCTCTCATGTACCTGGAGATGTAAAATGAAGGACAATTCTACAGCTTGTCTCACTATGAGAGAGAATCCCTGAGTTCTCTGAGGTGTGGTTGGATTTGGGTGTTTCTTCACACAAGGATTGGACACTTTTCCTTGTGAGTTTTATGCCCAGAATAAGAGCAGCTCCACTCTGTTTGTGCCTTTAATTTCTCCTGCTCTTTCCATGCACCAGGTTACTTTTGCTCTTAGACAATGAACACAGCAGTGAGGAATACTCCCGGAATGGGATGCAGGGATGGACTGCAGGGACAATTTGGAACCATCTCAGCTCATGGAGAGATCACTCTGGACTTAATGGCCCTGGGAGCCCTTCCAGTGCAGGTCTTTGCTAGGGAAGAGCTGTCCCTGAGTGGGAGTGAATTCATTCCATGGCAGGGGAGACAGACGGGTCTTGTGCCTCGTGGCAGCTTCCCTTGGGCTCTCTCCTGATTTGCCATTTGCCTTTAACCTAAACTAAAAGTAATTTAGACTGAAAGCACACATTAGTGTTTGTGAACAGAAGGGCAATTACAGGGAGAGAACCAATCTCCCCCAGCGTGGTGGGGGACAGCCACGGCCCCATTGTCTGAACCACGGGGTCCTGCCAGCAGAAGGACCAGCCCAGGTTCTCCTCCTCCAGCAAGGAGAGCTGGAACGATTCCTGCTCTTTTCCAGCCTCCCCTGGTGCCCTGGAGGAAGCCCTTTGCACTCACCCGTGCAGAACTGGGGCACAGTGACCCCTTTCTCCTTCCTTGTCTCAGGAATCTGACCCATTCCTGTCGTGGTGGTGTCTGTGGGAAATCTGAGCTGAACTTCTCAAACTGAGGGATTTTTCCCATCCCGGGTGAGTGTGGGTGGCTCCAAGGCTGCTCCAATTTTAGCCTCCACACACCACCCAGATGTTAAACTGGGCATCTTCTGCATCTGCTCCGGGACATTCATTGTCCGGGGGCCCCCGGGTGGCCGATTGTGCCAGCGGGAGCTTTCATGGAAACAGCCCATTTTTTTCTGTGGCAGCTCCAAGTGTTTGCAAAAAGCTGGTAGAGCCCCAGGAGCTTCTGGCAGCCTCATTTTATTTTGAAACCAGTCAGTCCCCAGCTGGGTGTGAGAGTAAAACGAAAGGATGCGAGATAAAGGCGCCGGTGCAGCGAGCGAGGGCAGCCCGTCATTCTGAAACCAGGCATGGAAACTGTGCCGAGGAGAAAAGCTCGAGAGCAGGGCTTGGCCCCCTCACCACACACACCCCGTGCACGCCACAGAGTGCCTCTGCCTGGGGACAGGCACGTGTGGCCACGGGACAGCGACGGGAGCCTCGAGGGCAGCGGTGCCTCCGACCGGGCCCATGAGCGGCGACAACAAAGGTACTGAAAATGACCTGTCCTGTCCTGCTCCCCTCGGCCAGCCCATCTCTGGTGTCCAGGTGTGTCCTGTTCCCCTCGTCCAGCCCATCTCTGGTGTCCAGGGGTGTCCAGCTCCCCTCATCCAGCCCATCTCTGGTGTCCAGGTGTCTCTGGGGAGTCCTGTCCTGCTCCCCTCATCCAGCCCATCTCTGGTGTCCAGGTGTCTCTGGGGAGTCCTGTCCTGCTCCCCTCGTCCAGCCCACCTCTTGTGTTCATGTGTCTCGTTATCCTCTGCCTTCTCCTGAGCATCTCTGTCCCCCTGCTCTCCATCACTGCCAGGGGGTTTGGGCACCTCCAGGCCTGAGCTGCTCTGGAGGCCCAGGAGATGTGCAGGTGGAGGGGAGAGAATGCTTTGGAGAAGAGGAGGCTCTGCTGTGTTGTTGGGTTGGTGTTCGCTCCCTTTGCTGCCTGCCCGAGGGCCTGGGCGGCCTTTGCCAGGGGAGAGGGGCACTGTGCCCAGGGCTGCCACACCAGGGCAACCACACCATGCCCTGCCCAGAGCACGCAGGGATTTAGGGACCTTCATTGTAGAAAGTTTGGCTTGGAAGGGACCTCAAAGATCACCCGGTTCCACCTGCCATGGACCCGTTGTGTCCGGTCTGCACTCATTGTCCCTGCTCTTGCCTGCACAGCCCGGTGTCCCTGTCCCCTCTGGTGACAGTCCAGCCTTGGTGTCTCAGGCAGCTCTGAGGTGCTCAGGTGGGCAGTGAAGGGCTGGCTTTGGGATCTGGGTGACACCAGGAAGGGCATGGGTGGCAGGGCAGGTGGCTGTTGCTCGTTGTCACCGCTGGTTTCTCACCACACAGCCTGTGACAGTCTCCTCACCCACTGGAGCTGGGACATGGGGAGGATCTCTGCTTCCTTCATCCCAAGGCTTTTTCAGCTGTTGTCCCTTCTCTTGCCACCCCCTGGCACTTCCTGGCTCTCTTTCTGTGGGTGGGTTGGGAAATGGCTTGAGAAGTGCAGCTCCCGACACCACGGCTCGGGGAGGGACGCTGTGATGGAAGAATTTGTCGAGTTTTGTCCAATCTCAAAAGTGCTGAGACTGGTGAAACGCTCCCACACCCCCTCCTGGGAATTTCCAGCTAAACCCAACTGGTTTTGGTTCTCTGGACTGTTGAGAAAGCTGAGCTCAGGCTCGGGGGCCGTGGCTCAGAAACCAGGACGGGAACTGGAGATTTGGCACCTGAGAGCTGAGTCCTGTGACCTGCAGACCTCTGCCTGCAGATCCCGTGAGCTTTGGAGGTTGGCTTGGCAGCACAGCTCTGCTTTGAGCACCTCATCCCCTGTTTGAGGGACGGAGAGAGAAGGGGAGCAGAGGGAAGGACACAGCCCAAGAACTGAGCCTGTCCTGGGATGCTCAGGCGGAGAAAGGGGAGGCACTTCATAGACTGTGACAGGAAAACTCTCAAACCCGGAGCTCCTCCAGCTGCTCTAGGCTGAGAAAACACCTCCAGGGCTGTTCTCAACAGCTGGGAACAGCAGCAGATGGGAGCCTGATGGTGGCCAGCAATTAGTGCAAATTAGGGTCAATCACAGCCTTTGGAGGAGCAGAGGAGATGCAGCCGAATCTCTCCTCTTTCCTCCCCCTTCCCTCCTGTTTCAAAGTGCAGGAGGGCCAGCAGGGACCTGGGGGGACTCTGGAGGTGGCCCGGGAGGTTGTGTCACACCTGGGGGGTGCCAGCCTCTGCTGCCAGCGTGCCCAGCAGCTCAGAGCCGTGCCCAGAGCGTGCCAGACACTTTTGTTTCTTCTCCTGGTGTTTAGAAAAACAGAGTTTTGCCGGTTATTCTTCCCTTCTCTGGCAGCAAACCCTCTGGGCTTTAAACAAAGGGAAATAAACAACTCCCAGTGACATTTGCAAAGCTTCTACAACCATTCTCAGTGAAACTGTTTGGTCTGAGCTTCTCCAAAGAAAAAGCTGAGGAAGAGGAGGGAGTGGTCAATGTGCAGTTGCGATGGACTCCCCTGGATTTAGCGTGTGGGAGCTGCTTTTAGGTTGTATTAAAAAGGCACAAATCCATAAAAACCCAGTAAAAGCCCTGCCCAACCTGGCCTTGGGATCCAGGGGCAGCCCCAGCTTCTCCGAGCAGCCCTCAGCACCCTCACAGGGAGGAGTTTCGCCCTAATAACCCATCCAAATCTTCTCGCTGTCAGTGCGCAGTGATTCCCCCTGTCCTGTCACTCCCTGCCCTCGGGAAAAGCCTCCCCAAGTCGGGCTGTGCCTTGCTGAGGGTGCAGAGAGGAGCCCACCAGGTTCTGGTGTGCCTGCAAAGCCCATCGGGGCTGCCTTGGGGTGGATTTAGTGGCCTGTTATCAGGGAAACCTTAATTAAAGGCTCATTAAAGGCCACCGAGTCCCGGCCGGGGCCGGGAGGGGGCGCGGGGCCGCCCGGGCTCGGCGCAGAAACTTTGAGTCACTCGCGGGGTGTTTTGGAGCGAAATTCGGAGCCGCCGCGGCCCCTTCCCGGCCCATTGTTGTGGTTTGACAATCACATTTTCCTGTTTTTAAAGCAAATGTTTTTCTCTCCCCCGGGGACGTAACCGAAGCCCCGCGAGCGCTGCGGGGGAAGCTGAGCGGGGGCTCCGGACCCTGAGAGAGCCCGGGGGGATCCGGACATGGAGAGACCCCGGGGGGCTCCGGACCCTGAGGGAGCCCGAGGGGATCCGGACATGGAGAGACCCCGGGGGGATCCGGACATGGAGAGACCCCGTGGGGATCCGGACATGGAGAGACCCCGGGGGGATCCGGACCCTGAGAGACCCCGGGGGGATCCGGACATGGAGGGAGCCCGGGGGACTCCGGACCCTGAGAGAGTCTGGGGGGCTTCGGATTCATAAAGACCCCGGAAGGATCAGGACCTTGAGAGAGCCCGGGGGGATCTGGACCCTGAGGGAGCCCGGGGGGATCCGGACCCAGGATGAGCCCCCCCCGCCCTGGCATCGCCCCTTCCCTCCCGTCTCCGTTCTCTTTGTGCCACGGTGGCAGCAGGAGGGTGAAAGAGGCAGAAGTGCACTTATTTTTATTTTTTACTGTTTTTTTTTTTGAAGTTGACGGTTCCTCTTTGCAGTGCTGTGGTTTCACGCCCTGCTGTGGCAGCAGGACATGGGGGTATTTTTGTAGGTCTTATTCAAGGACTGTCTATTTAAAACAAACTTTTGGGTTGCTGAGCACATGTTAGCCCTCAGTTCAAAGCAGAGGATGGAGCTCGTGGGGAAATGGGGTGGCTGGTGGCAGCCCCCAGAGCCACTTGAGCTGTCTGGAGGTCTCCAAGTCCCCACGGAGAGTGGACCCACCGTGGCGTGGGTGGAGGTGGGCCAAGACAAGGAGAAAACCCATTTATTATTCAGGTTCCTGTGTGCAGAGTGTCTGCACGCTCCCAGATTTGCATTGAAATAGGAATAATTTGACTTTCACTGAATGAAAGTTGTGAAGTTCTAACGCTGAGCGGTGGCTCTGTAGCCGTGCCCGGTGTTTCCAGGCAAGATGCAGCTGGAGCTTGAAGCCACCAGGAGCGGGCTGATGCTTGTCCAGCGTGGCCAGGACCTGCTCAACGCTGCTTTAGCCCCATTTCCTTCTTTCCAAGCCGTGCTGAGCCCCTGGGATGTGACACAAACCCTTTGGTGCTCAGGAGCTGAGTGTCTCCTCCCGCGTATTGCCCAACACAGGGTGTGAGCTGTTCCTCTCCTTTGGTACATCAGCAAATAAAAAAGGCACCAAGCTCCCTTGTGCCCCAATCAGCAGCTCGCCCACCTGCCTGCCAGCCCAGCCCATCCCTCTGCCGAGCCTGGCAGGATCAGCAGCTTGGCTTCCAAGCATCCCAAATTCTGTCCCCAGCAGGGGAAAAACAGAGGGGAAAAGGAGAAAGCCACTGCTGGGAAGGTGGAGTTTGGGAGGAGCAGGTTAATCCCTGCCTGGGCACCAGGTGGGCTCTCAGCACAGGTTTGGTGAAGTCTTTTGGCAGGGGGTGCCAGGCAGTGCCACGCAGGGCTCTCAGTGCCTCCAGTTCAACATCCACGTGTTCTCCTGGTCACCTCTGCCCACCGTGGAGCAGCTCCCTGTTCCCAGGGCTCCAGGTGGGTCAGGTCCATCAGATTCCTGTTCCCAGGGCTCCAGGTGGGCCAGCCCCGTGCCAGGAGCTCTCTGGCTGCTGCCCAGATTTCCCAGCTCCATAAATCCGGGCGGGCCGGCCACGCTGCGCTCCCGTCGGACCAAAACCGAGTCACTCCTCACCTGCTGCTGCTGCCACCACCTGCGTGGCCTCTTCTGCTCCAGATGCTCCTGTTTGCAGTGGGAAGGGGAGCCTGGGAAGGGGGCAGAGACAGGTCAGAGCTCAGAGAGTGCCCAGGGGTCTCTGAGAGGCTCCTGGATGGGGGATGAGTGTTGGCAAAGCTGCTGAGCACAGGGCTGCCTGTGCCCCCGTGCCTGGGTCATCCCCTGGCATATCCTGGTGCCTCCTGCCCTTTGGGAGGCCAGGCCAGCCCTGCAGACACCACCAGCCTCGTCCTTGTCTTTTCCAGCTCTCTGCCTCCCTGCATGGCTCGGGAGCACAGCAAAGCAGAGAAATGTCTGAGATGGGAAACCACCACTCTTTCCCACCCATTTCCCCCTCCCGGCAGCCCCAGACCTTCTCCTGACCCTTGTCCAGCCCTCCCATCAGGGCTGAGCTCTGGGGGTGCTGTGGGAGCCCCCTGTTTGCCCTGGGCTAGCTCTGGGAGCCCGGGCAGCCTGGGGCGCCTTTGTCTGCCCCGCCGACGGTCGGAGGGTTGCACAACGTGTGGGGGTGAAGCACATCCATCTCCACGGATCAAAACAACCCCTTCCTTCCTTCCTTCCTTCCTTCCTTCCTTCGGTCCTTCGT
>JAWWEB010000106.1:8778087-8788286 GCA_035222195.1 Myioborus miniatus | reverse complement strand
TTCCTTTCTTTTCTTTCCCAACCGGCAGCGGGTTCTGCAATATCCCCGGCCTGGCACAGCAGAGCCCCGCCTGCCCGGCCCCGGGAGGAGGGACTCCAGAAAGGGAAGCGGTGCCTCCTTTTCCAGGCTAAAAATACCGGCTGTGCTTCCAAAATAATCTCAGTTCGATGATCTCCATTGCTCCCCAGGGCTGCTGTAATTCATCCTGAGCTCCTCACCCCCATGGAGGAAGGTCTCGGTGGGATCTGTTTGCTCTTGGAGGCAGGTCTGGCTCTTGGTGCTCACAGAATTTTTGAATGGGATTTCCGTGGGATTGATGGCAGAAGCCAGGCTGCTGCTCCTCCTACTGCTTCTATTTCAAAATGGGATTGGGAAAAAGTCAGATTTCAAAGTTGAGTACAGGGACCAGGAAAACTCTGGTTTTCCAGCCCATCCCAAATCGGATCTGTTAATTTGTAGGGGAAAACCGCAGGTTTCCTCCAGGCTGTGCTGGGGTATATTCCCATGGGTTGTGGTGTGGTTTTTGGGGGTTCCCTGTGCAGAGACAGAGGCTGGACTCGATGATCCATGTGTCTCCCTTCCCACTCAGGCTGTTCCATGATTCTGCACCAGAATTCAATGATCTGCAGGAATTCTGGGGCTGGCTGAGCCCAGCTTGTCCTTCCTGATGAGTCTGAGCCTTTGGAATGATGAATTTAAGGGAATTCAGGGCACTGGACAGCAGAAAGAGCTCGATGGAGAGGATAAATCCCCTTCTCCAGCTGCTGTTCATGGACTGGTCCCCATCACTCTCACCTCTGGTTGGCTCCACTCAGTAATATGCAAATTTATGCAGAGCGGGGCCCCCTGGGACTTAGTTGTGAGGTTATTGACGGGTCTCAGAATGAGCTGTTAGTCACAAAAACCTTGTCAGGGCAATTTGGGTGTTGCTGGGGCTCTGCAGGGACCAGGGCTGAGACTTCTGTTCTGCCATTTTCCAAATCAGAGAGGCATTAAGCGTAACCTCAGTAATTCTGAATTATTTAAAAAGCTGCTGTCACTGCTCTGGACTGAACTGCCAGGTGCTGTTTGAGGGCTGTGCCTGTCCTCATGCGAGGTTTCATTGTGGATCAACGAGGCTTCGGAAATTAAAGGGAAGGAAAGGCTGGTCTTGAAGAGAGCAGACATAAATTAAAGTGAAAGAGAAAGCCCTGGAGGTGGGTGAGATGCGCCCTGAAACCTCCCAGCTTCAGCGGGTGCCGAAAATAACCACTCTGTAAGCAGGGTTACGAATGTGCCGGCCCGTGAGCTCGATGTGTAACTTCCCAGAGCTGTTTTGGTATCATAAAAGCGAGCAAAATAACTCAGCAAAAGCACATCCCTGCCCACCCGTGTTTCGGTGCTGTCTCACTGCACCCACTGACCCCAGAGACTGCAGCTGAGCAGGGCTCCTCACCCCGAGACCAGGCGGGGCTTTGCTCTGCGTCTGAAATGATTTCTTCCTTGGAAGAGAGAAGTGTAACTCCGTGGTTGGAGAATCCCCCCGCGCTTTGGAGTTCCAGGAAAAGCAGCTGTTCCCTCGCTGAGGAGCTGCTGCCCCGCTGACAGCGAGGGAACCTCGGGGTCTCGCTGTGCTTTTGGGCAGGATTTGAAGCCCGTGAGCGCAGGCACCTCCCTCCTTGGCTCTGAACTTGGTTCCGTTTCTTTCTTTGTGGTGCTCGGCTCCTCTGGTCGCTGTGTGGGGATGTTCCTGCCTGTCCTGTGCTCAGCACATCCCGCGGGATGTTCCCTCTCTCCTGTGCTCAGCTCATCCCGCGGGATGTTCCTGCCTGTCCTGTGCTCAGCGCATCCCGCGGGATGTTCCCTCTCTCCTGTGCTCAGTGCATCCCGCAGGACGCTCCCTCTCTCCTGCCCCCGGTTCACCCCCGCTCGCCCCGGTGCGGTGGGAACTGCCCCGTCCCGATCCCCCGGGCGATGAGGAGCCCGGGCAGGGACGGGGACGCCTGGAACGGGCAGGTGCCAGGTGGAAGCGCTCAGCTCCAGCTCGGTGCCCGGTGCTCTCCCCAGGCCCGCCCGTTCTGCTGCCCCTTTCCCAGCACTTTGGTGGCTCCGCCACCACCCGGGATGGACGGGCTCGGGCTCAAGTTTGGCATCCAGCGACCAGCGCTCGGCCGCGATTCCCGCTGCCCGGGTGTCTCCGGCCGCTGGAAGTCGCCGCCCCCGGTCCCTCGTGTCGCGGAGCTCTGACCCGGAACGCGCCGCCCGCCCCCGGCCCGTCCGGTCCCGGCTCGTCCCGGGGGCGGAGCGGCACCGCCCGCAGCTCCCGCCGGGGCCGCCCCGCTCCGCCCGCCCGGTTCCGGAGCGGCGGCGCAGGTGGAGCCCGCGGAGTCCCCGCGCGGCCCGGCCGGGGCCGCCCCTGCCCAAGGACGCTCCGGCATCGCCTCGGCCGCCGCCGCCAGCACAAGGTAGGCGCCGGGACGAGGGGACACCGGGACACCGCGGCGGCGGCCAGGGGCAGTCCCGGGTCTGTCACCCCCGGGGGTTGTGGGGTCCCTATCCCCTCTGCATGTCCCGGCTCGGCTCCGTTCCCCGCAGGAGGGAGCAGCCCCCGCTCCGCTCGCCCCCTCCCCAGGTGTTTCGCCCGCTGCTCCTGCAGCCCCCGGGGCTGGCGGGCTCCTGGGAGCGGGGTGGGCTGGACGGGGAACGCCCATCCCGGGGGTGTCCGGTCCCGGCTGTGCCTGCCCGGGGTCTGCAGCTCCAGCCGGGGCTCGCTGGGGCGGCGGTGACCGCGCACCGAGGGCCAGCTCTGGCAGGGCTGTCACAGGGACAACTCGCAGAGCAGCTGATGCAGGCGGTGTCCCCTGGAATGTGCGCGTGTGGCTGCGGGGCTCAGCCTGGAGCGGCTGCCAGAGCTGAGGGAGGGAGCTCGGGCTCACGAGGCCCGCGGACCCGCGGCTGCCGTGGAGAGCAAGAGCTCAGATGTGGCAAAGCCGAGCCTGTGGTTTGCTGGAATGTTTTTGTGCTGATCCGGTTGCCTTTCCCTTCGGAAGGGCCGGCGGCGCGTGCAGGGAGTGCGAGGGCAGAGGAGCAGCAGCACTGCTGGGCTTGCATTTGCTGCAAGGGCGCCTCCCTCTCTCCAAATACCTCGTGGGGAAAGGATGTGCGCTGGGAAAAGAGCTGTGGATGCCCCAGATACCCCGGATCCATCTGCCAGAGCCACGAGCCAGTGCAGCCCACAGATCTGTGTGCCATCCAAGGTTTGCCCCGTGCTGGCAATCCCTGGGCTCCCAGAAAGCACCTTCCCACACCTTTCTCCACGGTAAAGGTGTTATCTGTGCTCTGAGGCTTTGCTGAGTAATGGGATGCTGGGAGGCTCCTGCGGAGGAGGTGTGGGATGTGCTGGACACGCCGGGCCAGGAGAGATGAGGTGTGAGGTGTCACTCACGGCACAGGGAGGGAAGCGAGTGGCCGAGTGGCCGCAGGGTTTGGATTCTGCCGCGGTGTTTTCAGACAGGATGAGCTGTGAGTGGTCCTGCCCCGGGTTTGTTCCAGCAGACAGGGCCCCGCGAGGATGGGGAGTGTGGGCCCCGCTCCGAGGGTCCGGATGCAGTGCCTCTGAGCAGATGTTTGCAGAGGGTTCCAGCCTGAAATCTCAGCCTTTCTCAGGGGATCTCAGGCGCTTCCTGGTTTGCAGCGAGGGTCGGAGGATTTCAGCACTTCCTACTCTCTGCCTGATGTGAGCAGGAAGTGGGAGCATGAAAATGGCAGCAGAGGCTGTGGCAGTGGGGCTGGAAGCTCAGCAGGGAGCGTGTGGGGTGGTGACACCTGTCCTGAGCAGGGTCCTGAACCCTTCAGGTGTGTCCTTTGGGAAGGGCCAGGTCTCAGTGTCAGGGCTGGTCCCACAGTGAGTCTCATCCTGCAGCTCAGGGATGGAGCCGAGCGTGGACAGGCACTCGGGAGCGTGTCTTTTCCTGCAGTTATTAAATGGCTTCATTGGGAACCTCCCCGGGGCAGGGAGAGGCTTTGGCTGGGTGCTGGCTGCTCTGCTGGGCTGCTCTGAGCTGGCAGGGGCGTTCCAGTGTGACACCGAGTTCTCCATGGAACAGCAAAGGGAGAAACTCCACATCCTCCTGTGACTGTGACTGGGGGCCTGGATTTGAGTCGAGAGATGGGGAATTTGAGTGGCTGGAGCACGAGTGGCTGACCTGGCTTCTGTGTTCACATTTGGCTGGATGGGGATTGGAGTCAAGACCCAGCTTCCATCAGGGGTTGGAGGCTGGTGGCTCAGAGTCCTCTGAGGCTCTGGGGATGTGAGTGGCCACTTCAATGGCTTTGGGACACTTGATGCCAAAAAGTTCCCCCACCGTGGGACACTGGGATAGGAACAATTCTGGGGAAGCTGAAAGGCAGTGCTGCAAAACTCTGAACTATTTAGAAGCTGTTGAAAGAAAAATGAGGTTTGAAAACGTCAGTTGTAAGGAGAACTTGTGTGTTTGGAGTCTGTGGCTCAGATTTTCAGGCTTTTTCCTGTTCCAGCAGTGGGACACAATGGCATACGTGCTTTTTCAGTGAGTCTGGGAAATCCTGCAATCATGGATTTAACAGCTGGGACCTTGAGGAGGGGAAAAAACAAACAAGTGTGTTGGCAAGGCTCCGAAACCAGGCAGCTCCTTCTGCCCCGCTGCCCGACTCCAGCAGGGGAGGTGGCGAATCTGCTCTTCCATCTCTGGTTCAGACATCAAACCTGAGTTGTTCTGATCTGATTTATTACCTTTTGATCTCCGTCCAGCCCCGTCGTTGCTCTCCGGGACAGCTCAGGAGGGAGGTGAGTCAGTCCTGGAGCTGCCGTGGCTGCCTCATCCCCTCGCTCTGCTCCCCGAGGGCAGGAATGCATCCGTCCCGTTCAGGCTCTGCCGGCTCCCCATGAGCAGCTGCTCTGCCGACTCGGGGAGGGGACTCAGGGCCACGGCAGCGTGTCCTGCCCGTCCCGAGCAGTGTCAGGCTGGGGCCGCCCCTGCGAGCTCCCGCTTGGCGCAGCCGGTCCCGGTCTGCGGCTCTGAGCGCCCTAAAAACACCTCGGGGAGCCCTGCTGGGAGCGGCCCCGGGATGTTTTCCTGCCCTTGTTGGTGCCCTCGCACACGGGTTTCTGGTCACCCCACTCCCACCCCCTTGGACCGGCTGCTCTGCTCCGGGTGCCCTTCCCGAGGGGCAGCGCAGGGCCAGGGTTGGTTGGGGACGGTTCTGTCACTCGGGGAAGGTCTGCATTGGCACATTTGCTGTTTGATGTGATGGAGCCACGAAGCTTCCGAGGGGGTGGCCGGAGCTCAGGGGTGTGCAGGGCTGGTAAACGTTCACTGTTCAGCGCACAAACCCGGGTCTTGTTAAGCCCAGCCAAGGAAATTTAGGAGAGCAGCTCTGGCCTGCAGACTGCAGGCGAGGGATTTGTTTTCTTTCTGTGTCCTGGAGAGCTCTGTCTTGCCCTGAAGCTGCCTTCCTTCCCGATATAGCAGCAGTTGCTAACTCTGAATGAATGTGCCGAATTCCGGGTCCGGCCGCTTGCCTTGGAGCTTGGGCAGAGCCAGGAGGCCTGGGTGGCACTGGGTGGCACTGGGTGGCACTGGGTGGCACTGTCCCAGCCTCCTGTCACTCTATAAATAGCAAACGGAGCCCAAGTGCCCGTTGGAGCCAGTCTGGAGCTTTCCCAGACACCGTGGAGGCGGCTCAGCGTCGCTGAGGTGGCAGAGCTGGGGGTGCCACACGTCCCTGCCACTGTGCCACTGTCCCTGTCACTGTCCCTGTCACCGTGTCACTGTCACTGTCCCTGTCACTGTCCCTGTCACTGTCCCTGTCCCTGGCACTGTCACTGTCACTGTCCCTGTCACTGTCACTGTCCCTGTCACTGTCACTGTCCCTGGCACTGTCACTGTCACTGTCACTGTCCCTGTCACTGTCACTGTCCCTGGCACTGTCACTGTCCCCGTCACCCTGTGGTGCCTCTTGGGCAACATCCGAGGATGCTGAGGAAAGAGCCTTGAGTCAGCGCCACACTGTCACCCAGGGAGGCCCCCAGCAGGGAGGGGACATGCTAAGGGTGGGTCTGCATGGAGGTCCCGGTCCCAGAGAGGGCTGGAGTGGGGCAGTGGCCTCACATCTGTCCCCTGCACACATCCAGGCCATCTCTGGGTTAGTCTGTGATCCCTGCACACATCCAGCCCATCTCTGGGTTAGTCTGTGATCCCTGCACACATGCAGCCCATCTCTGGGTTAGTCTGTGATCCCTGCACACATCCAGCCCATCTCTGGGTTAGTCTGTGATCCCTGCACACATCCAGCCCATCTCTGGGTTAGTCTGTGATCCCTGGACACATCCAGCCCTCCTTTGTTGGTTTCCTCCACCTAAAACTTCAGTCTCAAGGCCAGGTGTGTGTATGGCTGCTGGAAGGAGAATTAGGATGGTGTTTGTGGGGCTTTCCTGGGCTGCCCTGCCCCTCAGCACAGTGACAAACCACCCTGACACCCGCATCCTTCGGGTTTTGTCCCGTGAGCTGTTGGCATCCAGGAGCAGGAACGGTGCCAGAGGGAGAATTGGCGCTTCCACAGGGCTGCATTGCAGAGCTGGATCAAAACACGGCTCCCAGCAGGGCCAAACAAACCCTGCTGGGCTGGGCACGCTCTGCCCCGCGCTGGAAGGTGGCACCAAAGGCAGGGAACAGGACAGAGGTGCAGGAGCTGGGGGAAGAGCTGGGAACTGGGGCTGGCTCACACTGCTCACCAGAGAGCCTCGTGTGTCCTCATGGAGAGAATTTTACCGTGTGTGGGGTGAACCTGCCAGTGGTGCTGCTCCAGAGCGTCCTCCCAGCGTTCTCCTTGGTCCTCCCCTGTTTCACCTGGGTCATGGCTGCTCTGAAAGATCACAGCGTGTCTGAGGAGCCTCTGGAGCATCCTGCAGCTCCAGAGAGCCGGGCAGTTCTGGGAGGAGCAGCTCCCTGGTGCTGCAGCAAAGAGTTGGGATGTGGTGCTGGGCCGGCTCTCTGGGGATGCTCTTGAGCCTTCAGGGAGGGAGGGTCTGCCATGGGAGGAGGGTCTGCCATGGGAGGAGGGTCTGCCATGGGAGGAGGGTCTCTCGTGGGAGGAGGGTCTGCCATGGGAGGAGGATCTGCCATGGGAGGAGGGTCTCTCGTGGGAGGAGGATCTGCCATGGGAGGAGGATCTGCCAGGGGAGGAGGATCTGCCATGGGAGGAGGATCTCTCGTGGGAGAAGGATCTGCCATGGGAGGAGGATCTGCCATGGGAGGAGGATCTGCCATGGGAGGAGGATCTCTCGTGGGAGGAGGGTCTCTCGTGGGAGGAGGGTCTCCCCTGGACAGAGGATCTCTCACAGAGGGAGGATCTCTCACAGAGGGAGGGGAAAGCTGCTGATGCTGAAGCTGCTTTTTCATCAGCTGCTGTTGCGTAAGGGGAGCCTTGGGCAGCACAGAAAATGTGGAGAACTTCCTCGCACTGCTGGAGACAAAGCCAGGATTGCTCTCTCAATTTCTTTCCTCCTTTATGCTTTCCTGAACTTGAAGGCTTATGTAAATTCCCCAGGTTTGCCCAGGGCTCGATGCACTGACGATAACTTTCATTTGTAGCCTGGGGGTGCAACTTCCACATGAAAATTGTCTCTTCTGCCCCTGCCTTGGCCCCTTTGCCCCATCCTGCCGCCTTCAGCAGCTCTGGGGAGGCTGCAGGGAGCAGCTCAGGGTTATCCTCAGGGGCTGCAGGGTGGGAATATTCACAGCAGGGCTGGCTCTGAGGTGGGCTCTGTCCCTTCTCCCACATCCCTTGCCTTGCTCACCCTGGATTTTGCCGTGTCCTTCCTGTCACCTGCGTGTCAGCCTGGTCTCTGTCCTGCTCTGGGGGCCTGGCACTGGCTCCTTGCTGTCCCAGGATGGAGGCACCCCAGAACTCGTGGCTGCAGGAGCCTCTGCCGAGCTCAGCACCCTCCTGCCTCGGCTTTTCCATCTTCCAGGACTGCAGCCACCCCTCTCTGCAGTGCTGGGCACAGAGTGCAGGTGTCCCAGGGAGGGTCCCCATGCCAAGGGACAGTCCCTGCCATGCTGGCTTTGTCTGGGCCCCGTCACCTGCTGGCACGGGGACAGCAGTGCTGGGACAATGGAAGTGCACGTTCAGCAGGTCTGTGGCCTGTGGTGGTTATCCAGCCTTTGGGAGCTGGGTTGAACTGGAAGGCCTTAATTGGCTGTCGCTGTCTGGGTGAGGGATGGAATCAGAGGTGCCACGTTCCCCCTCGTGCCCTGGGTAAGTTTTAGAGGGTGTTTTTAGAACAGACTCTTTGGGGAGTTCAGTTATTTCATAGAATTCTGGGGAGGTGCCTTAAAGCTCATCCAGTGCCACTCCTGCCATGGGCAGGGGCACCTTCCCCTGTCCCAGGGTGCTCCAAGCCCCATTCAACCTGACTTGGACACTGCCAGGGATCCAGGGGCAACCCCAGTTTCTCTGGGCACCCTGTGCCAGGGCCTCACCACCCTCCCAGGGAGGAATTTCTTCCTAATTAGCACTGTAGACTCTGTGCTGGTGACTTGCTCCTGACAAAAACCCCGGAGAAAGCACATTTCTGGGATGTGAGTGAGCTGGCAGAGTGCAGTGGCATCACGAGGGATGGACACGCTGTGACCTGGCAGGGACTGGTTTCAGGTGCTGAGTTTGATCTCCACAAACTGCAGCTTGTGTGTTTGTTTTGCTGGTATCTAAGGGTTCAGAGATCTCCCAGAACTGCCATTGAAATTCCCCTGCATTAATCTTGATGCTGGTTATTAACCAGAACCAGATCTTTCCACCCCACATCTGGTGGCTGGGTGCAATCCCAGCCCTTCCTTCCAGGGGTTGAGCTGAGCCAGGAGCTTGAGGGGCTGCTCGGGCAGAGCTGAGATTTGGGATCTGGGCTTTGGGATCTGGGCTTTGGGATCTGGGCTTTGGGATCTGGGCTTTGGGCTTTGGGATCTGGGCTTTGGGATCTGGGCTTTGGGATCTGGGCTTTGGGCTTTGGGATTTGGGATCTGGGCTTTGGGCTTTAGGGATGCTCTGGGTGCCTCAGGCCTCTCAGCTCCCTTTGAGGCTCCTTTGGCCACAGCAGCACCTCTGCAACTCCTGCTCCAGGAGGTGCCTGGGCAGTCTGAACCTGTGGCAGCAGGCTCGGCTCGACGTGGGCTCGGGGTGCTTTGTGCTGGGGTTTGGCCTCATCCCAGTGCGGAGAAGCCGTGGCCACGCTGGGCTGCAGCTCTGCACTTCCTCCGGGCTCAGCCCTGGGGATGCTCGGGGGGCTTTGGGGGTGGGACAGCCCAGAGGGGTCCCGGTGCTGCCCCTTGGGGGGACAGGGGTGGCCCGGGGGTGTCACAGTGACGGCTTCGCCCCCAGGGTGCTCCCAGCAGCCCTACCTGCTGCGAGCCGGCTCTGTCTCGGCGAGGTGAGAGTTGTTGTGCAGAGTTTCCTCTTTTATATCCTCTTATGTCACGCAGCCCCGGCGGCCGAGCCGCCCGAAATAGCTGCCAATCCCGGGAGGTTTCACTTCAAGGTCTCTATTCTTGGCTCGCCGGCGTTGCTCAGTCATGAGCTCAGGGAGCGCGGCGTGAGGAGCAGCGGGCAGTGCCATGCAGGGGTCCCGCCCCTGGCCCGGGGTGCCTCTGCAGGGACAGGGTGGGCACGGCCCGGCCGGGCGGCTCTGAGGGGCCCCGGCTGGCGGGGGATGCGCTGAGGAGCCGCTGTGGGACGGGACGAGTCCTCTCTGAGGGGCTGCTCCGCTGCCCCGGCCGTGCCCGACCCGGCTCAGACGCTCTCGCTGCTGCTGAGGATGGGCTGGGCGGCGGGGATGAAGCAGAAGTGAGCGTGGGATGTGGAGCTGCGGCTTATCGTGAGCGGAACTCGCTGGATGTTCTCAGGCTTGGAGATCTGCACCACGCTGGTGATGTTCAGCCCGTCCTGTAAGTGCCTCTCCCATCCCTGGGTGTTTGTTCCTGCCCTGCGTGCCTGTGAGCCCTGGTGGGGCTGGGGGAAGGTGTGAAGGGAGCATCCCTCAGGATGCTCAGGGACGGGGAACAAGGCTGGGTTCACTCCTGGGCCTGGGGTGGAGCTGCCGCCAGAGTCTGGTGGGCACAGCCACCAGCAGGGCCAGCTCAGGGCACTGGCGGGCACAGCCACAAACAGGGCAGGCTCAGGGCACTGAT
>JAWWEB010000106.1:8759502-8774821 GCA_035222195.1 Myioborus miniatus | reverse complement strand
ACTGCTGTGGGGCTTTGGATGACACTGATGGGGGGCTTTGGATGACACTGAGGGGGGGCTTTGGATGACACTGCTTTGGGGCTTTGTCTTCTGCTGATGTGGGGCTTTGGATGACACTGCTTTGGGGCTTTGGATGACACTGCTTTGGGGCTTTGTCTCCTGCTGATGTGGGGCTTTGTCTCCCATCGCAGCCTCCCAGGACAAGCTGAGCTCATTCCCAGCTCCTTGGGCTCTCACAGCTCTCACCACTGGCAGGGGCAGTGCCTGGCTGGATCCCTGGTGGTTTGTGGGTGGATCCCTGCTCTGGGATCCCTGCACCGTTCCCAGGTGCCCGGGGCCGCTGGCACAGGGCTGGCAGCCGCCAGGCCCGGCGGTGAGACACTGGTATGTGAGATGTAAACTCAATCCCAAAGTTTAGATTACAGCCCTGTGAAAAACATCAGCTCCCCTAAATGGAGCCCAGATGGTGGCGGAAGCCTCGAAGCCGAGGGCCAGGAATTGCAGGAACCGTGTGAGCAAAGGGCCCGGGGCCGTGGGGGAGGAGAGGGAGGGAGATGGGGCTGTGGCACGGAGGGTCAGATCCTAAACCAGGCTGGTTCCTGGGAGATGGGGCTATGGCACGGAGGGTCAGATCCTAAACCAGGCTGGTTTGTCACAGCTGGGATTATGTAGGGACACAGGGCACCTGGAGGGACACCAAGTTTCTATAGGGACACAGCACCTGTAGGGACACAGCGCTCTTGTAGGGACACAGGGCACCTGGGACACCTCCAAAATCCCTGCAGGACTGAACTTCTGCTGAGTCTGTGCTTTTGGGTGGTGCAAAAAGCACCAGGTGGGCGTGAGGAAATGGGACATCGGGTGGGAGTGAGGAAATGGGACATCAGGTGGGAGTGAGGACCGGTGACTTTGATGTTCTTAATGCAGTGTCAGCACTGCACTCCCGCTTGAGAAAGGCTGAAAAAGCTGCAGAAGGGAGGCCCTGCCTGGCAGGGAGAGGCGATGGTGCAGCCCAGGCTGGTTGTTGGGCAGAGCACGCTCGGGGCCTGGGCTCCTGTGGCGGCTGGAGCAGAGCAGGAGGTGCTGCAGGCCGGGCTGAGCTGTGGTTTGTGCGTTGGCCTCGTCCCTCCTGCGTGACCCATCCCGGTGACGCCACATCTGATCGGGGTTCCTGTCAAATCACGGCCCGGGGAGTCCCTGGAGCAGCATCTGCAGCTGCCTCCGGCCCTGGCCAGGGCTCCACGAGTCTCGGCCGCCGCTCCTGCGGGTTCCTTGGCCGCCTCCCTGTTTGTGCTGCGAGCTGTGGATCTCTCTCAGTGCCGATGACGAACCCCTGAAAGGGAGCAGGGAACTGGGAGGGTTTGGGTTGTTTTTGCCTTGGCGGGACCTTGCTGTCAGAGCCGCATTCTCGGGGTGTCTGCCTGCTTTAGTCACGGCCCCGTGCCTGGGTGGAGGTTCTGTCCCAGCTGGGGCTGGGCTGGACCAGTGCTGGGGACCGGGGATGGGGACCGGGGATGGGGCTGGGCTGGGGGAGCTGGGCTGGACCAGTGCTGGGGACCAGGGATGGGGCTGGGCTGGGGGAGCTGGGCTGGGGGAGCTGGGCTGGGGGAGCTGGGTGCAGCCATGGGGGGCATCGGCTCCAGCCCAGCCCAGCCAGCCCAGCCCCTCACAGACGAGTCTGGGACGCGGTGCCAGGAGAGCCCAGAGGGTGCAGGGCGTGCCTGGGAGGGGCGCAGGGTGTAGGACGGGGCGCTGGCACATCTGGAGGTGGGACAGAGAAACTTGCAGAAGGATTTGTGGGCTCAGGCTGGTTGGAGCTGGGGCGTGTGCTGGATCTGCACGAATCCCTGTGTCCTCCCTGCTCCTCCTGGGTCTCCTGGCTTGCAGGGGGAGCAGGAGCAGATCCTTGCAGAGCCCTGCCACATTCCCTCTGTCCACGTGGCTCCTGTGGTCATCCCCTCGCAGCGGCTCTTGCACATTCCTGACCCTGGGAGTGAGGGATGAGGCTTGGCTGGAGCTCTCCCACTGTCCAGCCAGCCTGACCCCACAGCCCAGCTCAGGGCAGAGGTTCCCATCCCCATGCTGGGATCTTTTTGGACCCCATGGATCTCCCAGTCATGGGGGCTCCCCGAAGAAAGATCTGTGGGATGAGCAAAGCTCCCAAAGTGACATCTCACCACAAAACCTGGTGGTTTTTGTTTTGTCAGATTATCCAAATTAACGGCAGGAACACTGACTTAGGTTGACTTCATGGCAGGGAGGAGGAATCCCACCCCAAAGGCCTGGCTGGGAATTGTGGCTTTCGTGCAGGACAAAAAGGGCTCCGTGAGGCAAAGGCTGAGCAGGGAATTGGGTTTGGGGCTGGGTCGGTGGATTGGAGGCTGCACGGGGCAGGGGGGGCTCCGGGGAGGGTTTGTGCAGCCTGTGCTGCTGCTGGCTCGGGCTCCAGCTCTGGCAGGGCTGGGCTGAGAGGAGCAGCCAAACAGCTGGAGAGAGAGGAGGTGCAGCCCCGGGAGCCAGGCTGGGGGAGCTGATTGCTCTGGGAAGATTCAAATGTGTTTTATCTCGCTGCAATCGTGGCCCTGCGAGGGGCCTGCGAGGCAGGGGCTGCGCTCCTCGGGGCAGGGGCTGCGCTCCTCGGGGCAGGGGCTGCGCTCCTCGGGGCAGGGGCTGCGCTCCTCGGGGCAGGGGCTGCACTCCTCGCCCCAGACCCCTCCAAGGCAGGAATTCACCCGGGCACTGCCCCTGTCTGCAGGAGCAGCCACAGCCCCTCCAGAGCCCATCCCTCCCTCCAGACCTCCCCGCTCTGGTGTCACCACCCAAAATCCCAAAACCCCACCAGGGCTGGGAGAGGGATGATGATGGAGGAGGGGTGGAGGAAGGTTCCCCGGGTGGAAATCATTCCTGTCCTTCCATATCTTCCACCCCTCCACAGCAACACCTCTCCCCTTGCAGGGGTTTCAGCATCACTCAGCCCTTTCTCTGCTCATCCCTGTTTGCTGCCAACCTCTGCAGCCATCCCAACCCTCAGAGCCGAGCTTGGGCTCCCCAGTTCTCCTCCAGCAGCCCCTTCCACATCCCACACAGGATTTCTTTGTTGGGTTGCAGGAGCCCTGGCAGTGGGATGGCAGAGCAGAGCTCCCTGCCAGGCTCAGGGTGGATAGACCAGCTTTTCTCCTTCCCTTATCACCCTGAGCTTGGGTGCACAGCTGCCCACCACCAAAGGGCTTTCCAGTTCTTGGCAGCAAGGGGAGAATCATGGAATCGTTAAGGTGGGGAAAGACCTCCAAAATCACCAGGTTCAGCCTCTGAAGGGCTGGAATGGCTGCAGAGGCTGGCAGCAAACAGCAAGGTTGACTGGTGCTGAAGGGGAAAGGTTTTGCTGTGGAGGGGTGGAAAATATGGAAGCACAGGATTGGTTTCCGTCCAGGGAACCCTCCTCCACCCTTCCTCCATCTCCTGGCCCTGGGGGGTTTTTAGGATCTTGGGGGAAGAGTTTGGGTCTGGTTTTGCAGAGGGACTGAGAGGAGCCCTGGGATGCTCAAAACCAGCGAGGTTTTAAGAGGAGATTTCCAGAGCAAACTGAAATTGTTCTTCTTGCCGCCTCTTCCGTGCTGCGCCTTAAATCTTCTTGAGAAGGTTTTTAATTGGAGCACACCACACTAAAAGAATAATCCCAGGTGTGAGTGGAGTCTGTCCCAGTCTGGCTGGAAATGTTCAGCAAACTGGTGAAGTTATGCCAAATTCTCAAGGGGCATTTGGAAAATGCTCCTGGGGATGCACAGGGTGGGATTTTTGGGCTGTCTGTGCTGGGCCAGGGCTCAGACTGGATGATCCTTGTGGGTCCCTTCCCACTCAGACTATTCTGTGATTCTATGCAAACATTTGTTCCTGAAATTGGAGTCATTCCTGGGATTGCAACACCCAGGCTGTGTTTCCAATTAATCTGCTGAAGTCGTCATGTATTTCCAAGTGCATTGGCTCAGCAGAGAGAAATCTGGCGCTGGCTGGGGGCTGAGATGCCAGCTGGGATGTGCACGGAATGGGATGAGGGAATGGCCCCCGGGGCTGGCCCAGGGCACCTGGCTGGGAGCACCGAGGGGCTCTGCTGGAGGGGGAGAGGGCAGGGCCGGCTCCTCGTGGGAGTGGAGCTGCCTGGGATTGCTGTGGAGGCACTGCCGGGTGTCTCCTGACCAGTTCTGGTTGTGGGGAGGACGGGAGGGGGTGCAGTGAGCTCTGCTCTGAGCATTCCCTGCCCCACATCCTGGGGGGCCTCGGTGGGGATGGGGGAGATCTTTGGGGTGCTGGGGTGACCTCTGCACCCCATCTCCTGCCAGGCCGGCCGGGGCTGCTCCTGCAGGTTTGGTTTGGGATCCGGGGCCCTTCAGCTGCACCCCCGCATCAGAGCCGTCCCCAGACACCCCTGGCCGTGGATTCCCCTCCCTTGCAGCAGCTGGATGTGACCGTGCCGCATTCCTCTCCTCTCCCCGGGGATTTGCTGAGGAACAAGGCTGGATCTGCAGCCGGGTCCCAGCTGGGTGGGAACGGCCCCAGCGCTGAGCACAAACACGGAAAGGAAAGGCCGGGATTGCGTAGAAATCTTCCTTTTCCAAAAAACGAGGTTCAGGCTGAGGGCCCCCTCCCTCCAGAACCAGCAAGGAAAGGGATGGAAGAAGGGAAAGGGAGCAGGGAAAGAGGATAGGAGCAGGGAAAAGGGATGGGAGCAGGGAAAAGAGATGGGAGAAGGGAAAGGGATGGGAGCAGGGAAAGGGGATGGGAGAAGGGAAAGGGATGGAAGAAGGGAAAGTGATGGGAGAAGGGAAAGGGGTTTGTGGCAGGTAATGGGATGGGAGAAGGGAAGGGGATGGGAGCAGGGAAAAGGATGGGAGAAGGGAAAAGGATGGGAGAAGGGAAGGGGTCAGGAGTAGAAAAGGGGGAAGGGAGCAGGGGAGGGCTCGGGGAGGCTCAGGGCGTCTCCTGCTCTGGGGTCAGGGTCGGCTCTTCCCTTTCTGGGGAACTCTGCGAGCCGCCTTTGGCGCGGGGCTGTGCCAGCTGCTCGGAGCTTTGGGAGGCAGAGCAGGGATGGGGTTTTCCTGCTGCAGCGCCTCCCTGGGAGCTGGGAAGCGCTGACGGGGACGGTGGGGATGAGACCACTCCCAAACTGGATCGGGGCCGTTCCCGTCTGCGAGGGCAGCGCTGGGGCAGCGCTGGGAGTGCCGTGCAAGCCTGAGCGCCCTCCTCGAGCCCGAAATCCCGAACAAAACCCCGGGGAAACCGGGAGAGGAGGGGAAGGCGAGTTTTCCATGGGTCTTTAACGCTGCAACATCAAGTTGTGAGTCAACATCATGAATTTCGGGATTCTGTTCAAACTTCCCAAGTTCCCCATCCCGAAATAGAGCTCTCCCCTGTGCCTGGGTTCGGAGAGGTCCCTGCTGTGTCGTTTTTCAGCAGGGAGGATGTGAGCTTTCTATATTTGCTTGCAGGACAATAATACTGATGGTTTCTATTTTTAACCCATCAGCAGGGCAGAAATGCACTTGGGAATGTTCGGGGAGCGGAGCAGCCCCGGCCCAGCAGCTCAGAGAGGGCCTGGCCCCACTTTGGGCCAGTGAAGAGGGGCCAGGCTGAGCTGGGATGGTCCCCCTGCCCCAGGGGACTCTGGGGGTGGTGGCAGGAGCAGGGACAAGTGGCACCATCCATCCTCTCATTTCCCTCCCTCTGGAAGTGTGGCTCTGGCCGCAGCTCTGTGCTGCTCATCCAGGTATTGCCACTTCTGAAATCCCAGCCCTAAAACCACCTCACACCTCGAAAATATGTTTGGTTTTGGGGTGTTTTAAAAGAAAAACAGCCTCTGTCACCACCTTGATCATGTAGAAGGGCTGCAAGTGATAACTTGCTCTCCCGAGCCCTCAGAAATGGGAGGTGAATACCAAAACCGGCACCGACTTGAGTGGCAACCCCAAATTTGGGGGCTGATTGGTGGCTTGGAGCGGTTCTGCTGCTGCCACCCTGCCCTGCTCAGCTGCCGTCAGCAGCGTCCTCGGCAGGCCAGGCTTGCGTGGGTCCTTGCAGCTTTTCCAGCTGCTGACGTGAGCCGGAGCAGCCGAGCTCGTGCACCTCCCATCTGGAGGAGAAAATGGGGATTTAGGGCGGAACCCTCCCCGGGGGCTCCGTTTCACCCTCAGGGCTGGGTCTGGAGAAAGCATCTTCTGCAGCCTGGGTGCCCTGGGTTCTTCCCTGCAGTGGAGAACCCTGCCAGGCGTTTGGGGTGGGCTTTGTGCTGCTGTGAGGCGGCCGAGGCCGAGCAGCGACCGCGGCGGATTTCACTCTGAAATCCCAAATCCGGCCTCGTGCGCGGCGCTGGGTGAAGGCGGACGGGGCAGTTTGGGTTTGGGGCCGCTCCTTTGGGGTGCTGGCTCGGCCCTGGGGGGCTGCAGCTGCCCGGGCCGGTCCCGGCCGGACAATGGGCGGAAGAAGCCGGGCCCGCGCGGCTCCCGCGGCCGCTCCCGCTGCTCCCGGGCTATTTCCATCGCATTGTCCCCGCGCAGGAAGGATGTCTCCAGCCTGCTTCCTCTGTGCCTCAGAGGGATGTGGGGCGGGCAGGGAGAGCAGGCCATTTGTTGTGCAAGAGGCACAATCGCTGCTCCTCGAAGCTCCTCTGGCTGAGGAGGGAGGGGAAGGTCTCGTCTTGCTCTGTGCTGGAGAAATACGGCCATGAAAGGGGGTTCTGGCTTTTGGGGATGTTTTCAGCGTGGGCAGGGCTCGGATGGTGACAAAGGAATGCTGCAAAGCCCCTCCTGGGTTTTTGCACAGCTCCCGCTGCTGTGGTGGGGCAGAGTTGAGGCTCCTCGCTGTGGCGGGGGAGGCCGAGCTCCAACGTGCCAGGAAGTGAAAGTAGAATTAATTAAGACGGGAAATGATCTTAATTTGTTCTGGCTAAATCTCTTTAGCAGCAGTGAACCCCAAATATCTGAATAAAGCTCTCTGTCGGGGCATGGCCCCGCCTCAGAGGTGGCTGTCACGGATCCCTGGGGTTTGTCTGGGTGGCAGAGCCTTTCCTGGGGCTGTTGGTGCTTCCTGCAGGAGCCAGACTGGGAAATGCCCATCTCTGCCTGGCCTGGCTCACCCTGGGACAGCCCAGGAGTCCAAACCCAGTTCTCACATGTGCTGGCATCCAGTCTGCCCTGGGACAGCTCCAGCTGATTTTTCCATGGGGGAGCAGAAAGCTTTAAGGATCCCTTTTGGCTTTTGCCCTTGTCCCAGAGCGGATGGGGATGGAGCGGGGCGGTTTTACCCTCCTTGAGCAGTGTCGTGGTCCCCGGGACTCCCCCCCTACCTTTGTGACAAAGCCCAGGGTCAGGGCCAGCCCCTGTGACCCGCCAGGAATGCCAGGGGCTCGCGGATTTCGCTGCTGACAGGAGGCGTTCAGCCCTGCCAGGGCGATGGGGCAACGCCTTGGCGGCATCGAGGGAAAATCTTGGATGGGCTGCGGCCTCGTGGGGGCCCCCGGGGCTTGGGGTGATGTTCTGGGGCTTGGGGTGATGTTCTGTGTGGTTTAGAGCTCCCCAGTGTGTGTTCTGGGTGTGTCCTGGCCCTTTTGGGGTCCCCAGGGGAGGAGGGATGGTGTGGAAGGAGGAGGGCACTGGGCACTTCTGCCGTGCTCTCCCTTCTGCCAGGTCTGGGGCTGTGGAGGGGCAGCAGTTCCATAACCAGCTGCCAAGTGGTGCTGGAGGAGCTGCTGCAAGGAAGTCCCACTTCAGGTTGGCGTGGAGGCTTTTCCCCGTGGTTTTAAAATCGCAGTGAGAGTGCAGGGGCAGCTTCCTTAGAGTTGATCCCATTCCATGTTCCTGTTTGCAAAGGGGAGAGGGTCTGCTGCTCCCCTCCAGGCCAGGGGGGCTGGAATGGGCACCCCTGGGCGCAGGAGGAGGGCTGGAATTGGGGCTGGGTGTGCTGATTCACCGTGGCTTCCCCCGAGAGACCTCGGCGCTTCCACCTGCTGCTGCTGCCCGCTGTTGGCACCTGCCCGAGCCCACGCAAAACCTCCCTGTTTATTTTGTCTAAAAGCAAAATATCCCCCAGAGGGGCGGGGAGGGCGAGGGATGCCCGCTGTGCCTTAATTGCACTTAATGAGGCTGATGAGGCCGGCTGCCAGCGCGGGCTGTGCCAAGGCTCGATCCGCCCGTGAGAACTGCAGGGAGTGGCGGCGGCCGCGCCCGGGACCGCCCGCACCGGGGACCCAAGAGCTCCCGGGGCCGGGGCCGCTCCTCCCACAGCCTCGGCGGCCACGGGGACCCCGAGGGGCCGCAGGGACACGATGCCATCCGTGGGTGAGCGTGCCAGGCGGGTGGGGGGCTGGAACTGCCGGGTTGGTGTGAGGGGCACCTGGAGCATCTCCTGCCCGGAGCGGGGCCTGTGGGCTGGGTCCAGGTGTGTGCCCGGTTGTTTGGGTGCCAGGTGGGCTTTAAGGGCCTGGATGTGTTTGGGTTCTGCTGGGCTGGCACCAGCTCTGATCCCGAGAGGTTTGAGGCTCAGTCCCCCATGAGCACTGATTCCTGGGTGTCCAAGCCATTGCTGCTGTGCTGGGCTCACCGGGAGTTTCTCTGCTGGTTCTTTTTGCTTTTCCCCCATTTCTGGACGGTTCAGCAGCAGCAGCAGCAGCTGCTCTTGCTGGGTTAAAGCCTCAGGGCGGTGTTGCTCCATGAGTGTGGAGCACTCACACACCCACCTGCACCCTCAGCCCTGCAGGAGCCTTGGCCTCCTCCGAGGCTTCTCCTTGGGACTCCAGGTGCTCCTGGCGTTTCCTCCCACCACAGCTCCTGCCTGCTTCTTTCCCATAGTGTCTCCATCCCGGATGGAATGCCCAGCATCTCCCCACAGCTGCCTGCAAGCCCCAGCACCGAGCCAGGTTTGTCACAGGGTGGCTGTGCCTGCTGTCCCTGCTGTCCTTGCTGTCCCCGCTGTCCCCGCTGTCCCCAGGGTGTGGCTCCTCAGATCCAGGCAGGTTTCACCCTCCTCTGCGCTGAGGATTTGACAGCTGCACCTTTCCCAGCCTCGCTGATGCCAACTGAGCTTTCCCAGCTCCTTCCCGAGGAGGGGAGGCAGCGCCCGCCGGGCCCGTGGGGAAGGGCACCCCGAGTGTGTTTGTGCAGGAAACTGAAAATGCTGTGGCTTCCTCCCTGGGACAGAAATAGCTCCGGCTGGGCCCCGGGTCTGCCCTGGGGAGCTCCTCGGTGGCTGCTCAGACGCCCGAGGGTCAGCACGGGGCAGGTTTGGGGTGAGCCCCGGCTGGGCCCTGCCTGCTGGAGGCTGAGCAGTGCAAGGATTGCTCAGGGAATTGAGTTTGTGCCTCTTTCCCTTTGTGCCCGTGGAGCTGGGGCTGCCTGTGCTTCTCCCAACTCCTTCTGCTTCTCCTGAGCCTCGGGTTTTTTTCTTAAATTTCCTTTTCTGCCCTCCAACCCAGCCCTGGACTTTGTCCAGCGTTTGCCAAAGGGATTTCCTTCCTGCGGCTCTAATTAACGGGCAGGTCACCTTGAGTAGCCACTCGCCGGGAGTGGGGATTGAGTGATTCCAGCTTTTATTTCTGTCTCAGCGCTTCCAGATCAAGCACGAGGCCGCTTCGGGCCGCGCTGAGCCTTCCCCGGGGGGCTGTGACTCAAGCCGGGCTCCTGCAGCAGCAATTCAAGGGATAAATGGGCGCCGTGCCCATATGGGCAGCCCCGGGCTCAGCGGTGCCCGAGCAGCTCCCGGTGGATGCTCCGGGGAGGGAGGAGCAGCCGAGCCCTCCTCGCAAACCGGTCGGGAGCGCTTGGGTAAGCGAGGAGAGAGAGCTTCGGCAAGCGTTTGATCTCTGCTCCGCTTGCCTTGGCGTCCTCCCGGGCTGATGTCACCTTCCCCGGCTCCCGGGAGAGCATCGTCCTGCCCGGAGAGCCCGCAGCAGCATCAGGAGGGGCAGATTTTGCCCGGAGAGCCCGCAGGAGCATCAGGAGGGGCAGATTTTGCCCGGAGAGCCCGCAGCAGCATCAGGAGGGGCAGATTTTGCCCGGAGAGCCCGCAGCAGCATCAGGAGGGGCAGATTTGCCTCCCCACCGGGCCAGGGCGATGTTTGGGGCTCCCCAGAGGAGTTTGGGGCTCCCCAGAGCCGGGAGGAGCCGGCAGATCCCAGCCGGGCTGGGTGAGGGATCCGGCGGGGCGGGATGCGCTCTGGGGGATGTTTCTCTTCTGGGAAAGGAGGATTATCCCCAAATCTGGTGAGTTTGTGTGATCGGAGGCCGCCTTGGCTCCCCTCAGCAGAGCCCTGCGGCCGCGGCGCTCCCGGTGCTCCTCAGGAAGCCGCGGTGGCTGCGAGGTTTCCTGGGGACGCCTCTCCCTCCTCTCCCTCCTCTCCCTCCTCTCCCTCCTCTCCCTCCTCTCCCTCCTCTCCCTCCTCTCCCTCCTCTCCCTCCTCCGCTCTCTGGGATGGGCCGGGGGACCCGTGGGGGTGGCAGGGGGCAGGAAATGACTGCCAGAGGTTTCCAGCTGTGCCAGGGCTGCGGTGGGGATGGAGCCACTCGCTGGCCCTGCTCTGCAGGAGATGAGTGAGCCCTTTGATCCCCCCTGGTCCCTGGGGCTGCCCACGCTCAAACCACATTTTGTGGGACCCGTGAGGCAGCTCCATCCTGCCTGTGCCCAGAATTTCCTGTGGTTTAGTACCTGGATGTCCCCGAGGTCTCAAATTTTGGCCCAAAATCTTTTGCTGGGAGATTTTGCCTCAGCACATTCAGGGCTGGGTGCTCTGCAGCTTTCAAAGCTCATCCCTGCATCCAGGGAGCTCCTGCAAATCCCTCCAGCTCCTCTGGGAGCAGGAAGGAACAGGAGAGAAGTTGTTTGGGCAGTGCCTGAGGTGAAGCTCGTGTCCACTGTTCAGGTTTGGGGTGACTCTGGATGTGGGGTTACCTTGGGATCCTCTGGCCACCCTCACCCTGGAGGCAAAACCCTTCCAGGGCCGATGGATTGGAGAGCATGTGGAAAACCTGCCTTGGAACACAGACCTGGCCGGCCTCCAGGAGTGTCTGATTTAGACCCGAGGAGCTCCCTGTGCCTGGCCCAGGAATCCTGCCCTGGATGCTGCGGGAGCAGCGTGGTCCCCTCGGATGGGATGGGAACAGCAGAACCGGGGTTTGGGCTGGAGCAGGGAGTGTTGAAATCAGCAGAACATCCAGGCCCAAAGGTGTTTCCTCCCTGTCCCTGGACTCTGGGCCGGCCCTGAGGTTTTTGGGTCCCGGAGCCATGAGTTTCAGAAGGAAATGTGCACATTTGTGGGGAGAAAGTTCCAGGGAGGGCTATTAAATGTCTGACTCAAAGGTCACGAGCTGCAAATAACCAGGGAGAGCAATCAGAAGAAGCATCTCGCCCTGATCTGCCTCCCCAGTCCTGATGTGCAGCTCATTTCCAGGCTCCAGCAGGGAAAATTCCCATTTTTGTGCTTGGAATGCCTGAATAACTGCTCTGCTCACAGGTGCACAGCGTGGTTGGGTGTGTGGCTGAATCCTGGTTCGTGCCTTTGGTTGTGGGAAAGGTTTTGTGCTGCTCTGGTGACTTTGCCAAACTTTAATCATCGTCTGTCTCAGTTTTCATTTTTTTTTTTTCTGGAAATTTTCTGCAGAAGGAAGTTTGCAAGAATCAGAGCAGAAAAATTTGGGTTTACCCTGGTGGAAAAACTCTCAGGGGGCTTTTCTTGGAGCAGCATCAGCCTCGTCTCGTTGTGGAGCAGGAATTTGCTGTCTGGTGGGGAGGGGAGGGATCCACCCACATCTGGCTGAGGCGTAAAGCCCCTGAAACTCCCACTCCACGAGCTCCAGAAAGAGTTATCACAACTTGGCACCCGGCTGCTCCAAACATTACATCTTCCCCGAGCATCATCTGCTCCCTTATGGCTCCTGCGGGACACGGCCGGAGCTCTCTCCGTGCGGGGACAGCTGAGGGGGTGCAGGGCTCTGCCTGGGGCTGCCATCCCTGGGGCTGCTTTCCCTGGGGCTGCCATCCCTGGGGCTGCCATCCCTGGGGCTGCCATCCCTGGGGCTGCTTTCCCTGGGGCTGCCATCCCTGGATCTGCTTTCCCTGGAGCTCCCACCCCTGGAGCTCCTGCCCCTGGAGCTCCCACCCCTGGAGCTGCTTTTCCCTGGAGCTCCCACCCCTGGAACTCCCACCTCTGGAGCTCCCACCCCCGGATCTCTGTGCTAAGGAGAGGAAAGAGGAAAATGCCCCAAATGCTGGGATTTTTTGGGATCCTGCAAGGAAACCCCTCGGGGACACACGAGATGGAGGTGGGGGACAAAGGGACATGTGGGCACCTGTGAGGATGTGGCACTGTCCCCCCAGAAGTGGGGCTTGGTGGGTTCAGTGATTTTTCTCTCTTTCTGGGGAGCAGGGTTTGGTTCCTAATCAAAGCCAGTGCCCCAGGGCCCAGCGGGGTTAAACGAGGCACCCCAGCCCCAGGATTTCCTATTTCCCAAGTTCTCCCTTTGTGATCTTCGTGTTCTTTCAACACGGTCCTTTTGGTGTGGTTTCTTATTTAAGTGTTTTTAATTTGAGCTCCCTCCCTCCAGCTCATTCCTGCTCCTCGTGCAGGGCTCTGGAGAAGACCTTTTCCCTTTTATTAGAGAGGAATGTTTTTAATCACCCGCATTCTTCAACCCGCCTGAACTCTGAACCTCTCACAGCAGATCAGCATAAGATGGGAAAGGCTTTTATAAAAGAAGATGGTTTATTGAAAAAACCCAGCCTGGATTTAACTGCTGCTCCACCTCAGAGCAAGCTGTGGGCAGGCAGGGAGGAGGGCAGGGATAAACAGAGATGAAGGCAGGAATAAACAGGGATACAGGTGAGGATAAATAGGGATGCAGGCAGGGATGAGGGCAGGGATAGACTGGGATACAGGCAGGGATAGAGAGGGATACAGGTGAGGATGAAGGCAGGGAGAGACTGGGATGAGGGCAGGGATAAACAGGGATGCAGGCAGGGATAAACAGGGATGCAGACAGGGATAAATAGGGATGCAGGTGGGGATGAGGGCAGGGATAAACAGGGATGCAGGCAGGGATAAACAGGGATGCAGGCAGGGATAAATAGGGATGCAGGCAGGGATAAACAGGGATGCAGGCAGGGATAAACAGGGATGCAGGCAGGGATAAACAGGGATGCAGGCAGGGGATGCTGCACAGAACAGCAGAGCTGGGATGCCACTGCTTTGCTCCTTCCTGCCCTGCTTTGTTTGCCTCTTGCTTTATTTCCCTCTTATGTAAGCCCAGCTCTGTTGACGGCTGATTTGCCTCTTTAAAAACAATCAGGAAATGCCAAAGCAAAGATTTCTGTGCCGGGTTTTTTTTTCTTTTCCGGGATGGCTGGCTGGGAGCAGCGTGGTGGTGTCCCGAGTGACACCAGCCCTGCACTGCCACCCCCAGCCTGGGGAGCTCGCTGCCACCAAACCTCCCCTGTCCCAGAGCTCCTCAGGAGCCTGGGAGGTGCTGCAGGGCTAAGTGGGGCTCCGTCCCTCCCTGGCTGTCCTGCCCTCCCTCCCTGGCTGTCCTGCCCTCTCTCCCTGGCTGTCCTGCCCTCCCTCCCTGGCTGTCCTGCCCTCCCTCCCTGGCTGTCCCAGCTCGTGGTTGAGCCCGTGGCCCCTCGGCTGCGTTCCCTGCTCCTGGAAAATGCTGGTAAGGCGTGCTGGTAACGGGGCTGGAGCACAGAGCCCTCATTCATGGCCGGGCACTGCAGGGAGGCTCCGTGTCACAGCCTCCCCTTCCCGTGCAGGATCCACGGGCTGCATCCACAGCTGCTGGCCCAGGGATGGTTTGTGTGATGGGCTCCTGGCCCTGCGGCTTTGCAGCCCCAAACTGGGCATCCCGGTGCCAAACTGGGCATCCCAGCCCCAAACTGGGCATCCTGGTGCCAAACTGGGCATCCCAGCCCCAAACTGGGCATCCCAGCCCCAAACTGGGCATCCCAGTGCCAAACTGGGCATCCCAGCCCCAAACTGGGCATCCCGGTGCCAAACTGGGCATCCCAGCCCCAAACTGGGCATCCCAGTGCCAAACTGGGCATCCCAGCCCCAAACTGGGCATCCCAGTCTGCAGCAGCCCCTCCTTCACCGGGGGTGCCCCAAGCCATTCCCACCCCTTCCTGCACACCCCCAATGCCTTCCAACCCTTTTTTCCCCCCAGTCCCTTCCCACCCCTTTTCAGGTGTGTAACTGGCACTGTTTGGGGTGTAATGAACAATTTCAGGTGTGTAACTGGCACTGGTTTGGGGTGTAACACATGATTTCAGGTGTGTAACTGGCACTGGTTTGTGTGTCTAATGGGCAATTTCAGGTGTATAACTGGCACTGTTTGGGGTGTAACACATGATTTCAGGTGTATAACTGGCACTGTTTGAGTGTGTAATGGACAATTTCAGGTGTGTAACTGGCACTGTTTGGGGTATAATGAACAATTTCAGGTGTGTAACTGGCACTGTTTTGGGGCTGTAATGGACAATTTCAGGTGTATAACTGGCACTGTTTGAGTGTGTAATGGACAATTTCAGGTGTGTAACTGGCACTGTTTGGGTGTGTAATGGACAATTTCAGGTGTGTAACTGGCACTGGTTTGGGGCTGTAATGGACAATTTCAGGTGTGTAACTGGCACTGTTTGGGGTGTACCTGGCACTGTGTTGGTGTCCCCACAGGGCACTGTTTTGCTTTCACCCCTCAGGGAGGTTGTGCAGGAACATCTTCACTCCAGAGCCCTTCTCCCCCACGATGCCCGGGGGAGGCACCTGCAGCCCCCCGGATCCTCCCCAGAGCAGTGGCATTTCCAGGAACCTCCTTCCCCAGCAGATGAGGGAGGCTCTGCACGCAGAGGATGCTCGGTGGCCGCTCCCCCTGGGTGACTCACCCGTGTCCCTTTGTGTCCCCGCAGCTGCCGTGAGCCCGTGCCCCTCCCCGCGGGTGCCCCAGGCCGTCCCCATGGACCTGCGCATCGGGCAGCGCCTGCTCAAGCCCCAGGACACGGCGCTGCTGGCCCTGAAGCAGCAGCAGCTGCAGCACCAGCTCTTCCTGGCCAGCCTGCACCAGCAGCAGGTGGAGCAGCTCGCCCACCAGCACGTCAGGGTATGGGACTGGCACGGGGGGCACACGCCCCGCTCTGGGCAGGCTTTGGGGCAGGACCGGGGTTTGGAGGGTGAATGTTGCCCCCAGAGTGCACGGCAGTACCAGAATCAGGGCTGGCTTTGAGTTCAGCTCTCCGGGCAGGAACTCATAGATTTTTATTTTGTATCATAGATTAATTTTGTATCATAGATTTA
>JAWWEB010000106.1:8726418-8740693 GCA_035222195.1 Myioborus miniatus | reverse complement strand
ACACAACCCTGGGGACAGAGGGGACATAACCCTGGGGACAGAGGGGACATAGCCCTGGGGACAGCCCTGGGGACAGAGGGGACACAGCCCTGGCCGAGCTGGGCGTGGGGCAGCTCCGGCCGCGGAGGCGGGAGGAGATTTTGTATAAAAACAAAACAAAAAACAAAAACAAATTTTAAAAGAAAAAAAGAATCAAAACCCTTGGTGTGGCTCAGGGTGGGGGTCTCTGGGTGGGGGTCCCGGGGGGAATGGAGGGACCTCCCAAGCTCCATCCTGCCAGAATTTACCAGGAGGAATCCACCGTGCACAGATTTTTGGGGGCTTTTTTCCCCCCAAAATGGGTCAGAAGGGTCCTTAGGATGGTGTTTTTCTCATTTTAAGGGTTTTTGGCTCATTTTAAAGTTTTTTTACTCATTTAAAATGCAGGGATTTTTTTAAACAAACAAGACACACCTAAATACTTGAAAATATTTTTAAAAAATATATTTCACCTTTTAAAAAAAAATTGGTTGGAAGCTGGAGTCTCACTCCACAGATAAGTTTTTGCCCTTTATTTTTCAAGCACAATTTATTAATTTTTGAATGAAGATTTTAAGTTCTGAAGCCGATTCTGTTTCTCAGCTGTAACATCCTTCCCGTGAGGCGCTGAACGAAGCCACCACAGCCCCGTTTTTAACAGAATTCTGATTTTTTTTAAGCACCTCCAGATTTTTTTGAAGGCTGCAGTCGACTCCTCGGAGCAGGGAATCCACTCCCGCTGCACATAAAATTGGGAATTGGGTAGAAAGAGTCACTCTGGGCCTTCCTGTGGCTCCTCCGTGGATTCTCTGGTGCGCCCCAAATCTGATCACAACTGGAATTCCTTTCCCATGGGATATTTGGGGGCTCAGGCCTGTTGCAGCCTCCCTGGAAGGGATTTTGCCCCCCTTTTTCTGCCATAACAGGCAAAAAAACCTGATTTTTTCTTTTTTTTTTTTTTGCCTGATTCCAATAAACACGGCCCAGCCGAAGGAGGTGCAGGGGGGACCCAGCAGCACCATTCCCTAGGAAAAACAGGGATTGAACCCTGGAAAATTCCCCCTGGGCTTTATTGGGGTCGTTTTGGGCACCCCAACACCTCCATTGTCCCTTCCCCACACCCCTAAAAGAGCCCAAACCTGCTCAGAGTTCCCAAAATGGCTCCAAAATCCCAAAATTCCCGACAGCTCCGTCTCCAGCCTCGATTCCCGATAAATCCCGAGGAATTGGGAGCTGCCACCGGGCGTTGGAGAGACCCCATCTGCAGGGCAGGAGGGGCTGGGGGTGCCTGGGGGGTCAGCAGCCCCCAAATCCTCAGAGTCCATGGAACACCTCAGTCCATGGATCACCACAGTCCATGGAACACCTCAGTCCATGGGAACACCTCAGTCCATGGGATCACCATGGGATCACCACAGTCCATGGATCACCACAGTCCATGGGATCACCTCAGTCCATGGGAACACCTCAGTCCATGGAACACCTCAGTCCATGGGAACACCTCAGTCCATGGAACACCTCAGTCCATGGGATCACCACAGTCCATGGAACACCTCAGTCCATGGGATCACCATGGGATCACCATGGGATCACCTCAGTCCATGGGATCACCTCAGTCCATGGAACACCTCAGTCCATGGGATCATCCCAGCGCGGAGCCTTCGGGGTGGGATGAAAGCGGGGGCACCCCCGAGGTCCTTGGGGGGGGGCTCCAGGCCTTGCCCTCATCCAAGGGTTGGAATTTTCCTGCTCGAGGCAGCTCCAGGAAGGGCTGGGGCTCTCTGGCAGTCCCGCAGGAGGAAATGGGGACCTGGGGATGGTTCCTTACCTGCGAGCCCCCAATAAACCACAGCCCCGAGTTCCTCCAGCAGCGTCCGGACCGGCTCAAAGCAGCTCCTTCTGCGGCTCCCTCGGGCTCACTCCTGAAGTCCCAGGGGGTCCTGAGGGTTTTTTGGGGTCCATGGGGCTGTTGGGGGTTTGGGGTCGTTCCCTCCTCTCTCCAGGGAGGCTCCTGTGGAGTTTTGGGAGCTGGAGCTGCTTCCATCGGGGCGGAGACCTGGGGGGAGACAGTGAGGTCAGGTCAGATCAGGTCGGGCTTGGCTTCCCAAAATCCTACAAATCCATGCCCTGGGGACAGACAGTGGGGTCAGGTTGGGATCAGCTTCCCAAAATCCTACAAATCCATGCCCTGGAACCAAGGGGTTTATTCCATCCCCTCCCGCTTTGTCTCCGGCTGTTTCCTCCTCCCCGAGAGCTTCCCCTCTCTGGAGAGGAGCCCGGGGAGGGATAAATCAAATCCTCCAGGAATTCTCCCCCGGCAGGGGCTGAGGACAGAGGGGAAAATGGCCCAAAGGCCGATGTGTGAGCCCTTGGGATGGGTGATGGGCACATCCAGGAGGGCAGCCAAAATTCCAGAGCCATGGCCAGGCAGGACCATCCCAACCCAGCCCATGGGAAAATGGATCGGCTCCCTGAGCCCAGCGAGGTCTGATCCCAAAAGCACTCCCGGCGGGATTTTGGGAGCCTGCAGAGGGTTGGACAAGGATTAACACCAAAAACCCTCACGGGGGAATTCCAGGGCTGCCCGAGGGCCGCGGGAGCCTCGGGAGGAGCCCGGCCCTGCAGGGTTTGGGATGGAGAAGATCACGGAGCTCTCTCCTCACCCTCCCTGGGTATCGCCGCCTTTGTCCGCCCCGGGAACGGGAGCTGAGGCCGGGCACGGGCGGCCCCGCAGCTCCTCCGCTGCCGGAACCTTCCCTGACAGCCGGGATGAAAAACGGGCTCGTTCCAGAGGCATTCCCGGGGCCAGGCAGCCCCAGCGAGCTCCTTGCAGGGGCCATAAACCCGGAGATATTTCCTTGTTCCCCAGGGCTGGATCCGTGACTTTATGTCTGGATTAATTTTAACTAATCCTCAGCAGCGCGGGGACTCTGCCATGGAGAGCAGCTCCATCCCTCTGGGTGTTTTTTTCTATTTTTAATGGAAATGTGGAGGAAAAACGAACCCAGCAGCTCTGGTCCTGGCTGTGACAGTTCGGGGGATTTTGGGGAATGTCCCAAATCCCTCACCAGGGCGGCTCCTCCTCCAACACCTCCCCTTCCATTCCGAGTGAAAACACAGCTCTGGGAAAAGCAGATTTTGGGGAACCCCGCGGCCTCCAAAGCTGCTCTGTTCCAGGAGCACCAAATCACCCAGGAACAGATTTCCCGGGATTTCAGCAGCTCCTCACCTCCCCTGAGAACCCAGCCCAAACCTGGGGGTCCCAGACCACCCTGAGCACTTTAACCAGGATAGATTTGGGGTGGGAAGGAATCCCTGCTCTCCTGCCCGGCTGCAGAGGGATCCGGGGGATTTTAAAGCAGCTGGAGATGGATTTCCTGAGCAGGGAAATAATAGGGAATAGGGAACAGGGATGGGAGCTGTTCCCGAGCTCCCCCAGTGCCCCGGAGCAGCGAGAGGTGTTTATAAATAAAAGCAAATGAAGCAGCAGCCAGACAAAGCCGATTCCAGGCGAGAGCAACAGTCCCCAAAGGGAAGATTTATCCAAGGTCTTTCAGGAGAGACAATTAAGTGAGGGCAACGCGAGAGAGGCGATAAATCCAGGGAGACAAATGAAGGGCAAGGAACATCAGCCCTCAGCCTCTCCCCCCGGCAGTTCCAGCTCCCAGCCTCATTTTCTCCTCCAGCAGGGAAAGAAACCATTTTAATGTGCTCAAGACTCTGCCGAGAAAAGCTGAGCTGGGGGAACTTCAAACGTGAACGTGATTTCTGCTGCCTGAGGGCTCCATCCCTCTTTTTTCCCCGGCTGATGTCTCCTGGTTAACAAGGGCACGTCCAGCTTTTCCAGCCCCCTTTGATATTTAATAGGCTGAGTTCCACCATCCAGGGGCTGCTTTCCATTAGGGAATCCCAGCCCCGAGCTCCGGGTTCGTTCACAGAGCCTCCCCAGCCCGGCACCGCTTCCCCCGCGGCTCTTCCCTGCTTTTGGGGTTTTGCTGGGAGAATCCCCGTCCCTGTCCCTCCCTGCCCGGCTGGGATTGTTCACCGGGACCCCGAAACGCCGCAGGTTTGTCCGGGCAGGGCGATTCCCTCCCCAGCTGGAGGATGCGGGCTCGGAGCGCTCGGGGTGGATTTTAACGGGAACGGTGATCGCGCTGCGCTCACGGGAGCTCTCCAAAGTGACGGCAGGGTCTTTAATCCCTGTTTATCCCTCAGTTCTGCAGAGAACCCGGCTTAAATAAACGGCTCCGGGAGCCGCGTCGGGTTCTGCACACAGAGAGAGCAAAAATGGGTCTGGGGGTGCTGGGGAGGGGGCTCAGCCTCCCCCACCTCCCCAGGGCAAAGGGACTTTAGTCAGGTTTTAGTAAAATTCGGGATGAGGCCATGCGGAGCAGCTTCCCTGTCTTTGGGGACAGCCCCCACAACACCCCCAGAACAGGAGACTCCAACCCCAAAGTGCCAAACCCAGAAGGGGGTGCCCAGAAGTGGGTGAAGGGTCCAGGGGGGCACGGGGGACTCAGCATCCCAACTGGTCCTGGCGGATTTTGGGCATCCCAAAGTGAGGACAAGGGGCCACCCGCTCCTCCTCTGACCGGCCCCGAGGGGAGGTGACCCGGCAAGGACAGGATTTCATGTCCGGAACAACAGGGTCTGCCCCCAAAAATTGATATTTATATATGGATTTGGCAAAGTGTCGGATTTCCTGCTGGCTGGGAGGGATCTGGCTGGGAAAAGGAGTTTCAAGGTGGCCCATCCTGAAAGGAAATGCCCTGGGAGATGCTCGGCACCCTGAGGCAGCCCTGGCAGCCCCACGGCCTCGCATTCGGGGCTGCTCGGTGCCCGAGGAGGGGCAGGAGGAGCCCCGGTCCTGTCTGGGGCAGCGGGGCCCTCGGGAGCCGGGGTCCCATGAGGCATCCCCGGAGCTCCTGGCTCGGGAATGTCCTCTGGAACTTTCTGTTCCTGCGCTGCGGAAAGTGTTGGCGCCTCGTTGACCCCATTTCTCCCATTCCCGATTCCTCCCAGCCCTAAAACCCTGAATTTTGGATTATTCCCGTCTCACATCTCGAGCTGAGTCCATCAGATTTCCCCACGCAGTGCAGGATTCCCGTGGATCCCATCCTGAGTGCCGAGCTCTGGGACAGGAGCAGGGGAAGCCCGGCAGGACACGAGGCCACTCCAGGGCAGGGCGGGTTTGACACCTCAGCAGCCCCAGCAAGGCCAGGACACAGGTTTGGGAATAAATCAGCTTTTTAAAACCCCGTTTTGAATCTTTCCCACCCCTGCTGAGTGGGATCAGCTCGGGAACCGCCACCTCCTCCCGCTCTGGGCTCCGGTGGGACAAATCCCTCATCCCTGAAGCGCCAGGGGGGTGGCCGCAATTCCCAGCGGGTGACACGGCGGTGACACGGCCACACGTACCCGGCTCAGTGCGACGCCGACATGGACCAGGCGCCCTCCATCCTCCACACGGAGAAGGCGTAGCTGATCCTCTCGTGGGCCAGGAAGTTGCAGCTGGTGGCGACCTTGTGGTCCAGCTCGTCGCTCTGCAGCACCTGGCACAGGAAGTCGATGTAGCGAGCGGCCAGCTTGAGCGTCTGGATCTTGCTGAGCTTGTCCGAGGGCAGCGTGGGGATGATCTTGCGCAGCTCGGCGAAGGCGTCGTTGAGGGACTGGGTGCGCTGGCGCTCCCGCACGTTGGCGATGACGCGCTGGGCGTGGGCGTCCTCGGGGGGCTGCGGGGCCGGGCTGCGCCGGCTGCGCTTGCCCTGCGCCTCGGGGGCTCCGCCGGGGCCCTGCCCGCGCTTGCGGCCGCTCTTCCTGGGCAGCCGCTCGGCCTCGTCCTCGCTGCTGGCCGCGCTGCCCTCGGGGGACGTCGGGGAAAGGTTTTCCTCCTTCATCTCCTCGGCTCCCCCGGCTCCCTGGGCGCGGCCCGGAGCATCCGCCCTGGGGCTCCCCGGGCGCCCCAAGCCCCGCAGAGCCCTCCAAGGAGCTCCTTGGCTTTTCCTTTGGGCCAGGAGAGGAGGGCTCTGGGATGACTTCGGGAACGGCTCCTGCTGATAGGGCGAGCGGGGCGGGGGCGGACCAGGCGCAGACCAATGCAGGGGAACGCCAGCGGCTCTGGAGCTTATGGGTTCCAGATTTCCTCTCTCCCTCCCCACCGCCACCCCGAGCCCTCCGGCACAGATGCTCCGGCTGCCGCCCGGATGTCAGGGACCTTCTCGGTGCCAAGGGAGCCCCAGCTATGGAGCTCGGCGGTGGTTTTGGGGGGTTTTAAAATGATTTTTCAACCCAGTTGACCCCGCAAAGAAATATCCCCTTGTTTGGGATTGAGAAGGAGACTTTCACCTGCGAGGGAGCCAGGTGGGGATGTGGAGACACAGGGGTTGCAATGAACAGGTCAGAAACTCCCAAAATGCAAAGGAAGAAGCAACCAAAGGGAGATTGGCATTCGTGGGGCTCTTGAGGAAAGGCTTTGGTCAAAATGAGCTTGAGTTTGTGTCCATTTGTCCATCCACCAGGCCATTCCTTCATCCATCTGTCCGTCCATCCATCCATCCATCCATCCATCCATCCATCCATCCATCCATCCATCATCCCATCCATCACCCTCATCTCCCTCATCCATCACCAAATTCCTGTTGAGTAAATCCAGCGTCTCCTGGGTGGAGGAGGAAGGGGAACAGGAGGAAGAAGGAGAAGGGGAAGGGCAGGACCTCTCTGGGAATTGGGGTCGGATCCCGAGCCCTCTGCTCCAGCAGCGCCGCCGAGGGCTGGGGAGCTGCCACCAGCTCCAGCTGAGGCTCGGCCTGTGCCTGGCCTTTATTCCTTAATTAATTCTTCTCTTTTTTTTTTTTTTTTTTTTATTGTTTTCCTTTTAAAAGAAAATAAAATTGAATTGAATTTCACCAGGAGAAGGGCTCTGGCTGGGGGAGGGGAGGTTTGGGATTGGGGCTGGGATCCCAGAGCGAAGGGAGGAACACAATGAGCTTTGAAGTGCAGGAAGGAGCAGCCCCACACCCCAAGGGGCTTTTGTCCCCACATTTGGAGGGGTTGTGGCTTTTCCCTCAAACATTTCAATTTGTTCTTTCAGTGAGTGTTTTTTTGGGAGGATATTCATCCAAGCTTCTCATGGAAAGGTCATGAGGCACCAAAGTGGTTTCAATAACTCCTCCAGCTCGCTGGGGGTTTTTCTGGTGCTGCTTTTGACACATCGGGGAAAATTTCAAGCCTTAAAGAAAAACAACTGAGCCAAGCCCAGCTCACTTGACTCAGGGAGAAGTCACCGGATGGGAGATTTGAATTCCCGATTTCCATCAATTCCTGGCCCCTCTGGACACGTCCCCTCCTGGTTTCCCCCCACCCCCTCACATCCACCACCCCCCAGGGGGATTTTGGGGGGTTTTTAGGGGAATCTCGTCCCAGGGGACAAGGGGCAGACAGCAGGAAACAGCCTCGAGTGGTGCCACCAAGGGTTTAGGTTGGACATTGGGAAAATTCCTCCTGGGCAGGGGTGGGGTCCCCATCCCTGGGGGGTTTCAAAGTGGAGGTGGCACTCGGGGACATGGTCAGGGTGGCCTTGGCAGTGCTGGGGAAGCGTTTGGTGCTCTCAGAGGGTTTTGCTTTTTGCTTTGCTTTGTTTTGAGATTTTCTTTCCAAGCTCCTTTTCTTTGTTCCAGAGGACAAAAATAATCCCCATTTCATCCTGCGTGAAGGGGAAAAAAAAAAAAAACAAACCAAAAAAAAGAGGATAACGCTGATAAATGGGGAAGATGAAAGGGAGCCGGGAACAGCCGCTGCCCCTGGAGGCCGGGAAGCGCCTTGAGACCCGCAGCTTTTTCCACTTAGGGCGGCCCCGAGTGGAAACAGCTGCGGGGCGGCCAGAACCGCGGAGCATCCCGCCCGTGTGGTTACCGCGGCAACCGCGGGGAATTTGGGGCGCTGGGAAGGGGAACCCGCGGGGCTTTGATCCCGGCAGATTGATTGATGGATGGATGGATGGATGATGGATGGATGGATGGATGGATGGATGGATGGATGGACGGACGGCCCCGCCATCCTCTCCCCAGCGCGGTGACCTCACGCTCCTGGAACGCGCCGGGATCTGTCAGGACGCGGAGCTGGAGGCGAACGGGGGGTCAGGGGGTCCCAGGGGGTCCCTGGGGGTCCCGGGGGGTCCTGGGAGTGATCCCAGAGTTTTCCTGCGGGATGGGGTCGGGATGAGCTGCGGGAGGGACCCCACGAGTGCCGCCCCCCATCCCGGGCTGGGCCCATCCTGTTCCACTTAATTCCGATGCGTGAAAGTTTCTTCTCCCTGTTCTTCCCCATCTGCTCCCATCTGGCCATCAAAGCAGCCAGGAACCGTCCTGAGCTCTCCCAGCATGGAGCTGGGAATGTTGGGAATGTTGAAAATGTTGGGATCAGCCCCTCCGAGCCCTTCCTTGCCCCCAGAGCTGCCCTCGGGTCGGCACCGACCCCGGATCTGCCGCGGATCCCTCAGGATCCTGCCGGGGAGAAAAGGTCCCCACGAGCTTCTCCCTTTTCCTCCAGGTCTCTCCTCCTGCTGTGTCACCCCAGAGCCACCCAGGAGGGGTCCCCAGGGGCTGGGGACAGGGACAGGAGGTGACAAACAAGGACTCCCGGGAAATGGGAGCAAGGCCAGGAAAGGAACAGGGAGGAGGGAGCGGGAGCTGCTGTCCTGCACCTCGGGAGCGAATCAAAACCCCTGGGAGTGCCAAAGCCAGGCTGGGATCCTCCAGCATCCAACTCCTGGGCACATCTGGCAGCTCTGACTCCAGTTCCAGGCACCCAGAGGAGCACCCATGCCCTTTGTCTCCCCACTCTCCTGCACAGGACTCCCAATCCCAATAAAAATCCCAACAAAGCCAGAAAATTAGATATTTTTTTCCTCCCCGGTGCACTGAACCTGATGGTCTGCTTTAAAAGGAATTGGATTTGGGAAAATCTGTGTGGTTTGTGTGCAGGGAGCTGCGGCAGATCCAGAAAAAATCCCAAAAAATCCATCCTGACCTCGGCCTGCCCCACGCTGAGCCACAGGATCCTCTGGTGGAGCATCAGCTCAGGAATTTGTGGGAACCAGCACCCGCTCAAGAATTTGTGGGAAAGAGGATCCAGGAGTGCCCTTAGCAACCAGACAAACATTTGTGGGGGGTAAGAGGGAAAAACCCTCTGGAAAAATCTGGGAAAGGCGGTGTTGGGAGGGCAGGGGGTGAATTTGCCCCGGGGTCCCTTCCCACAAGATCTTCCCCATGGAGCAGACCCTGGATGCTGCTCCCACACAAACTCATCCCTCGTGCTCCTGCTCACGGCAAACCTGACAGGAATTTGGGGTTGGGAACTGGGAGAAAGCAAAAATGGGAACAAAATTTGGGGTTTTTTTATCCCAGGGTCAACCAGAGCTGGGTTCCATCCAGGGGAAGAGGGAGACACTCTGGGGAACCTGCAGTAAATCCCAGTTATCCTTGGGATGTTATCCAAGAGCAGCAGGGCCTGTGAACGGGATGGGGATGTGGAGAGGAGGGAGGGATGGATGGACGGACGGATGGATCCACAGATTCATGGATGGATTGATCCATGGATGGATCCATGGAGGGATGGAACTACATCCCAGGGAAACGCTGAACTATTTTTGTGGGAGCAGCTCTGAGATCCCTCCGAGCTGACTCTGGTTCCTGCCTCTCTGCTGGGCCAAACTGGAGCCCAAAGGGGGCTCGGAACAGCCCCTGGAGCTGCAGACCACGGCCAGAGCCACCTCCCATGGATGTCCCCGAGGCCTGGGTATCCCCAGCCCCTCGGACCATCCAGGGTGGGGGGCAGGAGCAGGGGAAGGACCCCACTCTCCCAGAGCCCCCCCAGCCCCTCGCAGCCCCGCAGCACATCTGGGACAGCCCCGGAGCCTTCAAAGCCGTGTGTGGGGAGAGACGAAAGGCCCAGCTCAGCTCCTGGCCGGAGATGAAAGGAAAGCTCTCCCTCGGCGGCTGGAACGCGTTCGCGGCGCTCCGGAGCGGGGCTGCAGGGGCCCATTTCCTGCTGCCCTTCCACAGGGACTCGCGGCACATTCCCGAGAGGGCTCCGGGCTGCCCGAGGGGCTCCCGGGACGCCCCGGGGGCTGGGGGGATGAGGGGCAGCGGGACCGGGAGGGAAAAGCTCCTCCAGGACCAGCCCGGGGCCGGGGAGCGGCTGCCGGGCGGATGCGAGCGCCAGATTTTCCTCATTTCATCCCAGGAAATTCTATTCCGATTAAAAGGCGTTTGATCTGCGCGGAGCGGGCGGGGGGAGGCCGGGCTGGGGTTGGGTTTCTCTGCAATTGTTGGGCTTTATGGGGTTTGTGAAGCAGCTCAAAGCTCCCAGGGTTTGGCGGCTGCAGAACGCGGAGTTGAATTTTGGGCTTTGTGAAAAGGTGGAGGAGGAAGGGATGGAGCCACGAGCGCCCCGGGGCTCCTCCTCTCCCGGTTTTCCAAAGGGTCGATCCCTCTCCATCAGGGAAGGGGAATCCTCCAGCTCCTCACCCCCTCCATCACCAGCAATTAAAAGAATTAAATTTTTCCAGGCTGCAGAAATGTCGTGGGGGGTTGGGGGTTCTCAGGGGGACCACCGGGGTTTTGTGGAATTTGGGGTTTCCTGAGGGCTGGTGGCGATGGATTTTGGGGTTGTTCAGGCAAAAAAGGGGTAAAAGCCACTTTAGAGTGAGGCAGAGGCACCCCAAGGGACAGGCAGGAGGAGCAGGGCTGTGCTTCCCCCTGGTCATTACTCCAGCCCCTTCCCCACGTCCTTCTGTCCCACTCCCAGCTGAGGAGGAAGGGCAGCAGTGACCCTCCCCTGGAAGTGGTTCCAGCCCAGCTCCAGGCTGGGAAGGAGCAGAGGGACCCCCGGAGGGGCCGCGACCCCCCAGTGACCCCTTGGGGCTCTCCACAAACCCCAAACCCCATCCCGAAGGCTCTTCCCAGCTACCCCAGCCTGGGGATTTTCAGCCTCCCCGTTAAGCACTGGGCCCATATTGAATCGTTTTATCCCTTTGGTTGCTCTCCAAGCTGAGAATTGTCCTAAAAATAACCATTCCCAGTTCTGTGTGTGATGTTCTCCCCCCTCTCCCAGCCCCTGGCTCCGTCCCAGCTCCCCCAGCTCCGGTGAGTTCATCCCCACACCCAAACGGCTCCGCCGGGGATCTTTAATCCCAGAGCCGCTCTCACCCAAGCCGGGCTGGAGCACGAGGATTCCCCCGGGAACGGCAGCGGGACTGGGCTGGTGTCCGTGACTGGACAGGCCCTGGGAGCCAGGACACTCCTCTGGGACCCCTGGCTCCAGCCCCAGGCTCTTCCTCGGGGGCTCTTCCAGATCCCCAGGATGCCGTGAGTGAGGTGGAATTTGGGGGATTTTCTGATTTTTCCCAGCTGGGGAACAAAGCGCAAATCCAGGCTGAGCCAGGGCTGTGTCAGGGAGCAGGGACACCACGTGTGGTGACATCCCCATGTCCTGGAGCGCTGGGGACACGCTCCTGTCCGTGCCTGTGCACTTCACCCTCCCAGACCCCACTCCCAGGGAATGGCACAGACTTCCAGGGGAAGGGTTCCCCTGGGAACAGCCACCTGCAGGTCCCTCTGGGTCTGTCCCTGAGCCCAGCCCGTCCTGCAGGTCCCTCTGGGTCTGTCCCCAAGCCCAGCCCCTCCTGCAGGTCCCTCTGGGTCTGTCCCCAAGCCCAGCCTGTCCTGCAGGTCCCTCTGGGTCTGTCCCCAAGCCCAGCCTGTCCTGCTGCAGCCCCAGAGCCACCCTGGGGACACCCAGCCAGGATTTGTGTCCCTGCACACGAGGACAGTGTCCCCAGCACCTCCCTCCTCCCCAGAGCCACCTGGAGGGTCCCCAGCCCCACGAGGCTCATCCGGAGCCTTTGAGGCGCCGCTTCCGCCCTCGCCACATCTTGAGAGCAGATTGGGAAAATGCAAAAAACCTGTGCTCTCCCTCTGGGTGCCTTTGAATCCCCCCACGGGCAGGAAAAGTGGGACTGGGGCCACTGCTGGATCCTGGAAAGGTGCTGAGACCCCCCCAGTGTGTCCCAGTGGGAGCCACGGGGGTCCTCCATGACCCTAAAACCCCCCCAAAATCCAGCAGAGGCTCCCCAGTTCCTGAAGATTCCTCAGGCTGCCCAGCACCAGGGAGTGAGGAATGCTGCAAAGGGAAAAATGGGCAATCCCATGAAAAATGGGGCTGGGAAGGGCTGGTGCAGGCAGAGAATGGGACACAGTGGCTGGGACTTTGTGGGGGCTGTGGGGAGAGAAGGAGTCAGGGCGAGGGGATGGGTTTGAGTCTCCTGAGAAGTCTTTGGAGCCACCAGGACCTCTGCCCTGTCCTGTCCCAGTGCCAGGGGACAGGAATTCCAGCTGGGATCCTTCCCTCACCCCAGGGCTGGATCCTTGTGGGGACTTGGGTCACCTCTGCAGGGCCATGCTGAGCTCCCCGGTGGCCCCCAGGCACAGGGATGTCGCTGGCTTGGGGATGTCCCCGGTTTTGGGGTGTCCCGGGTGGTTTTGGGGTGTCCCGGGTGGTTTTGGGGTCTCGTTCGCCCCACCCCAGCCCGGGCTGTGCCACTGCCGCCCTCTGGCGGCTCCCGCGGGCCCTGCACTCGGTGTCCCCGGGGTGTCCCCAATGTGTCCCCTCCCCTGGACCCCACCCCATGGTCAGTGATGGGATTGGGATGGGGCTGGGAACGGGAACTCACTCGGGGCTGACCCCAAAGCCCCCCTGGAGGCCCCCTGCCCCTCGCCCCCTTCCAGGGAAAAGGGATGGAATCATCACCACTGCCCCAAAAATCCCTTTGGGCTGAAATCCCCGAATCCCAAGGGATTTGTGAGGGGAAATCCACCTCAGCCTCCCTGTGGATGAGGAAGGGAAGGGTTCAACACTCCCCACCGCCCCAAAAGGTGCCATTCCCACCCATCCTTCCCAGGATCCCAGGGAACTGCAGTGCAGCCAGGCTGGTGAGGGAGGGCTGTATTTGTGGTGGCACACGGTGACAGCAAGGGCGGCACCGACCCCGGCACCCCCGAGGTGCAAACCAGGAGGAATCCATGTAAAAATAGAGGGAATATTTACACACAGCATCCTTTAAAAAGCTGGGATGTGGGGTGGGAACTCCAGGGCTAGAACACGGCCCAGGGCTGGGTTTAGGGACTCCAGCACGTCACAGCCTCACCCCAAAGCTGCTCCTCAATCCCTGGGGTCACCTGAGCGGCCTCTGTCCCCTCCCCTCTCCTCCTGCTTCCACAAAAACATCTGTCCCTATTTTTTCCCCCAGGAATCCTCTCCCTGAGGCTCAGGCAGGCCAAACCTTGGCCCTGCACCCCTTTCCCCCAAACACCTTTTCCCTACACCTGCTGCTGCAACTTCAAGCATTAAATAAGAGCATTTATGGTTAAATGGGATCCCATTCCCTTTGAAAACCAGTCTGGGGAGCAACCAGGGGCAGCATTCCCATCCCTGGGAGCTTTGGGATGGGCTGTGCTCTGCCAGGAGCAGCATTCCTATCCCTGGGAGCTTTGGGATGGGCTGTGCTCTGCCAGGAGCAGCATTCCTATCCCTGGGAGCTTTGGGATGAGCTTTGGGATGAGCTGTGCTCTGTCAGGAGCAGCATTCCCAGCTCTGGGAGCTTTGGGATGGGCTGTGCTCTGCCAGGAGCAGCATTCCTAGCTCTGGGAGCTTTGGGATGAGCTTTGGGATGAGCTTTGGGATGACCTTTGGGATGAGTTCTGCTGCACTGCTGCCCCCAAACCCCAAAGCCCTGGAGAGGCAGAACCTGGCTGGGAGCTCAGCTGGGCCCTCCCCACGGAGCAGAGAGGTGACAAAGGAGCAGAGAGGTGACACGGGAGCAGGGCAGTGACAAAGGTGGGGACTGCCACCCCTCTGGCAGCACGGAGTGCTCCGGGACTCCTTCCCCTCCCTCCCTCCTCCCAGAACGAGCAGCGATGAGCGAGGAAAAGCCAGCAGGAGAAGCCCTGTGTTCGGACAGACAGACTGACAGACAGACAGGCAGACAGGCGGTGTCTGTGCCCAGCTCTCACACCTCCCGGGGCTCAGAAGTCGCTGAGGATGCTGATGTCGGCGAACTCGGCGCGGTACCGGTGCGAGTAGAGGCTCAGCAGCAGCGCCCACTTGAGCGCCATGAAGCTCCACACACAGGACAGGTAATAGCTCTGGGGGTCAGTCAGGGCTGTGGGGAAAAACGGGATTGGGTGGGAACTGGGGGGAA
>JAWWEB010000106.1:8703211-8716511 GCA_035222195.1 Myioborus miniatus | reverse complement strand
GCTCAGCCCTCGCTGGACTGAGATCTGAGGCGTCTGCAGCTCCTCGGAGACGCAGATCTGGGAATTGTTTCAGGAAGAAGCCGAGCGGGCACGGAAAGACCGGGAGAACAAGACTCATCACGTTCCCCAGATGATAATGAGGGAATGAAATTAAACCACCTGGGAGACCAAAACTCTCCTTCCTTCCTTCCTCAGGAGCAGCTTCCCCTCCACGGCAGCAATTCCTGCCTGAGCTATCGCCCGTGGACAATCCAGAAATGAATCACGCCCAGAATTGGGGAATGCAGCTCAGATAATTCCTAAAGCTGCTGTTCCAACCCAATAAAACCCCGTGTAACAACAAGGGGCGTCCCATAATTTGTGTTAATTCCGGAATTGCTGCTAATTCCAGCCCAATTAGGAGATAAAACACGGCGCTGGAGCCGCTTATTAAATTACAAATCATCCCGGCTAAATCCGAGGATTATTTAACACCGAGGGTTTGGGGAAACTGCTCCGGAATAACGATGTCAGGGGAGCAGGGGCGTTAATCAAAGTAATGAAAACATAAATTAGGGGAGGCTGGGCCAATAAACAGGAAATAAATAGGGTTGGAGGGAGAGAAATACATAAAGCAGCAGCATTAAAGGATAAACCCGCGGTGTTTGGAGCGCTGTAAATTCCCGACCGTTTTCCCCAGGATTGGATTTTCGGGGCTGATTTGTGGCCGTGTCCTGGCAAACCGGGGAGATGATAAATACAGGAGATTTCTGCACCCCCAGCTGCCACCAAACCCTCCTTGGGGACACCCAGAGCCCCCAGGTCCCTCCTGGAATTTCTGCCCTGCCCAGGGACCAGACCCAGCCTCCCATTCCCAGGAAATGGAGCCGAAATAGGGGATGGAGTGAAAATATTGGGATTTAACTGGGATTTCACTCCGTTCTGCATTTGGAGGGGTGAAGAACGGGGAGCAAGGTCAGATGGATCTGCAAACCCAGTTTAGGATTTGGGAGCAGGGTCAGATGGATCTGCAAACCCAGTTTAGGATTTGGGAGCAAGGTCAGATGGATCTGCAAACCCAGGTTAGGATTTGGGAGCAAGGTCAGATGGATCTGCAAACCCAGTTTAGGATTTGGGAGCAGGGTCAGCATTCGCTGCCCTATGGATCTGCAAACCCGATTTGGGATTTTGGGAAGAGATTCCTGCCAGGAGGGCGGTGAGGCCAGAACTGCCCCAAAGCCGGCAGGACCCGCCGTTCATTAATGATTGTCCGAGCGGAGCCGATCGAGCGCGGCTGAAGGAGCGATAAGAGGTTGATAAGGCAGAGCTGGCGGGGCAGCAGCGGCCGCTCCGGGCGATCCAGAGCCGGGCAGCCCCCGGGAACGGCCGCGATCGGTGACCCCGCACCCGCACCGGGCACGGCCGCGGCTCCCGGGGGCTCCCGAGCCCGGCAAGGGCAGCGCGGGCACCGGGAGGGGTGGGAACGACCCTGCCTGGGGCGGGAGGAGGGACCAGGGACACCTCGGGGATGTGGGAAATGCGTTTGTGGAAAATTTGATGGGCCAAGAAACGTTTATATTATGTATTATAATTGTATAATACATGTAATTATATAAAATTTATATAATTAATACATATAATTTATATATTTTATACACATAATTATATAATTATATAATAGTTTAAATATTAAAATTATCTTCTATTTAAATATTAAAATTTTAAATATATTATGTTATATTATATTATATTATATTTCATTACATTATATTATATATGGTTACAATTTTTATTATAATTAAGAAATAGTCGGCTTCTGATTGTGATAGTGTGAATCATAACGTCTGTACTGTCTCACCCTTCCCATAGGACTAAAAATGGAATAACGGGAGCCATTCCTGGGAATGAGGGGTGGGGGGACCCTCGTTGCTGGGTCTGAAATGGAATTGGGAATAGGAATGGGATGGGAAAGGGTGGGATAAAATGGGATTGGGCTGGGATGGGATGGGATAAAATAGGATTGGGCTGGGCTGGGATAGGGACAGGGATAGGATAGGGTGGGATGAAATGGGATTGGATTGGGATGGGATGGGGTTGGAACGGGGCCGTGGAGCCCCATCCCGAGGAGGAACCGCCCGCAGTCCCCCCGCAGGGCCCGGGCTGGTGCCTCTCCCCTGCTTGGGATGCCGGGGTGGGGCCGCCCGGGCTCCAGGAGCCGCTGCCTTCCTCAGGCCTCTTCCTCCTGCCCTTAATGAGCTCCGATTTGCATGGGGGGACGTGTCTGGGCCCGGCCGAGGGGAGCCCGGCTGGAAGAGCCCCAGAGCGGCTCCTGGGGCAGCTCCTGGACTCAGGGAGCTTCTGGTGGTCCCGGAGCCCCCAGGAATCTCGGGAAAAGCATCCTCGGCCCCCAGGCGCTCCCAGGGGCAGCAGGGAGGGGTCAGGGGGAGGAAGGTCAGGATCCGTCCCTGTCCCGCTGCTCAAGGCTGTGCCCAAGGGAGGCCCCAGCTCGGAGGGACACATTGGGGACCCCGTGTGACCCCCAGAGCCGCTCGGGTGCCTGGGCAGGAGGGGGAGCAGGGGAGGCTCAAGGCTCTTCCCCAAATTCCTCGAGTCCTGCTGATGATTCCCATCCCTGCTCCAGCTGGGGCGGGGGCTGATTTAAAGGCAGATTTGGATTTTAAAAATCGGGATTCATTTCAGAAGTAAAGGCCCCTTTTGGCAGAAACCCCTTTCCTTTTTGGCCAAAAACCCCAGTAAAAGCTCTCCTAGGACCGCTGGGCCCCACCCCAACTTTGTTCCAGCTGGGGGCTGGGTCTGGGGGCCACATCCCCAGTTTAACAACCCAGAGTGAAAGCCATTGCCAGCACGAACCATTCCCAGTATGAACCATTCCCAGTACAAACCATCCCCAATAGGAACCATTCCCAGTGCAAACCATTCCCAGTATAAACCACTCCAAGTACGAACCATTCCCAGTACAAACCTTTCCCAGTGTGAACCTTTCTCAGTATGAACCATTCCCACTACGACCCATTCCCAGTACAATCCATTCCCAGTAAAAACCATTCCCAGTACAAAGCCCCTCCCTCTTCCAGCCTCTCTGGGTTCCCCCACCAGGCTGGCCAGGGCAGGGGAGCCCCCTGTGACCCCCCCCCCCAAAGCCCAGGTTTGAGGTGCTCAGGGACTCCTGGAGACCCCCAAAACCCAGTCCCGGGGTTCCCAGGGGGTCCCGGGGATCCCGGGGGGTCCCGGGGGTCGGGGCTGTGCCTCCCCCATGGCCCAGGACGGGTCCCGGGGGTCGGGGCTGTGCCTCCCCCATGGCCCAGGGCGGGTCCCGGGGGTCCGTCCCGCCCGGGTCCCGGTGCGGGGCCGCGGGAGCCGGGGAGGGGCCGCGGGCGGAGCTGCCGTGCCCGGGGCGGGCCCTGCGCGGCGGCGGCGGCGGAGCCGCTCCCGAGCCCGGCCCCGTCCCGAGGAGCCGCGGAGCAGCCCCGGGGCCGCGATGGCCTCGTCCCCCCCCGCCGCATGAAGGTGCGCGGGGCCGGGCCGGGGGCGGCGGCCGGGGGCGCGCGGAGGGGCGCGGGGCCGCGGCGAGCGGGGCTGGAGCCCCCCGGGGGTCCCGGAGCGGACGGAGCGCGGCTCTCGGGGCTGCTCAGGAGGATGCACTTGTTCCGGAGCTCCAGCTACGACGTGCGGCTGGAGGGGGCCGGGGGGAGCCTGCCCCGCATCCAGGGGATCCGCTGGGTGAGTGGGGCCGGGGGGAGCGCGTCCCCAAATCCGCTGGGGGAGCGAGGGGAGCGCGTCCCCAAATCCGCGGGGGGAGCGGGGGTAGAGTGTCCCTAAATCCACCGGGTCAGTGTGGGGAGCGTGTGCCCAAGTCTGCTGGATCAGTGGGGCCGGGGTCTCCCCAGCCCCGGGAATCTGGGAATGAGAGGAGAGGAGGGGAGGGGAGGGAGCCCAGGAGCGCGGGGAGCCAGGTGAGGGTGGAAGGAACCAGGTGAGGGTGGCAGGAGCCAGGTGAGGGCGCGGGCAGTGAATCCAGGCGTGCGGGTGAGGGTACGAGGAGCCAGGCGAGGGAGGGAGGAACCAGGTGAGGGTACCGGGAGTGAATCCAGGCGTGCAGAGAGCCAGGTGAGGGCACGGGGGGCCAGGTGAGGGCCCAGGGAGCAGGTGGGGCTGCAGGTGAGCTGCGCAGGCTGGGACAGGCGGAGCGGAGCGGAACGGGCGGCCAGGCGTGAAGGGAGCCCGGTGCCAGACCCGGCGGCGCATCCCAGCAGGAAGGACATTCCAGGGGGAGCATTCCGGGGGGGACATTCCCGGTGGGACATTCCCGGTGGGACATTCCCGGGGGGACATTCCCTGAGGGACATTCCCGGGGGCACGAAGCGTTTCCCCGCTCCCTCACCCGTTCCCGCAGCAGAGATTTGTCCCCTGGCATCGCGACCTCCCTGCACTGGCCCCGGGAGCTGGAGGGAGCCCCCAGGGTCCGGGCCCTGCTCTCGGCCCCTCCTTGTCCCCTCCAGGCGGGGAGGTGACCCTGGAGCCCCGGCAGAGCTTCCGGAGCTTTGCGTCCTTCCCCTTCCCTCGCTGTTGGCCTGGGACACTTTTCAAGAAAAACGTGGAATTATTTTAGGGGGCAACTCCCCTTTGGGCATTTCCATGCAGCACAGGGGCTCTCTCCCAGAAAAGTTTTCCTCGCTTTTTCCCTGTCTTCCCGATTTATTTTTCTCTCCAAAACTTTCAGGAACAGACTTTGGGGAAGGTTTTGGAGGGGCACTGAGCCCGGGGAGCCAGGCAAGCAGCAGGCCTGGAGCATTCCCGGGTTAAACTGGGATCAGTCCCACCAGCCCTGGCTGCAGTGGCACCTGTGGCACGGCAGGAGTGTCCCCTCTGTGGGGACACCCGGGGATCGAGGGCACTGGAGCTGATCCCAGCTGGGAAAGGGGGATTTAGTCCCAGCACAGCCTGGGGCAGGTGAGGGGCAGGGAAGCGCCTCAGGAGCCACACAGGCCCCTTGTCCCCGTCACTGGAAGCTCCTGGAAACTCCTCCCAGCATCCCGGCTCCATCTCCTCCCCCTTGGGGACCCGATCCCAGCAAATCCCTCCCGGCTCCAAAGGACAGCGGTGTCCCCAGGCGGCTCCGTCCTACCCAGGGGACAAGTGCCACTGTGCCAGTGACTCCTGGAGATCCCCAAAACCCAATCCCAGGTGTCCCAGGGGGTCCTGGGGGTCCCGGGGCTGTGCCTCCCCCCACGGCGAGGACAGCAGAGCTGGAGTGGGTCCCCGAGCCCATCCTGGAGTGTGCCCAGGCAATCCCGGGGTGTGCCCAGTCCCATCCCGAGGGGTGCCCAGTCCCATCCCGGTGGGTGCCCAGCCCATCCCGGGGGGTGCCAGCCCCATCCCGGGGGGTGCCCAGCCCCATCCCAGGGGGTGCCCAGCCCCATCCCAGGGGGTGCCCAGCCCATCCCGGGGGGTGCCAGCCCCATCCCAGGGTGTGCCCAGCCCCATCCCGGGGTGTGCCAGCCCCATCCCAGGGGGTGCCCAGCCCCATCCCAGGGGGTGCCCAGCCCCATCCCAGGGTGTGCCAGCCCCATCCCAGGGGGTGCCCAGCCCCATCCCGGGGGTGCCCAGCCCCATCCCGGGGGTGCCCAGCCCATCCCGGGGGGTGCCAGCCCCATCCCAGGGAGAGCCCAGCCCCATCCCAGAGGATGCAGCGCTGAGCCCCGGCCTGCGGAGGCTGCGGAGGCTGCGGATGGGCGAGGACTTTCTCCGGAGCCCTGAGGCCCGAAATAGCCGCGCTTGTTTTCCTCGGGATCCCAAACAAAAGCGGCCGCGAGCGCGGAACGGCCGCTGGCGGCCTTGGCCGGGCGCCCGGCACTGCCGGAATCCTGGAGAAAGGCAGGATCCCGGCGCGTCCCGTGGGCAGGAAGATGGAAAAGGCAACTCCTTAGGAAGCTGCTCGGAGCCACGGCGCCACGAGGAGGGGGCTGGGGGCGTCCTGCAGGTCCTGAGCCCGGGTGGATGCTCCAGGGAGGGGGTTTGGGGACAACAGGGGGGGTTTGGGTGATTCCAGAGCTGCCCTGGCAGGGAGGAATCCCGGGAAGGAGGAATCTGATCCTTGAGCGGGGTTTTTGTGTCTCTTTCGGTGTCCTTGGAGCACGGCCTGGCTCTGGGCCCCAAGGGCAGAGCTCACTGCTGGGGGACAGCTGAGGCCCTTTGGGGACCCGGGCACAGGGACACCAGGGTGTCACCTGGACCCACGGGGTGGCACGAACCTGCTGTGCCCAGGAGGTGACAGGGACCTCCTGCATCCACAGAGGTGACAGGGACCTCCTGCACCCAGGAGGTGACAGGGACACCCTGCACCCAGGAGGTGACAGGGACACCCTGCACCCAGGAGGTGACAGGGACACCCTGCGCCCATGGGGTGACACAGATCTCCTACACCCAAAGGGTGGCAGGGACCTCTGGCTCCACGGGTGACAGGGACCTCCTGCACCCACAGGGTGGCCTCTGGCTCCCATGGGGTGACACAGATCTGCTCCCACGGGTGGCAGGGACTTCTGGCACCTCGGTGTCCCCAGAGCAGCCCCGTGTCCCCAGCTCCTCCCGGCTCCCGTTTGCAAACATTTGCTCGGCGCGGTTCCCGCTGCCCGCGGCCGTCACGGGGCTCGGCAGAGTTTGCAGAGCGCCTGAGTCACCGTGTCCCTGCCTTGGGGACGCCGTGGCCGGCTCAGCAGCGCTGTCCCAGCCTGGGTGACACCGTGGCCAGGTGACACACGTCCCTGCAGCGTTCCCAGAGCCGCTCGTGGCTCCTCCAGTTCCTCCCGAGCCGTTGAGAAGTGCTGGGAGCAGGTGGAGGCTCGGCCTCGAGGATCCTGCACTAATTAACTCCTGCACTAATCAACTCCTGCCCTCCTCAATTGGAAATCCATCCAGACCGTTCCCTGCCCTGGGATTGCCCCAACCTCCCCACCCAGACCGCGGGAGGATCCCCGCAGACGCCAATTTTTGGGCGCCCTCCCGCGCTCTGCGGGACCCCCACACGCGGGAAGGGGACCCCAGAATCCCCCTCGGAGGGTGCCCCGTGCCGGGTGAGCGCTCGCGGTGCCGGGAACTGAACTGGTCTGACGGGTGCGGGCCGGGCTTGTTTATCCAGGGCCGCGGCCAGGAGGGGCCCGGGAGCCGCGGTCCCCGCGGGCAGCGCCGCCACCGGGGCTCGGCCACCTTTGCCCCGCGATCGGGGCGGGGCCGCGGGACGGGGGCTCGTCCCTCCGTGCGTTTGGTTTACCCGGAGCATCCCCGAGGGGGAGAGCTGGGAGAAAAATGAGCTGGAGAGGGGGACTGGAGTCAGGATCTGGGTGCTGGGGTCAGGAAATTGGTGCTGGGGTCAAGAACTGAGTGCTGGGTTCAGGATCTGGGTGCTGGGGTCAGGATTTGGGTGCTGGGGTCAGGATCTGAGTGCTGGGGTCAGGATCTGGGTGCTGGGGTCAGGATCTGGGTGCTGGGGTCAGGATCTGGGTGCTGGGTTCTGGATTCAGGATTTGAGTTGTGAGTTCAGGATTTGGGCTCTGGATTCAGGATCCCAGTGCTGCCGCTCACCTGGTGAAGAGCTGGGGCTGCTCTGGGGGTGCCAGGACCCGCCCCCCCCTTTGCTGTGGGGGCACAGCAAAGCCCCCACAACCCCCCACCCTATCCCCTTTGGTTTTCCAGACCCCGCTCCTGGACTCGGAATCCAGCCTGGACTATGGCCACAGCATCACCCAGGTGGGGAGCCTGGGGAAGCCCCCGGGGACTGAATTTGGGGAGGCTGGGGGGGGGTGAAGGGGCCGGAGCACCCCCTCACCCTGGAGCCACCGGGATGCTCCTCGGGCTCGGCCACTCCCGGGGTGGGTGGTGGCAATCCCAGGGCCCTGGGGGGACAGGTGACAGCCCAGCCCCCCCACCACGAGCTCCCTTGTCCCCCTGCCACCCTCAGGCATCCTCGGAGAAGATCTGGAGGGCGGGCAAGCTCCTCTTCGCCCACCTGAGCGGCTCCCGGCCCGGCCTCATCCGCGACCACAAGCACCACCTGCGGCACCACCGGTGAGCTGGGGGACCCTGGGGGACTCCGGGGGGGCTGTCCCGGGGGGTTCTCACCCCCCGTGCCCCCCCAGGCAGTGCTGCTCGGGGAAGGACTTGGTGGATTGGCTGCTGAGCGCCGGCGCGGCCGTCCAGACGCGCGGCCAGGCCGTGGGCATCGGGCAGGTGCTGGTGGACAGCGGGGTCCTGACGCACGGTGAGGGCTCTGGGGGGCTCTGGGGGCTCGGGGGGGGCGCAGAGCCGAGCTGACGGCCGCTGTACCCCGCAGTGAGGCAGGAGTGGCACTTCCAGGACAAGGACACGCAGTTTTACCGCTTTGCCGAGCTGGAGCTGAGCCCCGAGCCCGGCGCGGGGCCGCGGGACCCCGAGGAGCTGCTGGAGGCTTTGGGGTTCCTGGCACAGCTGGGCCCCGACGCACTGCTCTCCATGGCCCTGCGCAAGCCGTGAGTGCCCCGGGGGCTCCTGTGCACCCTCGGGACTCTTTGGGACCCTGCTCGGAGGGTCTGGGGCAGCCACGGGGCTGCTGAGGGTGGGGGGACCCAACAAGGCGGCTCAAAGAGGGGAAGGGGCTGGGGGGGGGGGGGCACAGGGGGCCACTGACCCCCCGGCCCCCCCCGGCCTGCCCAGCGCACGCAGGACGAGCTGGAGCTGATCTTTGAGGAGCTGCTGCACATCAAAGCCGTGGCTCATCTCTCCAACTCGGTGAGCGCGGCCGTGTCCCCAAACCCTGCGGGGTTGGGGGACCCTGCCCCCCAAATCCTCCTGAACCCCTCAGTTCCTGTCCTGGCATCCTCCCCCACTCCCCAAATCCTCCTGCACCCCTTCCCTTTGTATCTAAACATCCCCTCTGGCTGTCTCTGTGCCTCCCTCGGCCCTTCCCGGCCATTCCCCATCCCCGTGTCCCCTGCTGGCCCGGCCGGGGGTGACAGCGCTGTCCCCGGGCAGGTGAAGCGGGAGCTGGCGGCCGTGCTGATGTTCGAGGGGCACCAGCGCGCAGGCACCGTCCGTGAGTCACCCTGAGCCCCCCGTGAGTCACACTGGGGTGTCCCCAGCCTGGGGACCCTGGAGCCGTTCCCAAAATTGTGGATTTTCCCCCTTTTCCCGGGCACAGTGTTCAGCCAAGGTGACAAAGGCACCTCCTGGTACATCATCTGGAAGGGCTCGGTCAACGTGGTCACCCACGGCAAGGTGGGTTTGTCCCTGTGCTGGAGGGACACCTTGGGGACACCCCAGTGTCACCATCCCTGACTTCCCCAGGGCTTGGTGCCCACCGTGCACTGTGGGGACACTCTGGGGACACCTCAGTGTCACCATGTCTCACCCTCCATGCTGTCCCCAGGGTTTGGTGGCCACCCTGCACGAGGGGGATGACTTTGGGCAGCTGGCGCTGGTGAACGATGCCCCGCGGGCGGCCACCATCCTCCTGCGCGAGGACAATTGTCACTTCCTGCGCGTGGACAAGCAGGACTTCAACCGCATCCTCAAGGTGGGCCCGGGAGGGGAATTCTGGGGGGGATTTGGGGGTGAATTTTGGGGAATCCCGGCCGGGCTGACGGCGGGATCACCCCCAGGACGTGGAGGCCAACACGGTGCGGCTGAAGGAGCACGGCAAGGTGGTGCTGGTGCTGCAGAAGGACCTGCAGGGGGGCAGCGGCCAGGCGGCCTCGGCACGGAGCAGCAGGTGACACCCCTGTCCCCCTTGTGACAGGTGACACTCCTGTGCCCCTGGTGGCGGGTGACACCCCTGCCCCTGTCCCCCTTTGGCAGGTGACACTCCTGTGCCCCTGGTGGTGGGTGACACCCCTGTCCCTGTCCCCCTTTGGCAGGTGACACTCCTGTCCCCCTTTGGCAGGTGACACTCCTGTGCCCCTGGTGGCGGGTGACACCCATGTCCTCGTCCCGCCTTGGCAGGTGACACCCATGTCCCTGTCCCCCTCACAGCAGGCGCCCCCTTGTGGCAGGTGACACTCCTGTCCCACTCACAGCAGGTGTTCCCGTCCCCCTTTGGCAGGTGACACCCTTGTCCCCTGAGCCGCTCCCTCTGCCCTTTCCAGCCTCCCTCGGGGCAGTTTTGGGACAAGGAGCAGGGACAGTGGCCTGTGCTGTCACCAGCCCGTGGTGGCACCGCTGTCACCAGCCCGTGCTGGCCCTGCCCGCGGCCACAGTGTCACCTCCGTCCCTCCTGTCCCCAGCAGGTACCTGGTGATGGCCGGGACACCTGAGAAGATCCTGGAGCACCTGCTGGAGTTCATGAGGCTCGATGCCACCCTCTACGACCCCGTGGGTAGGTGGGGCTGTCCCCCCTCCCTGTCCCCGCTGTGGAGGTGTCCCCGTGTGCTGGGGACCGTCCCACAGCCACCTGGGCACGGGGCTGGGGGAGCGGCGCTGCGGGGGCTCCTCATTCCCGGTGTCCAACCCCAAATCCCGCTCGTGCCGCCCCAGGCTCGCCAAAAACCCCAAAAACCGGGGCCAGGAGAGGGCGGCGGCTCCGGGCGGGGAGCGGCTCCTCTGCGCCTCTCGGTCTCCCTCTGCCTTCGGAGAGAGGAAACCCGGGCGAGCCGGGGGCCAGGAGGTGTCCCCTGCGGGTCACAAATGCCAGGAGGTGTCCCCAGCAGGTCACAAACCCCAGGAGGTGTCCCCAGCGGGTCACAAACCCCAGGAGGTGTCCCCTGCGGGTCACAAATGCCAGGAGGTGTTCCCAGTGGGTCACAAATGCCAGGCAGGGACAAGGCGCTGCCATCCCACCACAATGATCCAGCCCCTCCCGTGGGGTTTAGGAACAAAATCTGCCCCGCCACCAGCGGGGTCCCCGTGGTGGGGACACACCAGGCCACCCCAGGTCACACCAGGCCACCCCAGGCCATCCTAGGCAGGGCATGGGGGGATCTTTGGCTGGGTTTCCATGATGGGGACACCCCAGGTCACCCCAAGCCATCCCAGGCCAGCCCAAGCAGGGCACAGGGGATCCTTGGCCAGGTCCCCATGGTGGGGACACCCCAGACAGGGCACAGCGGATCCTTGGCCGGGTCCCCGTGTCCCCACGGCACTGGGGACAGCAGTGGCAGCGCCCTGTCCCTCTCAGACACGCTGCTGGGGGATTTCCTGCTCACCTACACCGTGTTCATGCCGACCTCGCAGCTCTGCCGGGCCCTGCTGCACCAGTATCCTTCTGTGCGGGAACTGGGGGAGACTGGGATCTGCCACACGCTGGGGACACGCTCAGCCCCGTCCCTGTCACCTCGGGGAGAGCCCCAAATCCCCTCCCAGCGCCCTTGGGCTCATCCCCATCTCCGGGGTGCCATCCCTGGGGGTCCCTGCCCCTCCCCACGTTTTGCTGGTGCCCTTGACCGGTCCCAGTTTCCGCGCGGAGCCGCTGGAGGGCTCGGAGCAGGACAAGGCCTCGTACGCGCTGCGGAAACGGCGCAAAATCCTGCGGCTCGTCAGCCAGTGGGTGCTGCTCTACGGGCGGCTGCTGCAGGGCGACCGCAGCACCACGGCCCTGCTGCAGGTACGGCCGGGGCGGCACGGTGACACCGCCGGGGCGGCACGGTGACACTGCCGGGGTGACACGGTGACACTGCCGGGGTGACACGGTGACACCACCGGGGTGACACGGTGACACTGCCGGGGTGGCACGGTGACACTACCAGGGTGACACGGTGACACTACTGGGGTGGCACGGTGACACCACCGGGGTGACACGGTGACACTACCGGGGCGGCACGGTGACACCACCGGGGTGACACGGTGACACTACCGGGGTGGCACGGTGACACTGCCGGGGTGACACCGCAGGGAGCACCCCGTGCTCACCCCGGGCCCCCTGTCCCCACAGAACCTGGCGGACCTGGCGAGCCGGGACCCCCAGCTGGGCGGGCTGTGCCAGGAGCAGGGCCAGGAGCGGCGGCGACCCCGAGCGTGAGTCCCCCCGGTGTCCCCCCGTGTCCCCTCAGTGTCCCCTGATGTCCCCCGACCATGGGTGCCCAGGGGGCTGTGCTTCCCTGGGGACGAGCTTTCGGGCACTGCCGTGTCCCCAGTGGGGGCTCCTGGCTGTGGGGAGGGGGGCGCCTGCAGCCAAGTGGGGCGGGGGCTCGGAGGTGACCAAGGGATGGCCTGGGGTGGCCGCAGTCCCTTGGGCGGTCACAGTCCCCGGTGGTGGCCGGTCCTGGTTCTGTTCCCAGCGGAAATGGCAGCTCCCTTCCCCTCCCGCAGGCTGGAGAATGGTGATGGCAGCGTGTCCCCCCAGCCCAAGGTAGGGACCCCCTTGAGGGGTGACAGGGCAGGATCTGGGTCCCCTCTGCCCTTTGGGGACACGCCACAGCAGGGGTGGTGGCTGTGGCCGTGTCCTCCTGTCTGTCCCACGTTCCCCAGGCGCGGAGCTCGGGAATGTGGCTCGGGAGCCCCGAGGAGGCGATCCTGGACAGCACCTGCGCCCTGCGAGCGCAGGACAAAGGTACTGCCCCCTCGGCGGGACTGTCCCCCACAGCACGGGGACGCCTAGGTCCCTTTTGTCCCTTTGAGGTCCCTTTTGTGCCCCCCAGTGCCCTACGAGATCTTCAGGGCCGACCACTCGTGCCTGGTGTCGGTGCTGCCCGTGAACGCCGCCGTGCGGGACGTGCTGCGGGCGCTGGCGCCGCGGCTGCGCCGGGACCGGGAGCACGTCCTGGTCAGGGTGAACTCGGCCGGAGGTGAGGGGGCTCCCCCGGGGCGGCCTCGTCCCCGTGCCCGGCTGGGGTCTGTCCCCTGCCCCGTGCCAGCGCGCCCTTCCCTCCGCGCAGAGCGAGCGGTGCTGCCGCAGGACGCCGTGGGGGTGTTCACGGCGCTGGGCCTCAACGAGAGGCTCTTTGTGGTCAGCAGGGACGAGCTGGGCAGCCTGGTGAGTGTGGGGTGGGCTCTGGGGTGGGCAGCACCAGGCAGACCCCCCTGGAGGGGTTGGGGGCTGCGGGGTCTCAGTTTGGGGCACCCGTCCCTCCTGGGAGCAGGAGGGGTCAGGGGTTCTGTCCCGTGCCCAGACCCCCCACCCTGAGCAGCTGGGCCCCCACGCCGGCTCCTCGGACACCCTGGACCTGATCAGCTCCAAGGACCTGGCCAGCCACCTCACCGACTACGACTGGAACCTCTTCAAGAGCATCCATCAGGTGCGGCCTGTGCCGGGAGGGGGGTCAGGACACCCCTCAGCTGCTGGGAGGGGGTTTGGGACACCTCTCACCTGATGGGAGGGGGTTTGGGACACCTCTCACCT
>JAWWEB010000106.1:8689901-8700762 GCA_035222195.1 Myioborus miniatus | reverse complement strand
GGGGCCCGGAGCAGGGATGGGGGTCCGGAGCAGGGATGGGGGCCCGGAGCAGGGATGGGGGCCCGGAGCAGGGATGGGGGTCCGGAGCAGGGATGGGGGTCCGGAGCAGGGATGGGGGTCCGGAGCAGGGATGGGGGTCCGGCTGCTGGCGGCGGGGCAGCCCCTGGCTCTGCTCCCGGTGGCCCCGGGCTGTGCTGGAGCCCCCCAGAGCTCGGCCCTGGACTCAGATCCGGCCCCGCTGAGCTCCGGGCAGGCAAGGCAGAGCAATAGAGGTATTTTTGTACTCATGGCTGCGCTCCCCGTTCTTCCCCGAGCCCGGGGTCACCCCTGCACCTCCACCCCTGATGTGACCTTGGGGACGGCCCCGGAGCTGCCCCAGGGGAGGTGACACAGCGCTGGCACCAGGAGGGGACAAGTCAGGAAATGACTGAGGGCTGAGGGAGAAGCCAAACCCGGCCCTTGTTGCACCAAACGCCGCTCCCGTGCCAGCTGGCACCGCCCGGGGCACAGCAGGGAGGGGTCCCAGCATCTCCCCAGGATCCTCGGGGGCTGTTTGGGGTCCAACTCACCTGCCCAGGTGGGGGGCACAGGGTGTGAGCCTCTCCTTGTGGGGGGACACCCTGTCCTGGGGCTGTGGCTGCTCCCAAAGCATCGGGGTCGGGTGCCAGGCGAGCCCAGGGCTGCCCCCAGGAGCCCCCAAATGCTGCCCCGGCCTGGAACTGCCCCAGGCCAAATCAGAGGGGCCTGGACCACCAGGACCAGCCGGGGTTGGCCACCCCTGGGCCGGGGAGGGGGTGGAGAAGTGTCTGGAGCAAATCCTGCGGGCTTTGGGATGAGGCTCCCCGGGAAAAGCTGCCAGGGAGTGAGGAAGAGGAGGCAGAGCCTGGTGATGCCCCTGGGGTCCCTCCCAGCGCTGCTGGAGCTCCGTTATGTCCCTGAACATTCCCGGCTCAGCTCCAGGCTGGGAACATTTCCCATCGGGGTTGGCTGGGCAGGGAGGGGGCTGTGACCCCCCCCAGGCCTGGCCTGAGCCCCCCAGGGCCGGGGAGGGTCCCTGGGGCAGCTCTGGGCTCTGGACCCGGCTGGGATGACCCCAAACCTCCCCCAGGGGCTGTGCTGGAGGTTTGGGCTTTCCTGGAGGCTCCAAGGAGGCCAATCCAGGGAGGGGAGGGGGGTCACAACCTCCAGATCGGACCTGGGACAGCTCATTACCCCCAATTAACGCCGCTCCGCGTTCACACCAGTGCCCCGGAGCACGAGCCCCAGTCAGGGACCCGGCTGTGCCCCCGGTTCTGGGGGGCGATGGGCAAAGCCCCCCCGGGACCCTCCCCGCGCAACCTCGGCCGCCCCCGGGGGTTGCGGAGCCAGCCCGGGATTCTGGATTTACCGGCCCTCCTCCCACTGCGGGCAGCCTGTAATTAGCCGCGCGCTTAATGAGTTTTGGGGAAGTTGGGGTGCAGCCCGCCCGTGGAGCCCTCGCTGCCATCACGCCCCTCCCTCCTCCCCCCCGCGGGACCCACAAAAAGCCGAGGGCTCCGGGGAGCTGCGGCACTCCAGACCCGATCCCGGCACTCCCGATCCCGGCACTCCCGACCCGATCCCGGCACTCCCGATCCCGGCACTCCCGGCCCGATCCCGGCACTCCCGATCCCGGCACTCCCGATCCCGGCACTCCCGAGGCGACCCCGGCGCTCCCGAGGGACGATGGAGCCCTGGATGCTCCTGCTGGGCGCAGGGATCGCCCTGGGCTGCGTGTCCGGCCGTGAGTAACCAGCCTGGGGGGCTGCAGGGGACGGGCCGGGGGCGCTGCCCCCCGCCAGCAGCTCGGCCCTGCCGGGAGAGCGGGGATGGAGCCCCCCGGGCTCCGTGGGGGATTCTCCATGCTGGAAATCCAGCCCGGGCTGGGGCTGCATTGTCCAACTCCCCTGGCCCACCAGTGGGGTCCGGGTGTGTCTGAGCCTGCTTTGGTCCTGCAAAGCTCAAGGAACGTTTTTCTGGTGCCTCTTTTCCATTTATCCATGGAAAACCAGCTTGGGGTGTTTTCCAAACCCCATCCTGTATCCACCCTCCCCCTGTGGCCACTGGGGCAGCTCAGGTGGCAAACGCAGCCCAGACCCGACCCCGAGGTGCCCAGGGGGGCTCAGGGGGGCTCTGGGTTTAAGGAGGAGCTCGGGGCCATCAGGATTTGGCAGCCGGGATCCCACGGGGGTGAGGAGGTGCTGAGTTCTTGCACAAAGCCTGAACTGTGATGCCCTAGCACTGAGGACGGGATTTCATCACCCCCGACGCTGCCAGGAGCCCGTATCTGATGGCCCAGGAGAGGATGAGTCCCCCTGGGATGAGAGATGAGGAGTTTTGCAAGGCCAGCTCACAGGAGAGGCTCCAAACCTGCGTGGGGCTGGGAGCAGGAGCTTCCCAAACTCCTGAGTGAGTCCTGAGTTCCCAAACTCCTCTGTGAGTTCCCAAACTCCTCTGTGAGTTCCCAAATTTCCTGTCTGAGTCTTGAGTTCCCAAACTCCTGAGTGAGCTCCCAAATTTCCTCTGTGAGCTCCCAAATTTCCTCTGTGAATCCTGAATTCCCAAACTCCTGAGTGAGTTCCCAAATTTCCCGAGTGAATCCTGAGTTCCCAAATTTCCCGTGTGAATCCTGAGCTGTTCCAGAAGGAAAGCCCGCGGTGAAGGTGGCTGGGAAGCTCGGCTGCCTCGTGGTCAGTCCTGGCCACCTGCTGGACCTGTCTGCTGGCCCGGAACCCCTCCCCTTCTCCTCGTGTGGGCAGTGGGAGATTTCCCCCGGTTGTCCCACAGGCAGGGCTCACCTGCGGGTTTGGAGACAGGAGCTGGGGGTTTGGGAAGCTCAGGCTGTCCACAGCTCCGTTCCAGGTTCGTTTGTCCTTCCGATGGTCCCTCCTGGAGCTGGGCTGGGTTTGGGTTTGTGTTTTCCTGCAGGAACGAGGTCCTGAGTCAGGCCAGGGGCTCGAGGACGCGGCTCTGGCTGAGCTGACTCATCCCCGTGCCCGAAACCAAACTGGGAGCACTGGGAGAGCTCTGGCACCTCCCCAGAGCTCGGAGGATGGAGCTGGGCAGGGAATCACCCCCGCTTCCCTCGGCCATCCTGAGAAAGAGAAATATTTCTGTGCTTTGTGCAGCCAGAGGAAATCTGGGGGCAGGATCAGCCAAAAAATCTCCTCTGGCTGGACAAGCCAAAACCCCCGGGGTGGCTGAGTGTGGATGGGCCACGTCCCTCTGTCCTTGTGTCCTTGTGTCCTTCTGTCCTTCTGTCCTTGTGTCCTTGTGTCCCTCTGTCCCAGGCCACCACCCCCGTGGCGTTTCCAGCTCTCCCAAAAAGCTCCCGAGAGCTCCAACAGCCCCTCCTACCCTCCCAGCAGGGACAGTTGAGGACCCTGCAGCGATTTAGGGTCGAGTTGGAGATTTAGGGTCGATTTAGGGATTTAGAGCCGTGTCTGAGTGAGGAGGAGGAGCCGTTCCCCTGCCCTGAAACCCCTCAGGTGCCCCGTGGCGTTGGGGATTGGGGATTTGGGATGATGCTGAGCCCGCCCCTCCGAGGGCTGAGTCAGGGTCGGGGCCCTGCTGGGACACGCCGGGGCCGCTGTGACAGCCCCGGGCCACGCGGGACCGGCACCGGAACGGGCTCGGCGGTGACGGGGGAGCGTGGGCAGCTCCTGCCTTGCACAATCCCGCCGGGATTGCGGCTGGAAAAGGAGCGGTGGGCGAGCCAGGGGGATTGATCCCAGTGCTGCTCCGGGAGTGGGGCTGGGGCCGGGCTGGTCGCACTGCGAGGGTCTGGGCAGCGCTGAGCTCCCCGTCCATGGGGTGTCCCTGTCCTGGAAGGTCTCCCAGCTCTTCTCAGGGGCTTCGGGAGAACCTCGAGACCCCCCTGCTAAAATCCTCCCGTTTAAAGGATTTACAGGGGATGGGAAGCCAGGGGGGAAAACCGAGCCAAGGACACCCCCAGGAGTGGGATCTGGGGGAGAGAGGGAGCCAAGGGGCCCCTCAGCACCTGCAGGGCTGGGGTGACATCACCTGGCACAGATAATCGGGGTGAAGTGACAAACGGGACAAACAATGCACGCACCGGGGGAAGGCGGCAGTGTCGGGGAGTTTGATGCCGCCCTCATGGCCTGGATGTCGCTGTCATCACCTCGATGCCACCCTCATGGCCTGGATGTCGCTGTCATCGCCTGGGTGTCCCGGGACAGGATGAGCCGCATCAGGGTTTGCCCCGGGGCCACCTTTCACCCGGGTTGGGCAAGGCCGCGGTGCCTCAGATGTTGGGAGATTTGGGAGATTGCGGTGGCTCCGCCAGGGAGGGCAACGCCCGCTGCTCCAGGGCTGCCTTTGCCAGCCGGGACAGGGACAGGGACAGGGACAGCCTATGGGACAGGGACACCTCTGGGACAGGGACAGGGACAGGGACACCCTGTGGAACAGGGACACCCGCTGGCACAGGGCCACCCTGTGGCACAAGTCACCCCTGTCCCTCTGAGAGTGTCTCTTGTCCCCTCCAAGGCTTCACCGCTGCTATTTTTAGCTTTGCTTTGCGTCACCACACAGGTGCTCAGCAGCTGGTTCGTTATGAGCAGCTCGGGAAGGAGTTTTCCCAGTTTTCCCAGTTTTCCCAGTTTTCCCAGTTTTCCCAGTTTTCCCAGCACGATGTAAACGAGGCTGCCTGGAATGCGGCAGCTCCTCCAGGGGGGCCGGGGCTCACCCCGGGATCCTGGGGTGAATCACGGCGAGCAGCTCCGGGGGCCGTTCCCCGGTGTCACCTTGAGGTGGTGACAAACACGGCCGGACAGGAGCGACCCTGGTGACAAAGATCCCGGATGGCTCCTGGGCTGCCTGGGGCTGGCCCGGGGCACTGGGGCTCATCCCGGGGTGAATCACGGGGAGCACTCCGGGGGCCGTTCCCCGGTGTCACCTTGAGGTTGTGACAAACACGGCCCGAGAGCAGCGACCCTGGTGACAAAGATCCCCAATGGCTCTTAGGCTGTGTGAGGCTGCCCCGGGAGGGGACGGAGGGTGACACGGGGATGCCCCAGGGTGGAGGTGGCCACACTCAGCCCCTCCTGAGTGCCACCCCCGGTTTGTGTCCCCGCAGATCTGTACACAGCCCCCGACTCGTGCGAGGGACGCTGCGGGGAGCCCTTCAGTGAGGAGGACGAGTGTCACTGTCACCCCGGGTGCGAGGCAGAGCACAACTGCTGCGAGGACCACGAGAGGCACTGCGGGCCCGGTGAGCGCCGGCCACAGCGATTCGGGGCGTCCGGGGCTGGTTCTGAGCCTCTGCAGGTCCCCAAGGTGTCCCCAAGGTGTCCCCAACCCCCTGAGCTCCTCTTCCTCTCTGCTCCGCAGGTGGGGAAGGCGCCGAGGGCGGAGCTCGAAGCCGCGGTGAGTCCGGAGGGACAGAACCGTCCCCAGGCGCCTCGGGGTGTCCCCCTCTGTTCCTCAGGACGCCCCCCTTTATTTCTCGGGGTGTTCCCCCCATTCCTCGGTGTGTCCCCCGCGTTCCTCGGGGAATCCCCTCCCCTTTCCATGGATCCTCTGGATCCCCTCACTTTTCCACGGATCCCAGAGCTGTCCCCAGCCCCTGCTGTCCCCACAGGGACATCCTCACTTTTCCATGGATCCTCTGGATCCCCCTCACTTTTCCATGGATCCCCCTCACTTTCCCATGGATCCCCCTCACTTTCCCATGGATCCCCCTCACTTTCCCATGGATCCCCCTCACTTTCCGCGGATCCCCCCCGTTTCCCCGGGCCCCAGAGCTGTGCCCAGCCCCTGCTGTCCCCACAGACGGATTCTCCAGCAGCAGCGCTTCCATCTCGGAGCAGGAGCTGCTGGAGCTCTCGGAGCAGCTCTACGGGCTGGATCACAACAAAGCCCGGCCCAGCGACATCGCCTTGAACCCGCAGCACCTGGCGGGCCCCGACGAGACCGGGGACAAGCAGGACCGGTCCCCGCAGCCGTGAGTGACACCGGGGAGGGACAGCGGGGAGGGACGGCGGCCCCGGGCTGCGGGAAGGGAGCGGCAATCGCAGCAATTCTCCCCCAGGCTCTACAAATACGTGAACGAGGAGCTCTTCTCCAAGCCCACCTACGCCAGCTTCATTAAGCTGCTGGATAATTACCAGAGGGCCACGGGCAGGGAGGAGGAGGTGACGGCCGAGGAGCTGCGGGAGCAGGAGCGGTTCCTCCAGGAGGTGATGGAAACGGAGCTCATGAAGAAACTCTTTGTGTTCCTGCGGGGAAAAAGTGAGTGTGGGGCAGGGAGGGGCCGGGGAATGGGGGAATCCCACAGGGAGACGGCCCAAAGCAGCACGCTCCATTTTCAGGAGGCTTCGAACCCATTTTCATCTTAGCATTCAGGCTTTTTACACCTTCTTACAAAACTCATAAATTTACATTTTGCTCATTGGTCACGAGACACAAAGTGTTCATTGAAATAATTGCAGGTTTCTCTTATTTATCCTTTTCTTTCTCGGTTTCTATGTCAACGACCTTGGTAGGAAATTCTTTCAGGGCTAAACACGGATCTTCTTATCAAACTTCTCTCTGGCTCTCAGAAGTCCCTGCAAAAACCTCTTCCTCAACTCAGGTGTTTATTATTTCTAATCCATGTTAGGATGTTTCACAACCAGACTTGGGTGTTTATCATTTTTTACCCAAGCTACAGCCTCACAGCAGTGAGTTCTGCAGTCCTTCATCAACCAGGCACAAAATGGCCAACAGTCTCTTGGTACAAGGTGCTTTAAGGCTAAACTATCTAATTAAGAAATGACACCTGAATTATTTTCATTTTTAACCCAATAACTAATCACTCAAAGTCCTCAATGCAGTTTTTTCAGTCCAATTACAAAACACCACCCAAACCCATGAAGAAGAAGGAAGAACAACCTAAAACCTCCATCTTGCTCCATATTTATTACTATTATCAAAAACCCCAAACTCTACGTTTTCCACCCTGTGACATTCCACACTTCTAATCAAACCACACACCCGTAATCCCAGCGCTATTAATCAATTTTGGAATTGATTGACAGCACTTGTCCCCAGCCTCAGGTCAAATGCTGCTCTCTCCTGGGGGTCAGAGTGTATCACACAGAAAATCCGAATTTCTCAGCACCCAGACCCCCAACCCTGCCCGTCCCTGTGTCCCCACCTTTCCCTGCAGATCGCTACAGCTCCGAGCAGGAGTTCCTGCAGGACCTGACCCAGATGTGGTTCGGTCTGTACTCCCGAGGGGACGGGGAGCGGGATTCCAGCGGCTTCGAGCACGTGTTTTCAGGTACGTGCAGCCCTGCCCCAATTTCCAGCACGAGTTCTCAGGTACAGCCCTCCCCACCTGTTCTCAGGTACAGCCATCCCCAGGTGTTCTCAGGTACAGCCATCCCCAGGCTGGGGGGCTCACCCCAGCGTCCCCTCTGTGTTTTAGGAGAGGTGAAAAAGGGAAAAGTGTCTGGATTCCACAACTGGATCCGCTTCTACCTCCTGGAGAAGCAGGGGGTCCTCAACTACTTCAGCCACAACTTCGACGGGCCGGTGAGAGCTCGGGGGGCTGGGGATGAACCCACGGATCAGGGGGGCTCCCACGGGGATGAACCCCCAGATCAGGGGGGCTCCCCCTGCCCCATCCCAGCTGGAGGGTGGGAAGGGTCAGAACCCACCATGCCAGGGGCAGGAGGGGCTCCCAAGATTGAGGGAGGAATTTGGGGCCTGGGGGCTCTGCTGGGACCCCCCAGCCTGGCCAGGAGCTGCTCTGGATCCCCGCTGGAGGGGCTGGGGGGGTTCCCACCCTGCTGAGCCCAAACCCCTCTCCCCCAGTGGGACACGTACCCCGACGTGCTGGGGCTGCAGTTCAGCTGGGACGGCTTCTACAAGGAGGTGGGCTCGGCCTTCATCGGCTGCAGCCCCGAGTTCGAGTTCGGCCTCTACACCCTCTGCTTCCTCGCGCGGCCCGGCCGGGCGTGAGTGCTGGCCTTGTGTCCTTCTGTCTGTCCTGTGTCCTTCTGTCTGTCCTGTGTCCTTCTGTCTGTCCTGTGTCCTTCTGTCCATCCCAAGTCCTTCTCTGTCCATCCCAAGTCCTTCTCTGTCCATCCCATGTCCCTCTGTCCCACATCCTGGAGATGGGGTTGTGGGTGTGGGGACACCGAGCGCCCCCGGACCCCCCGCTGTGGGGCACAGACCCCGAGCAGGGCGGTGACCAGCGGTGACAGGCGGTGACAGGCGGTGGCAGGCGGTGACAGGCGGTGACAGGCGGTGACCGGCGGTGGCAGGCGGTGACAGGCGGTGGTGTCCCCGCAGGTGTCACCTGAGCCTGGGCGGGCACCGCCTCAGCGTGCAGACCTACCCCTGGACCAAGGCCACCTACGGCGGCGGCAGGAGGTTCATCGCCACCGCCTACGTGATGTCACCCTGAGCGGTGACGTCACCGTGAGGATGACGTCACCCTGAGCGGTGATGTCACCCTGAGCGGTGCCACCTGAGGGGGCACAGCTGGGGGGCGAGCACCGAGCACCGGGGCCCCCCTGCGCTGCTCGGGGCCGCGGGACGGGAGCGGCCGCACCGCGGGCCCGGCCCGGGAGGGGCGGCGGGGGCCGAACCGTGCGGGGAGGGGACGAGGGGACACCCCACGAGGGGTCACCCCACGAGGGGACACCCCACGAGGGGACACCCCCAGACCCCGCCGCGCGTGGCGGGCCCGGGCTCGGCAGAAGAGCGGCGGGAAGGGAAATGTTTGGCGCGGAAAGGAGGATCCTGAGCGGAATAAACACTGCCCTGGCTGGAGGAGCGCTGGGTCCGGGCTGTCCCTGCAGCAGCCCCCCCTTTATCCCCCCCCGTGCCCCATTTCTACCTCTGTTTGTCCCCCCACCCCCTCTCTGAGCCCCCACGAGGCCTTGTCCCCCCCGACCCGGCCGGTCCCGGGGGCTCCGTCCCCTGGAGCCCCTCCCCGGGAATTCGGCTCTGCCCCAGCCCAGCTGAGCTCTCCCCGGGGCCGCGGCTCCCCAGAGCCCCCAAATCCCCCGGGCCGGGGCTGCTCGGGGCTGCAGCTGCTCCAGCACCGCCCCCAGGGGCTCAAAGCAGAGCCCGGGGGGCAGCGGGACCCCCAGGCCGGCACCCCCGGACCCCCGGGCCCTGGAGATGAAGCTCCGCTCTCGGGACAAGCCCCCCGCCCGCCCCGAGGCACCGGGACCCCCCAGCACCCCCGCTCAGCCCCTTCTCCCGCTCCCCCCGGATTTGGGGGGTCCCGTGTTGTGGGGGGGGTGACAGCCACCAGGTCCCCGCGCTGGCCCCGTCCCCTCCTCCTGCAGCCGCGGCCGGGGGTCCCAGGGCGGGGAGCTCGGAGCCGGAGCTGCTGACAGATGGTCCTGGGCAGGGCTGGCGGGCCCCGCGCCATCTGCCGGGGGTCACAGGTGACCCCGAACCCCGCGCGGGGACGGGGGGGGGATGCCGCAGCTTGATTTATAGAAATGCGCTGGGAAACCGGGGAGGGGGCGGCTCTGGGGGGACACGGGGAGGGGGGACACGGAGCCCTTGGAGGAGTCCAGCCGGGGTGACAGGGCGGTGACACGGGGGTGACACGGGGGCGACACGGGGGCGACACGGAGCCCTCAGAGAGGTCCAACCAGGGTGACACAGGGGGTGACACTGGGGTGACACAGAGCTGTTTCAGGGGTCCAACCAGGGTGACACAGGGGGTGACCCTGGGGTGCCACGGAGCCCTCGGAGGGGTGACCCTGGGGTGACACGGAGCCCTCGGAGGGTCCATCTGCGGCTCCCAGCTCTGGGGACACGGCCAGGGTGGCCCGGGCCGGCGGGGGGGACCCAGGGCAGGGCAGAGCTGCGGGACGGGGACGCTCCAGGCGCCCCCAGCGCCCCCACATATTAAGTTTCATTCGTATATTTATGCGTTATTATCGATACATTATATTATTTATTAATTAAATTACTAGTTATTATACCATCATTTATTAAATTATTGATAAATTATATTATTTATATATATAAAATTTTATTTTGAATCTATATATAAGTATATTAAAACTATATGTGTAAGTATTTTTTTATATATATAAGTATACTTAAACTATATATACATACTTATATTTATATATATAGATGGATTAAAACATATACATATATAATTATAATTAATATATATTATATATATTAATATATAATATATTTATAATATATAATTATATTATAATAAATTTATATAATAATATTTATCATTAGATAATTATATAATAATATTAGAACAAAATATATAATATCTAATTAATATATAATATATTAATATATTATATATATTATATATATACGTATATTAAAATATAAATATACATATATACGTATACATAAAAATAAAAATATTAAAAACATAAAAATATAAAATTATGAAAATATGAAAATGTATTTTAAAACATTATATAAAGTCTTCCATGTATTAAAAACACGCTCCTAAAGGCGCATTCCAGCCCCTGCTCCCCGGGAAGTTTGGAGCCATGTGGGGATGACGGGGGAAGGAGACGAAGCCGAGCGAGGGCAGGGCAGGAGAGGAGGGGCAGGTGCGGCCAAGCTGCCCCCGGCCATGCGCTGCCAGCGCGGGCCCCCGGGGCCCCCCAGCTCCTCCTCGGGGCCCCCCAGCTCCTCAGGGCCCCCCCAGCTCCTCAGGGCCCCCCCAGCTCCTCCTCAGGGCCCCCCAGCTCCTCCTCAGGTCCCCCCAGCTCCTCAGGGCCCCCCAGCTCCTCCTCGGGGCCCCCCCAGCTCCTCAGGGCCCCCCCAGGTCCTCAGGGCCCCCCCAGCTCCTCAGGACCCCCCCAGCTCCTCAGGGCCCCCCCAG
>JAWWEB010000106.1:8620115-8641063 GCA_035222195.1 Myioborus miniatus | reverse complement strand
TGAGGGTCCTGATGGGCTGTGGGTGCCATGGATGGGGGTGCCATAGCCATGGGTGCCATGCTGGGGGTCCCAGGGTCTCTGGGTGCCATGGTGGGGGTCCCAGGGGCAGTGGGTGCCGTGGCCATGGGTGCCACGGGCAGGGGTCCCAGGGGCAGTGGCTGCCATGCCCCCCGTGCCCGCAGACCCCTGGGAGGTGCCGTTCGAGGAGATCCTGGACCTGCAGTGGGTGGGCAGCGGGGCGCAGGGCGCCGTGTTCCTGGGCCGCTTCCACGGCGAGGAGGTGGCCGTGAAGAAGGTGCGGGACCTCAAGGAGACCGACATCAAGCACCTGAGGAAGCTGAAGCACCCCAACATCATCACCTTCAAGTGAGAGGGGGCCGCTGGCACCGGGACACGGGCAGGGGGACACTGTGGGCATGGGGACACTGCAGGGAGACACGGAATGGGGCATGGGCATGGCATGGGCATGGACACAGCATGGACACGGCATGGACATGGCATGGAATGGGCACAGCATGGGCACAGCATGGACATGGAATGGACATAGCATGACAGAGCATGGACATGGCATGAACACGGCATGCAATGGGCACAGCATGGGCACAGCATGGGCACAGCATGGGCACAGCATAGACACTGCATGGACATGGAGTGGACATGGCACAGATAGCACGAGCACAGCATGGACATGGCATGGACATGGCATGCACATGGTGCCCAGCATGGACATGGAATGACACGGATTGGACAGAGCATGGACATGGCATGGGCATGGCATGGACAGCACAGGCACAGCATGAACACGGCATGGACACGGATTGGACACGGCATGGACACGGCCACAGAGGTCACGGACACGCCATGGCCACGGTGACCCCCAGCACGGCACGGACCAAGGCGGGCAGGACCCCCAGCCCGGGGCACCCTGCCCGGGTGTCCCCGATGGCGCGGCGGCCCCGGTGGCCCCGGTGGCCGTGGCGGGCGCTGAGGTGGCGCTGTGCCCGCAGGGGCGTGTGCACCCAGGCCCCCTGTTACTGCATCATCATGGAGTTCTGCGCCCAGGGCCAGCTCTACGAGGTGCTGCGCGCCGGCCGCAAGGTCACCCCCTCCCTGCTGGTCGACTGGTCCATGGGCATCGCCGGGGGCATGAACTACCTGCACCTGCACAAGATCATCCACCGCGACCTCAAATCGCCCAAGTGAGCCGGGGACGGGGCTCGGGGCACCCCGGGCACGGGGCTGGGCATGGGGTGGGTGCGTGATGGTGCCAGGATGGTCCTTGGGGGTGTCCTGTCCTTGGGGGTGCCCTGTCCTTCCTGCTCGTGGTGGTGTGTGTCCGTGAGCTGTGTGACGCTGGCAGTGCCACTCCTGGTGGCTTCATGCCCCTGGCAGTGCCACGCTCGTGGTGGTGGCCGAGCTGTGCACACAGTGGTGGCGTCCCCTCAACAGGGCCACGCTCGTGGCATTGCATGACCATGGTGGGGCCACGTCCTTGGTGGTGTCCCATGGCAGATCTGTGCCATGGCAGCATTGTGCCCATGGCAGTGCCGTGTCCATTTTGGAGTCACGTCCATGCTGGTGCCATGTCCGTGGTGGAGTCGCATGGCAGTGCTGTGTCTGTGTTGGTGTTGTCCCCTTCTGTGTCCATGTCCATGCTGGCTGTCCCCTGTCCATGTCACCGCTGTCCCCTGCCTGTCCCTGCCGTGCCGTGACCCGCTGGTGCCCGCAGCAGTTGCGTGCCCGCAGTGGCGCCGTGCCCATGCCGGTGGCGTGTCATTGGCGTGTCACTGGCATGTCATTGGCGTGTCATTGGCATGTGTCCCCAGCATGCTCATCACCTACGACGACGTGGTGAAGATCTCGGACTTCGGCACCTCCAAGGAGCTCATTGACAAGAGCACCAAGATGTCCTTCGCCGGCACCGTGGCCTGGATGGCCCCCGAGGTCATCCGCAACGAGCCCGTGTCCGAGAAGGTGGACATCTGGTGAGGCCACGGGGACACGGGGGACACAGGGGACACCGGGGACACTGGGGACACCAGGGACACTGCCAGCTGTGCTGGCACTGGGGACGCTGCAGCGGGGACAGGACACATTGTGGGGACGCCAAGGACACGGAGATCGGGACACTGGGATGACATGGCAGGGCAGGGGACATCAGGGACTGCAGGAGTGGGGACACTGGGGACACCAGAGGGGGAAGAGGTGAGGGGACAGCAGGAGGCCACCATGGGTGACGGGGCCGCGGGTGCCCGCAGGTCCTTCGGGGTGGTGCTGTGGGAGCTGCTGACGGGCGAGATCCCCTACAAGGACGTGGACTCGTCGGCCATCATCTGGGGCGTGGGCAGCAACAGCCTGCACCTGCCCGTGCCCTCCAGCTGCCCCGACGGCTTCAAGGTGCTGCTGCGCCAGTGCTGGTGAGTGCCCACGGGGACACCCTGAGGGACACCCTGGGGACGCTCTGTGGGCACCCCTGGCACGGGGGGCCCCGCCACAGACAGGATGGGCAGGGCAGGGGGGGACCCCTGGCTGTAGCAGTGCCCTCCTGTGTCCTGTGCGCCCTTCTCTGGCCCTGCTCCCCGAAACCTTCAGCACTCACAGCCTCCCCCAGAGCCCCCCTGAGACCCCCAGAGCCCCCTGAGTGCCACGTCCTTCCCCAGGAACAGCAAACCCCGGAACCGGCCGTCCTTCCGCCAGATCCTGCTGCACCTCGACATCGCCTCGGCCGACGTCCTCTCCACCCCGCAGGAGACCTACTTCAAATCCCAGGTACCGACCCCCGCAGCCCAGGACCCCTTCCTGTGGCTGGGCAGTGCCCGCAGTGCCCGGCACTGCCAGAGCTCTGGGTGAGCAGCGTGGACAGAGCACAGGGTGGCCGGAGCTCGGGGTGACCGGACCCCGGTGGTGGCCGGAGCTCGGGGTGGTCGGAGCTCGGGGTGGCCGGAGCCCTGGATGTGCAGGATGGACAGAGCACAGGGTGGCCAGAGCCCAGGGTGACCGGACCCCGGTCGTGGCCGGAGCTCGGGGTAGTCAGACCCTCGTAGTGGCCAGAGCCGGGTGGTGGCCGGAGCTCAGGGTGGTCGGAGCTTGGGGTGGCCGGAGCTCGGGATAGCCGGAGCCCATGGTGGCCGGAGCTCAGGGTGACCAGACCCCGCTGGTGGTCGGAGCTCGGGGTGGCCGGACCCCGCTGGTGGCCGGACCCTGCTGGTGGCCGGAGGGGCCCGCTGGTGGCCGGAGCCCGGTCTCAGCGGCAGCGCTGTCCCTGTGCCGCAGGCCGAGTGGCGGGAGGAGGTGAAGCTGCACTTCGAGAAGATCAAATCGGAGGGGACGTGTCTGCACCGGCTGGAGGAGGAGCTGATCAACCGCCGGCGCGAGGAGCTGCGGTGGGGCCGTGCTGGGAGCACTGGGAAGGGGCACCCGGGGCTGGTGGGGCACAGGGAGGGCTGTGGGTCGCTGTCCGTGTCCCTGCTGCTGTCCCCCGAGCTCGCTGTCCCTGTCCCCCGGCCGGTTCTGACGCCACGCGTGTCCCCAGGCACGCGCTGGACATCCGGGAGCACTACGAGCGGAAACTGGAGCGAGCCAACAACCTGTACATGGAGCTGAGCGCCCTCATGCTGCAGCTGGAGCTCAAGGAGAAGGAGCTGCTCAGGTGGGTGGGGAGCGCCCCGAGAGCGCCCTCAAACAGCATCCCCCAGATAACACCCCCAAATAGCACCCCAAACAGCATCCCCCCAAAGAACACCCCCAAACAGCATCCCCAAACAGCATCCCCCAGATAACACCCCCAAAAAACACCCCCAAACAGAACCCCCCCAAAGAACACCCCCAAACTACACTCCCTCCTAAAGAACACCCCCAAACAGCATCCCCCAAACACCTCCAAACAGAACCCCCCAAATAACGCTCCCAAACAGAACCCTCCGCCCTGTGCCCATCCCATGGTCACTCCCCGGCCGTGCCCAGCCCTTTGTCCCCTCCGTGGTCCCCCTGACCCCGCGGCCGCTGCCCCCCGGCCGTGGCCGCTCCCCAGGCCCCGCTCGCCCCGGGCAGGGGCGCGGGTGCCCACGCGTGGCCCGTGGCAGGCGGGAGCAGGCGCTGGAGAAGCGCTACCCCGGGCTCTTCAAGCCGCGGGTGCCGCGGGGGCTCCTGCACGGCAACGCCGTCGAGACCCTCATCAAGAAGCGAAACGTCCCCCAGAAGCTCTCGCCCCACGGCAAGCGGTGAGCGGGGCCGGGGGTCCCTCGGGGGGGGCACCTCGGGGCGTTTGGGGCGGGGGGAGATGGGGGGAAAATGGGGGTGCTGGGGATTTGGGTTGGGGGGCACGGATGTGTGGGTCCAGCAGGGTGGGGGGGCTGGGGTGGGGTGCTTTAGGGGACGGGGAGGATGGCGTTCTTTGGGGTGGGGGTGTCTGGGCTCTTTGGGGAGGGGGGAGATGCTCTGGAGGAGCTGGATTTGGGGTCGTTTAGGGGGCTGGGAGGCTGTCTGGGTTCTTGTAGGGGAAAATGCTCCGGGTGTGCATTTGGGGACCTCGGAGTGGGGGTCGGGGTCCTTTGGGGAGTTTGGGGCTGCAGACCGCGGTGTCCCGGGGAGGGAGGGAGGGGGGCCGTGGGTATGCCGGGGGTCGCGGTGCCCGGATCCCCTCCCACAGCCCTCGCCCGTGTCCCTCCCGTGCGCAGCCCCGACATCCTGAAGCCGGAGGTGCTGCTGCCCAAGCTGGACGCGGCCATGGCGCAGGTGGCGCTGCCCGGGTGTCCCAAGGGCCCCCCGTCCCCCGGGCGCAGCCGCCGCGCCAAGGGCCGCCACCGCAAGGCGGGGCCCCGGGGGGGCTGCGGGGAGCCGGGGCCCGAGGCCGGGACCCCCCGGGGCCCCCCCGCCACCGCCGTCAGCCCCGACATCCTCGGGGGCACCCTGGAGGCCGCGGGGGCCCCCCCGGCCGCGGAGCCCGAGGCGGGACCCGAGGGGGCCACGGGCAGCCAGGGGTCCCCCCCGGCGGAGCCCCCCACGCCCGGGGAGCCCGAGCGGGAGAGCGGCGCCGGCCGGGGGGGCAAAGGGGCGGCCGGGCAGCACCTGACCCCCGCGGCCCTGCTGTACCGCGCCGCCGTCACCCGCGGGCAGGTGAGACCCCAGACCCCCGCGGCCCTTTTGGGGGGGGAGACCCCAGGGCCGTCCCAAAGTGGGAGGGGGAGGATGGATCCTTCCGGGGAGGGGGCGTCGGTGTCCCCTGCTCCCCTGCCGGGGCCCTCGCGGGGCGGGGGGCGGGCCAGGACCGAGGGGTCTCAGGAGGACCCCAAGACCCCCTCCCTGCGCCCCCAGAAACGGGGGGTCTCGTCGGAGGAAGAGGAGGGCGAGGTGGACAGCGAGGTGGAGCTGCCGCTGCGGCAGAGGTGGGTGCGACCCCCGCCCGGGGACGCCGCGAGGGCTGCGGGTGCTGGAGCCCCCCGCCCTCACCCCGCTCGCCCCCCGCCCAGGTGGCCCCCGGGGATGAGCAAGCGCCAGTCGCTGTCCACCTTCAGCTCGGAGAACTTCTCGGACGGCGACGGCGACGAGGGCCACACGAGCGAGCCGTCGCACAGCGCCACCCCCGACGTGGGCAGCACCAACACGGACGAGCGCCCCGATGACCGCTCCGAGGATCTGCTGTCCCAGGGCTCCGAGATCCCGCTGGACGCGGCCCCGCCCGAGGGACCCGGCCGCCGGCACGGGGGGCTCAGCCCCACCAAGGTGAGGCCCCCCCCAGGGGCACCCCCGGGGGATGAGGGTTCCCCCAGACCCCCAGATGGGGTCAGCAGGTGGAAAGGGGTCCACAGGGCCCCCCAGGAATGGTCCTCATGGAGTCGGGGTCCCCCGGGAATGGTCTTCTGAGCCCCCCAGAGGGAGCAAAGGGAAGGGGGTCCCTTTCCCTCAGGAATGGACCCTATGGGGTGGGGGTCCCCCGAACCCCCCAAATGGGGTGACCAAGTGGAACAGGGTCCACAGGGCCCCCCAGGAATGGCCGCCATGGGGTGGGACTGGCAAAGGGAAGGGGGTGCCCATGGGGTGGGGGTGACAAAGGGAAGGGAGGGTCTCTGTCCCCAGGAATGATCCTCATGGGGTGGGGGTCCCTGACCCCCAGATGGGGTTGGCAAAGGGAAGGGGGTGCCCAAGTCCCCAGGAATGGCCCCCACAGGGTGGGATTGGCAAAGGGAGGGGGGTCGCCCATGGGGTGGGGGTGACAAAGGGAAGAAGGGGTCCCTGTCCCCCAGGAATGGCCCCCATGGGGTCGGGGTGACAAAGGGAGGGGGGGTCCCTGTCCCCAGGGATGATCCTCATGGGGTGGGACTGGCAAAGGGAGGGGGTCCCTGTCCCCAGGAATGGCCCCCATAGGGTGGGACTGGCAAAGGGAGGGGGTCCCTGTCCCCAGGAATGGCCCCCACGGGGTCAGGGTCACAAAGGGAGGGGGTCCCTGTCCCCAGGCATGGCCCCCAGGGGGTGGGGGTTGCAAAGGGAGGGGGTCCCTGTCCCCAGGAATGGCCCCCACGGGGTCGGGGTCACAAAGGGAGGGGGTCCCTGTCCCCAGGGATGGCCCCCACGGGGTCGGGGTCACAAAGGGAGGGGGTCCCTGTCCCCAGGCCCAGGGTGTGGCACGCCCCAGCCCCGTGTGTCCCCAGGTCTCCGAGGACTCCGACTGTGACAGTGCAGAGCTGGATCACTCAGGCAGCGGCGAGGGCCCCCCCCGGCCCACGGCCCCCCCGGGCCTGTGACCTGCGCGCCCCCCCAGCCCCGCCCTGCACTCCCTCCTCACTTGTACAGCCCCAAATATTTATATAAATATCTATCGCTCTCTACTGCGGCTGCTGCCTTGGGGGAATGGGGGGAAGGGGCGGGGGGGGCCTGGACCCCCCCAGTTGTGCAGGTCCTGCTGCTGGAAGCACCCGGGGCACAGGGAGCTGCCCCCCAGTTCACACTGGGGAAATGGGGAGGGGGGTTTGTCACTCCTGGAGGTGCCAGGGGGATTTGGGGGGAAAGAGCAGGGAGGGAACAGAACCAACAGTGAGTTCCCGTTTCAGACCAGTTTGGAGGGAAATGGGAAAGATCCCCCAAAAAATTCATCTGGAGGGCAAAGCTCCCTCCCCAGGACTGGTTCATCCCAGGCCAGTGGGACTCCAAGACCCAACTGGGCCATACTGGGAGCACTGGGTTGGTCCTCCACCCTGTGCAAGAATCCCAGACACCAGCTGGGGGGGTTCCTCCCTCTCCAGAACCAAACTGGACCGTACTGGGAGCACTGGGAAGAGCCAGAGGGGTTTCAAATAAAGACTGAGACAGGCAGATCCATTAACCAAAATATCCTGCAGGTTCTATTCACAAGGAAAAGCTCCAGTCCATCTTTTTATTCAGTTTTTTTTTTTGAAAAATTTCCTGACGTTACAGAACTAAACTGAAATGTTTTTTTTTTTGTTTTTTTTGCTTTTTTTTCGTTTTTCTTCCACTCTTACATTTCATGACAGAAACAGAAACTTCATGAGCCGAAAAAACGGGGAAAGGAGGGGAGAAGGTGCTGGGGGGAAGGTGGGGAGAGGAGAGAGAAGCTTTATAAAACTAAGATTTGGGGTTCAGCAATTTTAAGAGCTGAACGAAGGAATTAAAATGCTTTTATAATTTGAGAAGGGGGGAGAAAAAACAACCAAAAAAAATATATAACCCCGAAAAACAGAACAAAAACGAAAAAACAAAAAAAAAAAAAAAAATTGAAACAAACTGAACCTGGTGAGTGGCGCGAGGCTGGAGGAACCGAAAATGTACAAACTAGTTTAAAACCTGGGTCGGTGCTAAGGGGCCGCAGATGGATGGCGAGGCGGGGGGGTCCGGGGCCCCCCTAACTGCTGCCCATGCCCCCGGTCTCCGAGGAGAGCCTGCAACGAGAAAAGGGCGTCAGAGGGACCCCCCAGCACCGAGACGGGGTGGGAGGGACGCCCTCGGGGGGCCCCACGGGGACCCCCCCTCAGGAGGGGCTGGGGGGGTTTGCAGAAGCAGCCGGGGAAGGGAGGAGCCCCCCCCTCCCCACATTCTGGAATGGTCTGGGGGGTCTGGGCTGAGCGTGGGGGGCTCTGCCCCGAGGGTTTGGGGAGGGGGAGATCCACGGGACCCCCCCCAGGTGGGGCGGGGAGGAGGCAGCACAGGATGGGGGGTGCAGGGAAAGGGGGGGCACCTCCAGCAGGGACCCCCGGGTTGGCAGCAGGGGTGCAGGGACACACAGACACTGCGAGGGTCCCTGGGCCAGCAGGGACCCCCGGGGACGGCCCACCCACCCCAGCCCTGCCGGGCTCGGCCCTCGCTGAGGTTTGGGGGTGCGGGCGGGGGGTGAGACCCCCCCGGGCGGGCAGAGGGGACCCCCGGGCCGGGCCCCGCTGCGGCACAGATCTACCAGAGCAGATTCTCACCGTGGCAACTTTATTACAGGTACAGACAGTTAAGAGAGGACAGGTGAGGCCCCCAGGGCACCGGGGATGCAGTTTCCCCTTCCCCCCCAAAAAAAATAATCACAAGAGTCCCTTCCCTCCCTCCACCCCCCTATCCCACCCCAAACCCCACGGCTGCACCCAAACTACTCAAAAAAAACCCCAAAAAATGGGAAAAAGGAGGAGAAATGGAAAAAAAAAATTAAAAAAAAATAAGAAGCAACGAGTAGAGGCAGGCAGAGGAGGAGTTGTGACCGCTCACAGGACAAGGGGACACAGTCTCTCGGCCGGCAAGAACGCGGCTCTGCTGCTGCCACGGCAGCGCGAGCTCGGTGCAAAGGAAAATTTCAAATTAAAAAAAAACCCAAAAAGAATTAAAAAAAAAAGGAAAAAAAACTGGTGTGTTCCAAGTCTCCTCTCCGGGGTCCTGGTGCTGCCACCCCCTGGAGCAGGCTCAGTACGGGGAAAACCTCTGCTTCTCGGCTTTGAGTTTGTTAGTGACACAGGGCACGGCGGGCGCCGCGGCGCCTTTGGCCGCAGACACGACATTTAGCGCCAGGAGAGGGACAGGTTTCATGCCAAGCAGACTGGAGACACAAGGGGCGGTCGGAAGAGGGTTGGGGAGGCTGGAGGGCGCGTCGGAGGCCCCCGCGGTGGCGAGCGAGGGGGTGGTGGTGGAGGAGGAAGAAGAAGAAGGGGTGGAGGGTTGAGAGAGGTTGATGCTGAGGTGGTCAGGGATCGTGACGGAGGCTGCCTGGGAGGAGGGTTTAGCGCTTTCTAAACTGTAACAGAGGAGAAAAGGAAAAACAACAACAAAAAAAAAAAAAAAAAGAAAGAAAAATAAAAAAGAAAATAAAAACAAAAAAAAAAAAAAAAACGGGTGTGGGTGGGAGGGAAGGAACAGCACAAAATGCGAAAAAAAAGCACAGGACAAACAGCGAAACGGCGCAGGAGCCGAGCTGGGGAGGAGGAGGAGGAGGGAGGGAAGGGAGGGATGGTGCTGCCAGGCCTGGCCCAGCTGCACACGGGACCCCCACGCCCCCCAGAGCACCCCCAGGAAGGAGCCAAAGTGCAGAGAAGAGCTCCAGCAGCTGCTGCTGAGGGAGCAGGGACACAGCCCGGGGACCCACACCCCAACAGCCAGGAGGTGCCACTGCCAGCTCCAGGCAGGAACAGGGACAGGGGACACCAACAGGACAGGACAGCCCCAGGCACGGCCCCAGAGCACAGCCGGGCGCTGCCAGCAGCACCAGCAGCTCTGGGATGGCAGAGTCCCGTGGGGACAGGGCCTGGCACCCCTGAGGGGGGCACAGCACAGCCAGGCTCACCCCAGCCCCTTCCTCACCCTGCAGAGGGGACAGGGACAGCAGGCACGGGCAGGGGACAAGGGAGAGAGGGGACAGGGAGGGAGAGGGGACAGGCGCCCCCCCATGCGGGGCACGGGCAGGGAGGGCACGGCGAGGCCAGCGGGACTCACCTGACATTGATTAGATACTGGGCCAGGCTGATGCTCGCTGCAGATCCAGTTATGGTCACCTGCCTGTCAGTAGAGCCTTCCACGGGGTTGGCAATCTTGATCTGAGCCCCGGACATCTGGCGGATCTCGTTGATCTTGGCGCCCTGACGCCCGATGATGCAGCCAATCAGCTGGGAAGGGACAGCACACCGGGTCAGCTCGGGGTCAGCTCGGGGTCAGCCTGCCCTGCCACCCCCGGGGCGGACAATGGGGAAATTCCTGCAGGGAAAGGGCTGTGCCAGCCCCACGGGCTGCCCAGGGCAGCACACAGTCCTGGGGGTGTCCAAAATGAATGGGGAGGATGTGGCCCTTGGGGACATCCCCTGTGGTGGGGGGACAGCTGGACTTGGTGGCCTTAAAGGCCTCCTCCAAGCTTGACAGCTCCATGGTTATGGGATTCCTGTGAGAGGGGTGTCAGTTGGAAAAGGGGGCGTTAAGGCATTAAAAAAGGGCTTTTTTGCCTTGAAGATCACTGGAATGGGGCCAAGGGACATGGTGGCAGCCAGAGTGGCCCGAGGAGGGGGCTTGGGATGTACCACGAGCCCAGCACAGCCTCCAAGGCAAGGACAGTGACCCCAGAGCCCCTGTGAGGGGCAGAGCCTGGGGAGCCGAGGGGCAGCCACCCCCAGCCCAAACCCCCCGGGATACTCACATCGTTTGGAATGGTGAGTTCATGGGAGGTGGTTTGGGCAGAGGCATCCAAACCTGCTCGGAGACAGAGAGGGGGCCCAGGTGAGGGCGGGGCAGCCGGGGCGTGCAGCACCCCAAGTGCTGCCAGGTTCAGGCGCCTGCGGGGGCTCCGGGCCGGCGGGAGGGCGCAGAGGCTGCGAGGGTACTCCAGCCCCCGCTGCCCCCCAGCCCTGCCTCCCTCTGTGCCACCCCGGGGATCTCCCTGCGCGTCCCCTCCATCAAGGTGGGACAGGCCCAGAGCAGGGGGCTGGCACTGGGGGCTCCAGCCGGGCACTCGCCTCCACTCCCACTCCGGGTCCAGATTTTAAAGGCCACAGCTCCCCTCATCCTCCTCCTCCTCCTCCCTGCCGCCCTGCAGGGCTGTGCTAAGGCAGGCGCTGGCTGGGAGGCTGCTCACACCCCACACGGGGCTGAGCTCGTGTGCCTGGGGCGTTCTGAACACGCTTTTCCACTTCTCCCCCCTTCCCCAGCTCGCTCCCTGCCAGAGGGAGCAGCGGTGGCGGCCTCGAGCCCTCACAGCGGGGCTGTGGCAGGGGGACAACACCCAGTGCTGTCCCCTGACTGCTGGGGCAGCTCCAGCACCTCCTCAGCTGGGGGTTTCTCCCCTCTGTGTGGTTTTATTTTGGGGTGAGGGGGTTACAGCTCAGGGCCCACAGCTCGCTGGGACAGCCGAGCCTCCACCCAGTCCTGCTGCTCTCCACTATCCAGCTGTGCTCCAGGGCCCAGGCAGCTGAGCCAGGCTGCACCTCCAGCTCTTCTGGGGCTCCCCTCAACCCCCTTTCCCCCCCATCCGGGCAGCATCTATCAGGGAGAATGAGACCCCGGGCAGCAGCAATACACAACAGAGTAACTACAGATGGTGTGTTTGGATCATTACCCCAATAGCCTTTCACCTCTGCAGAGCTGGAGTCAACGCCTGTTAAGATACAAGTCACAATGAGTTTGGCTGTCTCAAGTTTAGTTTAGAGCCCCCAAATGGGTAATTCTGATTTTTTTTTTTCTTTCTTTCTTTTTTTAGGTGGCTTGGTTTCTTTCCAGCCATCTTAGCGAATCGACAGTGAATTTGGCACAGGCAGCAGTGGCCTGCCGTGGGCCTGGAGCAGCCGGAGGGGAGACAGTGGGTGCTGCGGGCAGGGGGCTCCCAGTGCGCTGGCACCGGGCAGGGAGGGCAGCAGTGTGGGTGGGTGGATGGACAGACGGACGGACAGGTGGAGGCCCTGTCCCTGCGGCCCCACACACGTCCCCAGAGCAGTGTTTGGTTACCTGGCCGGGCCCGGGCAGCGTTTGGGGTTAGGTTTGTGTGAGCTCGGCCCCGGGCGGGGCTGGGCCGCGGCCGCGCGCGAACGCACACTGAGAGAAGGAGTTTCCATACCACTGAATCCAGTGTTGCCATGAGACATTGGAAAGTGTGACTGTTGCATTGCCAACTGGTGCAGCTTGGTCAGCTAAAGGAGGGGCGAGGGAAGACAGGGAGAGGGAGAGAAGAGAGACAGAGAGGCCGGCGTTAGCCATTTCCGGGGCCGCGGGCCAGCACTCGCCGCGCGCACCCGCACGGACGCGGCCCCGCGCCCGCCCCGGCCCCTCCGTGCCACCCCGGCCCCGCCACGGCGGGCTGGGGGCTGTGCCCACCCCCTCGGGGCAGCAAGGCTGGAGCAGCGCAGGAACAGAAGCAGAGAGGAGCGGAAGGAGGGAGCGGGTGCCCGCGGCACGGCGGGGAGCGCGGGGCCCGGGCACGGAGCGCGCTCGGCTCTGCGCCTCGGAGCCCCCGAGCCCCGAGCCAGACCCCCCTCGCTGCCCTACAGGTGCCAGGAGCAGAGAGCAGCCCCTACGGGATGAGGATGGGTGCCAGAGGATGGAGGTGTCCGACAGCGCCGGCCGCTGCCGGGCTGGGCCGGGGCCAACCCCCCTCCCCGACTGCCACCTGCGCCCGCTCGCCGGGCCAGCTGTCCCCTGCCCCGGGAGAGCCACCGTGGTGGTGACACAGCCACCGTGTGCTGGCTGGCTGGGGTGGGGGGGGCGGTTCTCGTGCCAAATTGAGGGGGGGGCAGGGGGGGCAAAGGAAAAGCCAGAGCTGGTGTGAAATGCCAAGCCAGGGAGAGGTGGGTTTGGAAAAAAAATATAATATAAGGAGGAGGGAAGTGTCAGAGAGGAGGTGGGGGAGGATCCAAGGAGAGATCTGAGGCCGGATGGAGCTGGCTGCGGGAGGGCCAGCCTCGGGGGGTGAGTGGTTTTTTTTTGGGGGGGGAGGTTCTGGGGAGCTCAGATCAGATCGAGTATTCAGCCCCAAGCTGAGCCAGCTCGAGTGGAGAAAGCACGGAGAAAATTTTTTGGAAGGTGGGGGAGGAAAAGGGTGGATTTCAAGACAAGAAGTTGTAAATAAAAACTTACATCTGGCTGTGGAATGGCATACTGTCCTTGAATGGTATAGGCCTACAAAAGGAGGAAAACAGTCCTATTAACAACCATCGGACAGCCACCCAGGGACAGACAGATTTCAACTAGCCAGGAAGTCAGAGAGCCAAGGTGGAGAGTTCTCCGGGGCGAGGGAAGTGGGGCAGGAGAGGCGGGGACGGATAAATGCTGTCACAAGCAGTTTCTAGGCTGGCGGTTACTCGAATTGGCCTGACGTGGCGGGTACGGGGAGGGGGTGGGCAGAATCGGTGCCGTCCCCCCCCCAAAAAAAAGGTGGCAGAGAAAAAAAAAAAATTAAGAAAAAAAAAAAAAAACAGAAAAAAGGAAAAAAAAAAACCAACAAGAGAACGGCTGGGATCTTGATGAAGATGTTATGGTGTGGTGAGTCCGACAATGCTGCTATCCCTGCGCCCCCGCGCAGGCAGGGAGGATCCAACGCCCCCGCCGGCCCTGCTGCTGCTCCTGGCCCCTCTCTGCCCCGGCCCGGCAGCTCCCCCGCCTCCCCTCCCGCCCCCAAAAAAAATGTTTTGCCCCGTTCCGAGTCCTCTCGTCACTCCACACGCCTAGGACAACGTCGCCGGGCAAGCTACAGGTCAGTGCTGGCGCTGGCTACCACTGCTCACACGGCCCAGTGCTCGGAGGGGAACGAGGCGAGGGCCTGACCTGCCACAACTCCGTGTCCCCGAGGTTACGGGGGACAGCCACACACTTCAGATTCCTCCTGAAGCTACCCAGGAAGGGCGAGGCACTGGCTGGGGCCTGGCTGGCTAAGGTTTGGGGAGGTCTGGGGGGGCCGGGCAGGTGGGGGCGGGTGGGAGAGGAGGGGGAGAGGGGGGTACACAGCCTCACTTCCAGGTCACCGGAAGAACTGCAGCCCAGGCTGGAATTGGCCCAAGTTCGTTGCCATGCAGTGGCTGCCGGGTGGCCTGCGTGAGGAGAGGTTGGTGGGCTCAGAGTCCAGTTCCCAGTGGACAGGAGTCCACAGCACAAAAAGCCACCGTTGTCGGTTTTGGGGGACGGGGACAGGGATGCCACCCTTGTTGGCAGTCTCAGAGAGGCCAAGGATTGAACGGGCCGTGGAGACTGAACTCCCCTCTCACCTCCTGAGGTGGTCCCTCCAAGTCAGAGTTGAGGCACATGGATGGGGCGGTGTGGGGGTAGCTCGCACTGCCGCTGCTGTACCTGTCCTGTGGATAAATTAGAGGACTTCAGTCTCCAGGGCTGTCAATCCGAAACCTTTCGCTAACACCAAACTCAACATCCACATTAGCTCAGTGCTGATCGAGGGCTCGCCCTGCTCTACGCGCGACTCTGAGCTGCAGGCAGAGAGCGCGAGGCCCACCGGGAGCGGGGCCCGGGGGCTGCTGCGGGCCTGGGCCGGCGACGGGGGCGGAAAGAAGGAAGGAAGGGGAGAAGAGGGGCGAGGGGAGGGAAGAGATGCGTGGCCGTGGGAAGCCTGCTCCTCACTGCTCTAACGGGGAAGGCGGCCGGCTCCCGCCCCGCCGCTGGCCGGGGCGCGGGGGCTGCCCCCGGTGCAGAGCGGCGGGAGAAGCTGGCGGGGAGGCGGGAGGGGGGGCTGACCGGGTTCAGGTGGGGAGGAAGAGGCAGGGAGAGGGGCAGGGTGGGGAGGAAGGGGACGGCGGCAGGTCCGTCCCCAAACAAGCGTGGCGGGGCTGGGAGGGGGGAGAGCAGAGTCAGGCCCGGCTCTCGGGGAGGCCGGCGGCAGCTACAGCCCTTCCCTGAGCCCCTTCCCTGCCTACCGAGGCCCCCAGTGACAAAGCCAGGCCCTGCCCACCCCGAGGGGCGTCCCTGGCAGCAGGAAGGCAGCGGATGCATTGTCGCCGTGGTTTCTCCGAGCGCTGGGGCAGCCCCGGGGGCGCAGGGTGGGAGCAGCTGACCCGCAGCACCTGGGCCCGTTACAGCGGGACAGGATCCCAAGGGACACCTGTCCCCTGTAAGGTGGCTCGGGGCAGGGCTCGGGCCACCGCCCAGCTCAGCGCAGGAGGGACTAAAGCCCAGCCACCTGACCTACTCCTATCTGACACCCTCCCCTCCTGACAGACGAAGCCTTTGCGCACCCCAACCCTACCCACGGCACAGGCTGAGCCTCCGCACCCCGAGAACCAGTGGCAGAGAGCAGAGAACCCCCAACCTCCGGGCCAGTCACCCACAGAGGTCACAGTGAGTCCTTGGAGCCAGCCCGAGGCAGGGGGCAGAGCCTGGCTTAGGCAGCCTGGCCCCGTTCAAACCCCCACTGCCACCACCACACTGCCAAACAGCGTTTCATTGGCCGGTTAATTCCAGGAGCGTTTTCCAGCACCCTCTCCTCCCAAATCGGCCCTTTTCTTTTCCCTGCTGCCCTCCATCAGCAGCGCAGGGGGCCGAGGCCCAGCAGAGCCCCTGGGGCCGAGGGCACGGCGTGGGTGACGGGCACGCGGAGCGGCCGGGGCGCGCTGGCAGCTCGGAACGACCCCTGCCCGCCCCTCCCTGCCCACCCCACACCCCAGGAGCAGAGGAGAGGCCTTACCTGGCCGCCTGCAAAGATGACGGGAGAGCTGGATGGCTTGGGTCGGTACGGGATGGTGACACCCTTCGGGGGAGACTGCGCGACAGGCAGGGAGGGTGGGTCAGACACCGAGCGCCGCTGGCATTGACAGCCCCCTCCCCACAGCCCACAGCCCCGGCTCTGCTCTGCACTTCCAGCCGGCCCTCTGCTGACCCAGGGCAGCGTGAATTCTTCCTCACCCTGGGCACAGGGCCGAGGGAGGACACCCAGCAGCACAGCAGGGCCGTGGGTGACGCCATGAGCTGCTCTCGAGGCCCTGCTCGACCCCGGTTTTAAGCAGCTCCGAGCCTCACCTGGATGAGGCTGTAATCCCCAGCTATCCCTTTATCCCCCAGCAGCTCCTTCCTTCTCCATCCTCAGCATTTCCACCCTCCGAGGGCAGGGGGATCCCCTGCAGCACCCAACCCCAGGGACAGGCCCAGGGAGGGGCCGTACCTCAAGCATGACGACGCAGATCTGTTTGACACACTCGATGATGGACTGTGGGATCCCAGCGATGGTGATGGCTCGCTCAGTCGAGTTGGGCAGCATGTCCCCTGCCACCTGGACCTGTGCCCCCGTGCTCTGCCAAGTCGAGGGGTAAAAATAGCCTGTCAGACCCCGGGCAGGGCTGAGACCTCCGTGACGCACCCCATGCGTGGTTATACATAGCCAAAACTGTCCCCCCAGCTCCTCCTGTCCCCCAAAATAAAGTCCTTTAATCCCAGCTGGATACAATTTGGTCACCAGGAGCCTGAGGCAGCAGAGGGGACCTGGCCTCAGCCTGTCCCTGTAACCCAAGCCAAGCCAGCAGAGTTAATCCAACAGCACCCAGTGCTAAATGGCATGGCCAAGGGCAGTGCTGGCCCGGAGCCCATCTCCCTCTCCAAAATCAGTGAAAAGGCTGGGGAGAGGGTGATCAGAAGCCATGGGAAGGGGGGAGCAGGAACCCAGGCTGCTGGAGACAGCAGTGGGCAGAGAAGGGCTCACCCAGAATCTCAGTTTGCCAAGCACTAAAATACAGGGAGCACCAAAAACTCCCAGCGATGCCACATCTCATCAACACGGGGATTTGTCCTTGGGGACACCTGAACCCCCCGTGGGTCCCCCGGGCTGGGCAGCACGCACCTCTCGGATCTCCTTGATCTTGCAGCCTCCTTTGCCAATGAGGGACCCGCACTGGCTGGCGGGCACCACGAGCCGGAGGGTGACCGGGGGCCGGCTGGCAGCTGTGCTGTTGGTCATGGAGCTGCTGATGTCCTGCGAGGAAGAGGAGGTGTTGAGGGCTCAGCCCTGCAGGGACGGCACGCGCTGGGGCCGTGCCCGGGACAGGGAGGTGACGCTGGCACCGGCGGCCGAGGCCAAGGTGACCTCGGGGCTTTCCCAGGACTTCCTCAGCAGCCCAGAAAAAACACAGATGTATTTTGGGGAAGCAGCAGCCAAACTCTGCTGCCTCAGTGGAAATGGGTTTAGGCGCTGGCCCAGGCTGGGTGCCACCTCGGCCAAGCCAAGGTGCTGGAGGGGGACAGGGGACTGGGCAGGGGGGGCTCGGGGACTCCATGGCTCCAGGGTCAGCGCGGAGCCTCCCGCGGCACCAGGGATCAAGGCAGCAGCTCCGGGAAAAACAATCCCGGCGCCGATTACAGCGGTCATGTGCTGCCAGGGGCAGGGGAGGCACAAGGCCAGGGCTCAACTGACCTACTAAAAGCAAAGCTTCAGCTCCAAGGCCGGTGCCCAGAGCGCTGCAGAGCCCGTGGAGGACTCTGGCTGCCTGCATTCGGCACAAACAGCTCCAAGCCCTGCAGCCCTTAACGCTGCAGTGAGGGCAGGGGGGTTTGGGGACAGAGCTGCCAGCACGGGCTTGTTTGTCCCTGGGTAGTGTCCCAGATCTAAAGTGCAATAGGATTTGTACCCCCACAGGCAAGGTGAGGGCCACAGAGCTCTGCCCCACACCAGGTGAGGAGCATTCCCAACTCCTGCTCCCTCCAACGTAGAAATCTCAACATCACAACCCTGAGCAGGCTCCAACACCTGCAAGATCCAGGTTATGTAGCAGCAAAATCCCCCCTGGAAGTCGCTGATTTAACAGGACCAGGGACACGATGCAGCTCCTCCAGCCCCACACAGCAGGAGCCCCATTTCCTCCTTGGCAGGGCTGGGGAGAGAGCCGAGCCCTGGGGTGTGCTGGGGGGAAGTGGCACCAGCAGAGCCAGGGGGATTCCAAGCCCTGCTCTGCCCCACGCTGTGGGCAGGAAGTCCCTGTGGGGCCCCGGCTCCAGCACTGCCTGGACCTTGCCCCAGCACAGCACCGGACAAAGATCGGGGCCAGGCACGGAGACGCCGGCTGCCCGTGCGGAACAGCAGCCCTGGGCCCCCTGGGGCCCGTCCTGGGGTCAGATCTGCCAGAGAGGAGGGACAAACGGGGCAGGGACTGCAGGGGCCGTGGACACACCTCTTCCAGTTTGTCAATGATCATCGCAAAAGCTTTGAAGATGGCGTTGGTGGGTCCCGCCAGGGTGATGATTCGCTCGGGGCAGTTCCCTTCCGAGATGTTGATGCGAGCTCCACTCTGCGGGGGGAGGCAAACGCCACCTCAGTGCTCTGAGATTCCTGCGGCTCCCCCGCCGGGGACAGAGCCCTCCCTTCCTCCTCCTCCTCCCCTCCCTCGGCTCGGGCAGCCATCTTCTCCTCCTCGGCTTCCTGCCGCGCCTGCCCACAGCTCCCGGCATTCCCCGCGCCATGCCGCCGCCGCGCCGCGCTGCCTGCGGAGCCCGCGCCAGGCCCGCCATCCTGATCCTGCAATCCTGATCCTGCCATCGTGATCCTGCCATCCTGATCCTGCCCCGCTCCCCGCCATCCTGATCCTGCCCCGCTCCCCGCCATCCTGATCCTGCCCCGCTCCCCGTCATCCTGATCCTGCCCCGCTCCCCGTCATCCTGATCCTGCCCTGCTCCCTGCCATCCTGATCCTGCCCCGCTCCCAGCACTCACCTCCTCACGCATCTTCTTCACGGACTCCCCTTTCTGTGAGGAACAGAGAAGAAGGGAGAGAGCCGTCAGCACCACGGCGGGCAGGCAGGGAGGGGGACAGGGAGAAGGGGAAAGGGAGGGCTAGGGGAGTTTGTTCCTCACTTACCTTCCCAATGATGCTTCCCACCTCCTGGGATGGAAACAAAAGCATCGTTAGTCAGCGTTTTAAAAACTCCTGGAGCCCCAAGCCTAAACTCGGCTCTTTTCACAGTCAAAACAAGCTCCTGAACACTTTAGTTTTGCCCCTCAGATAACTGGGCTTTATCCCAGTTGTGCTGATCTTGCTCCCACCTTGGCTCCCATCAGGTCATTCTGCCCTCCCCAATAATGATTTCCTTCGCTGGCTGCACCCCAGGATCTGCCCGGGCACCTGCAGCACATTCCTGGCCCCACAGCAGCTCCAGGAGACCCCACGGAAGCTCCCAGCCCACCCCGTGCCAGGCCGGGGCTCCAGGGGACACGAACCTTGCCGTGCATGAGTAGCCGGATGGTGAGCGTGACATTGAGACCCCCTTCGATGACTCCGGTGTCCATGGTGGGCAGCGCGGGGTCGGCTCAGGCTGCGGCAGCACTCGGGCCTCGGCTGGGGGGAGAGGGGCTGCGTGAGTGGGGGGCTGTGACCTGAGGGGCTCTGCCAATCCCCCCCAGCCTGGCCAGGCAGGGTTCCAGCCTCCCTGTGCTGCTAGTCCCTTCATATCGCCCCCTGAAGTGTTGGGACGATCCGTGGTGGTTTGGCTCCTCCTATGAATTTCCAGAGCTGAACTGGCCCGATCCCACCTGGATCCAGCAACTTCTGGGGTCATGAGGGTCCTGCTCAGCCCCTGCCTCCTCCCAGCCCTGCTCCTTGCAGGGGTTTCCCTGAGGGACAGCTGAATACTTCAGGGTGACCCCCAGTAGCACTGGGGACACAAATGGTTCCTGGACACAACCAGGGATGCCGAGGGGGCACTGAGGGACTAATCGTGGTCCCTACAGGTCCGGGGAAGCCGCTGTTCCCTGTGAGCCCCACACTTTTCCCAGCCCAAGTCTTCCTGCAGCTGCCCGATGGGAGCGGGCACCCCAGTCCCAGGGGTTTGGCCCGCTGGGCAGCCGGGATTGTGGAGAAAATAAACGGCATCGGCGTGCCCGAGCCCGCACGGGGCCCCTCGGAGCAGGTTCCGAGGTGATTCCCTCAGACCCAGATAAGGCCACATGAGCGCACGATCAGGTTTCAAACCACCTGAGTCGGCAGCGTTGCAAAACAGCCCGGCCAGCCCCAGCCGAGCTTTTCATAGGAATGCGGTAAATAAACTCCCATTTCGGCCGCCGCTTGTGCCCCATCAAAGTTTAACCACGGCCGAGGCAGGCCCGGGGCCGCGCTGCCTCGCTGGCACCGGAGGGCTTTGCCGCGGCCTCCATGAGCCCGGCCTGACATCCCCCCGGTTCGGGGAGCGGAGCCCGGGATCGCAGCCCCGGCAGCTGAGCGAGGGCAGAACGGGCCCCGAGCCCGCCCGCCCCGGCAGCCCGGGCCCGTCCCGGGGACAAAAGGGGCCGAGCGGCCCCGCCGGGGGTGAGGCAGGCCCGGGCCGCGCTCCCGGCGAGGCCCTTCCGCAGGGAAACTTCCCCGAGCTCGGCCCCACGCCGGATCCCTCCGCCCCCGGGACCTCCGTCCCAAAGCCGGGGACGCGGCTGCTGCGGCGGGGACGCGGCACCGGAGCCAGCTCAGCCCTGCGGGGCGGATGGGGGGGAAACCGGGTCGGGGGTCCCGGCTCCGAGCCGGGCCGGGGGGAGCAGAGCGGCTGTCCCGGAGCGACCCCGGGGTCGCGATGGAGCCCCCGGATAGAGCCCGATCACAAGGCGGGTGAGGGGGATCCCGGGCCGGCGGCTCCGAACGGGACCCGGAGCCCGGCAGGGGGAACGGGCCGAGCGCCGAGAGAGCCGCGGGGGAAAAATGGGCCTCTGCATCCCGGACTGGGCCGGGAGGCACCGGCGCGGGGTTCCGAACCCACTCTGGACCGGGGATCACCGTTCGGCTCCGGGGAGGCCCGGGGGGAAGAGCCCGGATCCGCCGGGGGGGCGGCGGCGCCGCGCGGGCCAGGCCGGGGCCCGGCCGTGCGCCCCCTTCCCGCTCCGGCGGGGGGAAAACAACAGCGCGGGATGGCGGAAAAACCGGGCCCGAGCGGGAAAAGAAAAACTCCTAAAATAAAATAAAAAGTAAAAGAAAAATAAAAAAAATCAAAAAATTAAACTCCAAGAAAACGGAGTAGAAATAAAGAAAAAAAAATTCTCCCCACGCCCGTCGGGGCCCCCCCGCAGCCGGCCCGGGCGGGGGGCGGCGG
>JAWWEB010000106.1:8573150-8587928 GCA_035222195.1 Myioborus miniatus | reverse complement strand
TTTTCCCCCTTTAAAACAATGGGAATGTGGCACCACTGGGAATTTGGGGCCTGTTCCAGCACCCTGATGCTTTCCCCTTGGGATTCCCAGGGTTTTTTTGGGATGGGGGGTGTTCAAAGCTCCCAGATCCATTAAAAAAAACTGGAAAAACAGGGAAAAAACCCATCCCACAAAAGAAATAAATTATTTTTCCCCCTTTAAACAATGGGAATGTGGCACCACTGGGAATTCCAGCACCCTGTTGCTTTCCCCTTGGGATTCCCAGGACTTTTTTGGGATGGGGGGCGTTCAAAACTCCCAGATCCACCGGGAATTTCACCACCCCACTGCTTTCCCCTTGGGATTTCGGGGTTTTTTTTGGGATGGGGCACCCCCAGAGGCCCGGGCCCACCTGAAGAAGCCCTTGCAGCCCTCGCAGGTCATGGCGTTGAAGTGGAAGCCGGTGGCTCTGTCCCCGCAGACCCCGCAGACCCTGGGCACGCCGGGATCGGCCCCCGAGGTGCTGCAGGCGCCCGGGTCCATGGCTGGGAGCGGGGAAAAAATGGGATTTGTCATGGATTTGCTCTTAATTCCATCCGTTCAGGGGCAAAATCAAGGGTTTAGTCATAAAATATGACCTAAAATGCAGGATTTTAACTTGCATTCTCCTTGACCTGGGGCAAAGTCGGGGGTTTAGTCTGAAAATATGGCCCAAAATTCAGGATTTTAACTTGCATTCCTTCCACCTGATTTGGGGCAAAGTTGGGGGTTTAGTCCTAAAATTATCCCTAAAATTCAGGATTTTAACTTGCATTCCTTCCACCTGATTTGGGACAAAATCAGGGGTTCCGTGTAAAATTATCCCTAAAATTCAGGATTTTTCCTTGCATTCTCCCTGACCTGGGGCAAAGTCGGGGGTTTGGTAATAAAATTAGCCCTAAAATTCAGGATTTTAACTTCCATTCATTCTCCCTGATTTGGGGCAAAGTTGGGGGTTCAGTCCTAAAATTACCCCTAAAATTCAGGATTTTAACTTGCATTCCTTCCGCCTGATTTGGGGCAAAGTTGGGGGTTTAGTCCTAAAATCATCCCTAAAATTCAGGATTTTTCCTTGGATTCCCCCTGATTTGGGGCAAAGCCAGGGGTTTAGTCATAAAATATGACCTAAAATTCAGGATTTTAACTTGCATTCCTTCCACCTGATTTGGGGCAAAGTTGGGGGTTTAGTCCTAAAATTATCCCTAAAATTCAGGATTTTAACTTGCATTCCTTCCACCTGATTTGGGACAAAATCAGGGGTTCCGTGTAAAATTATCCCTAAAATTCAGGATTTTTCCTTGCATTCTCCCTGACCTGGGGCAAAGTCGGGGGTTTGGTAATAAAATTAGCCCTAAAATTCAGGATTTTAACTTCCATTCATTCTCCCTGATTTGGGGCAAAGTTGGGGGTTCAGTCCTAAAATTACCCCTAAAATTCAGGATTTTAACTTGCATTCCTTCCGCCTGATTTGGGGCAAAGTTGGGGGTTTAGTCCTAAAATCATCCCTAAAATTCAGGATTTTTCCTTGGATTCCCCCTGATTTGGGGCAAAGCCAGGGGTTTAGTCATAAAATATGACCTAAAATTCAGGATTTTAACTTGCATTCCTTCCACCTGATTTGGGGCAAAGTTGGGGGTTCAGTCCTAAAATTATCCCTAAAATTCAGGATTTTTCCTTGGATTCTCCCTGATTTGGGGCAAAGTTGGGAGTTTAGTCCTAAAATTATCCCTAAAATTCAGGATTTTTCCTTGGATTCTCCCTGATTTAGGGCAATTTCGGGGCTTTAGTCCTAAATTATCCCTGAAATCCAGGAGAGCTGGGAACGCTGTCCCAGACCTGGATTTCCACCTTCCCTCCTTCAATCCCTTTGGAATTTTCTTTTCGTTTTGGATTTTCCCAGCCGGGCCTCAGGGTTGGGGCTGGGCTGGAGGATCCCTGGGGGATCCCCGAACAAAAAATTCCCAAAACCCCGCAGGAGCTGCTGCACTGGGACATCCCAGGTGAATAAAAATCCACGGAAAGCCGGGAGAGGGAAAGGGGTGAAAGTTTCCCAACGGAATCGGAGCAAAGAGCAGGGACAGACCCAACGGCCCCGGGAATTCCAGCTGGGAAAAACGAGCCCGGGAGGGAAACCTGGGCTCAGGAATTTGGCATCCACAGATCCTGGTTTTCTCTCTATCCCGTTAGAAAAATCGGGAATATTTCAGGTTAAACCTTTGGATTGCCATTCCCTGGGCTCCAGACACATCCCACTGCTCCTTCTAAATGGGAAAATCCGATTTAGCTGAGTTTTCCCAGGATTTTCCCTCCCCACAAAAAAGATCCCTCCAGCACCACTGTGGTCATTCCATGGAGAAGATTCCCCCCTTTCCCATTCCTGGATTTTTTTTTGAGTTTTTCCTTGGAAATTTTTCCCCACAGAATCTTCCCCTGGTGTCTCCCGAACCCTTCCTGGATTTCCTCTTCCCAATCCTTCCCTTTGCTCCTTTATTTCCCAATCCCTAATTCCAGCCTGTCCAATTCCTTCCTCTCATATCCCAGACAAAATCCAGGGAAGGCTGACAGGCAGAAGCTGCCCCTGCTTGTGGCAAATTCCAGAACTCCTCCGGAGCTTCTCCCTGGATTTCGAAATATTCCCAAACAGGTTTTTGCTCCCTCACCCTCCGCAGAGAGAGGAAGCCATCCCAGGAAATCACAATTCCCAGGAATTTCCAACGTGGATTTTTAAATTTTTACCCATCTCAAGCCTTCCTTGGGGCTTTTTTTTTTTCCTTTTTTTTTTTTTTGCCCCAGAAGGAGGAAAATTCCAGCAAAATTCCAGCAAAACTCCAGCAAAACTCCAGCAAAACTCCAGTCAATCCCCAGCAAAATTCCAGCAAAATTCCAGCAAAATTCCAGTCAAATTCCAGCACAATTCCAGCACAATTCCAGCAAAATCCCAGCAAAATCCCAGCACAATCCCAGCACAATCCCAGCACAATCCCAGCACAACGCTCCTGAAATCTGCCCCAAAAACAGGGATTTGGGAGAGGGAGCTGGAATTTGTGGAATTTCAACCTTAATTCCCAGGATTGGAGCAGGGAATAGCTGAAGTTGCTGGGACAGGAGCCCTGGGAAGGTTTAGGGTGGATTTTAGGGAAAATTCCTGATCCAGAGGGTGGAAAAGCTTCCCAGGGAATGGGCAGGGCCCCGAGGCTGCTGCAGCACAAGGAATTTTTGCAGAATTCTCGTGGATATTTGGGATTTTTTGTGTCCAGTGCAGGGCCAGGGGTTGGAGTGGATGATCCCAGTTTGGGATTTTCCAGGATTCCAAGGAAGAGTCTGGAATCCGCGGCCTTGGGATCCCACTTGGGGTCAGGGCCTTTCCAGGAATGAGAGAGCCCCAAAATCCCAATTTTTGTGCCCAGTGTCCCCAGGAGGGGCAGGGCAGGATGGGGGCAGCAAGCAGGACACAAATCCAGGTTTTCCCATGGAATTCTTGAGTGTCCCAGCCCCTCAGGAAGGGATTGCAGAGCCCAGGACTCCCTCAGGCACAGAACACCAGGAGAAAATGGGAAAAGACCCCAAAATTCCAGAAAAATTGGGAATTTTCCATAGGGGAAGTGCTCTCCCTATGGAAAAATTCCCAGAGCAGAGGTGGAAGGGCAGCACCAGCCCCACAATGAGGAATAAAATCTTCTTTTTGTGCAGCAAACAGCCCTGGAGCCACACAGGTGATTCCCAGCTGTGGCAATTCCCAGGAAATCTGGGATTTGCTGTCCCCTCCCGGGTGAGCCCAAGGCCAGGGGACGTGTCCTAAAAACAGAGCTGGGCCTTGTCAGAATTTTGCTGGAATTTTGCTGAATTTTTACAGCAGGAAAGTTAAAATCCGGAGGGAAAAATCTGGAGGGAAAAATCTGGAGGGAAAAATCTGGAGGGAATTTTTTGGTTTGTTCTGATTTTTTTTTTGTTTGGTTTTTTTGGGTTTTTTGGGGTTTTTTTGGGGGTAGTTCTGGGGTTAATTCTAAGCTTGCTTGGGGTTGGTTATGGAGCGATGATGACAGCTGGTTATTGGTTTTGATATTAGGAAATACAGAGGAAAATTAATTGAAATTCTATTGATGACAAATTTGGGTAACGTAGGGATATATGGTTTGATTATTTGATTAAAAAAACAACTAAAAATGTCGAGATAAAAAAAATATGAACGCGTAAAATGGAATTTAAATACCAGTTCCTAGTAAATGAATTAAAAGAATTAATATGTCCAGCAATCATTATATTATCTGTTGTCTAGGGGTAGGGAGCTGCTGGAAAAGGGAATTCTCATTCCCCAGGAGCTCAAGGAGGGACGAGGAGGAGGAGGAGGAGGAGGGAGGATGATGCAGCCGCCTGGAATTGGGAAATTGGAGCAGCAGCCACGCCTGGGGCACGGAGAAGGTGGCAAAACCCTCAGGAAACGGCTCCAACTTTTCCACAGAAAAACGAGGGAGGTTTTGTGCTCCAAAAATCCCTTTTTCCAGCCGGGGGAAGCAGGAACAGGCTCAGGAACAAGGAGAATCCCAGCCCAGGAGAGCCTGGAGCAGCACTGGGCTCCCTGGCAAGGAGGAAACGCCTTTGGGTGCCCGGATAAAAATCCCAGGTGTTGTTTTCCACCCTTTTCCCGTTTATTAGCAGGGGAAAAAGGGCGAGGGTTGAGCTGATAAGGGCCGAGATAAAAGAAATGGGCCCGAGGAGGAGCTGAGTCAGCAGAGGCTGGAAATGAGGGGGTGGCACTGGGGACATCCTGGCACTGCCACCCCTGGCACCTTTCTGTTCCATTCACACCTCACTTTAATCTCAATTTCCCTGGATTTTTATTCCCCTTGCTTTCCCCATATTTCCCCTGGATTTTTATTCCCCTTGCTTTCCCCATATTTTCCCTGGATTTTTATTCCCCTTGCTTTCCCCCATATTTCCCCTGGATTTTTGCTCCCCTTGCTTTCCCCATATTTCCCCTGGATTTTTATTCCCCTTACTTTCCCCATATTTCCCCTGGATTTTTATTCCCCTTGCTTTCCCCATATTTCCCCTGGATTTTTATTCTCCTTGCTTCCCCCATATCTTCCCTGGATTATTTTTTCACCTCTCACCCCTCACTTTCACCATCATCTCCCTGAATTTATTTATTTTATTTTTAATTCCCAGAACCGTTTCCCATTCCCATTCCTCTCTTTTTTAGGCTCCTGTTTCCATCCCAGCCCACCTCCAACCACGATTTTCCCCCTCTCTCAATCCCTGACAATTCCAGAATTTCCCCTCAGGGAGCTCAGGCCAGGCTGGCTCTGCTTTGGCTCGGCCACAAGAAGTTAAAAATTATTCTCTGGAGTAGGATTAGCCATTAAATGGGGGAAAAAAACCTGGATTTTCCATTTATTCCTCCCTAAACACAGTGGGAATCAGGGAAACAAACCCCAGCCACGACCCCAGGCGTGTTTTTACCTGGGAAAAATCTGATTTTTGGGATTTTTGTTATTGCTAGGACATCTCAGTCCTGATCTGGTCACGCCCTGGAGATCTGGGGCAGACATCTCCTATCATCCTCATCATCATCTGCATCATCATCACATCCCAAACTTTCCTTGCTCCAGGACTCCAGAGGGATCCCAGTCTCACCCTGGCATTTTCCCCCTTTATTTCACCTCATTTCCACCAGGTCCAGCCCAACACGGGGGCTTTTTAAACTTTATTTAACTTTATTTACACCAGTTTTGCTCCCCTTGGTTCCCCCATATTTCCCTGGATCTCTCTCCATTCGCCCTCGAGTTTAATCTTAATTTCCCTGGATTTTTCTCCCGATTTCTTTGGATTTAATCTTAATGTCCTGGGATTCTTGCTCCCCTTAATTTCCCCATCACTTCCCTGGATTTTTCCTCCCTCTTTGCTGAGTTTAAACCGTAATTTCCCGGGATTTTCGCTCCGCTCACATTTTGCTTTCCCCATCACTTCCCTGGATTTTTCCTCCCTCTTTGCTGAGTTTAAACCCCAATTTCCAGGGATTTTCGCTCTGCTTTCTCCATCACCTCCCCGGATTTTTGCTCCCCTCGGTTTCCCGGGATTTTTCCCGGGTTTGACCGCAATTTAAACCCCAATTTCCAGGGATTTTCGCTCTGCTTTCCCCACCACCTCCCCGGATTTTTGCTCCCCTCGATTTCCCGGGATTTTTCCCGGGTTTGACCGCAATTTAAACCCCAATTTCCCGGGATTTTGGTGTCCCGCCGCCGCCGCGGCTCCTTCCCCGGCCGGAGGAAGATGAGTCACGGGCGGCTCCGGGGGAGGAGGAGGAGACGCCGCAAAAACGTCGCTTCTCCCGAAAACCTCTTTCCGAGAAAAAAACACCCAACTTTTCTCAAAGCTCCAGCCTTGAAAAGGAGAGGAAAAACCTCTTTTTGGGACACCCAGGAGAGGATCCCTCAATTCCTGGTGCATAAAAATCCCCCCCGTACCTTGATTTTCCTGGGGCTGGCACGGCTCGGGATCCTCCAAAATATGGGAAGGCACTGGGGAAACAAGAAATAAAGTGATTAATGCCGTGTCGGGGGGCTCAGCCCCCCAAAACCCCCCCAAAAATCCCGAATTGGGACATTGAACGTGGGTTTAAATAGGGCTTAATCAATAAGATCAGCCAGAAACCCCAAAATCAACATTACAGGAAACGCTAAAATCACCTTCCAGGAAGCCCTAAATTCACATTAACACCCCCAGGGCACCCAGGAACCCCAAAATCACCTTACAGGAAGCCCTAAATTCACATGAACACCCCACGATACCCCGGAATTTCCCGGTTTCGAAGGCCCCCCCAAAAAAGGGGCGCCCCAGAGCGGGGGGGGAGGACAGCGGTGCCTTTCCGGGATGTGGGGACCCCCCGGAACAGCCCAGAACTCCCGGGTTTCTGGGGGTGCTCGGGGCTGAGCCCCCCAAAACCAGGAGCCACCCCCAGAACGGGACGGAGACACCCCAACCCTAAGTGGGATCCGAATTTTGGCAGGGAAAGCCCCAAAGCTCCCAGTTTAGGGGGTCACGGGGAGTCAGGGGGTCCCACAGGGGACCCCCGACCCCTCCCAGGGTACCGGGGGGGGTCAGACACACACGGGACCCCCAAACCAGCACGGGAACCGCAAACCAGGAAGCACCGGGAGCGCCCGGCCCGTGTCGCTGCTGCCGCCGGGAGCTGGGAACCGTCCCGCCACCCCCGGGGCCCCCGCACCGCCCCCGTACCCCCGGACAGCCCTCCCGGTTCGCCCGCAGCGGCCACCCCCGTGTCCCGGGGAGCGCCGGTGGCACGGCAGGGGCGGCGGGCGCGGAGAAGGGCTGGGCTTGGCCGGGTCCGGTGTCCCCTGCCCGGGACCTGAGCTCCGGTGTCCCCTACGCGGTCCCCGAGTCCCGGTGTCCCCCTGCCCGGTACCTGAGCCCCGACCCCGCTGCGCCCGTCCCTGCTGACCCCCTGCCCGGTACCTGAGCCCCGGTGTTACCCCCTGCCCGGCCCCTGAGCCCCGCTGTCCCCGGTGCCCTCTGCCCGGTACCTGAGCCCCGCTGTCCCCTCCTGTCCTGTCCCTGAGCCCCAGCGTCCCCCTGCCCGGTACCTGAGCCCCGCTGTCCCCGGTGCCCCCTGCCCGGTAACCTGAGCCCTGGTGTTCCCCCCTGCCCGGTCCCTGACCCCCTCTGTCCCCGGTCCCTGAGCCTCGGCTCCGCTGTCCCTGTCCCTGCTGACTCCCCTGCCCGGTACCTGAGCTCCAGCCCCGGTGACCCCTGCCCGGTACCGGTACCTGAGCCCCGGCCCCGCTGCCGCCCCCGCCCCGCCCGCTGCCGCCTTTTGACGGGAACCGGCGCCCCCGGCCCCGCCCCTGCCTGCGCGGCACCGCCCTGGCCCCGCCCACGCGCGCCATATAAGGGCAGAGATGGGCGCGGTCACGGCGGAGGGGGTGTGGCGTTACACGTGGGTCCCCGGTAGCGCGGGGGCCTCCCCAGAGGGTCCCGGGGCCGGTGCCCACCCGGTGCCCACCCGAATTCCCGCTGCCCACCCACTGCCCCCGGACCCCCCTGATCACCCGGTGCTCCCCGGACCCCGCTGCCCACCCGCTGACCACCCGGCTTCCCGCTGCCCACCCACTGACCACCCGGATTCCCGCTGCCCACCCGCTGACCACCCGGCTTCCCGCTGACCACCTGCTGCCCTCCGGATTCCCGCTGCCCACCTGGTTTCCTGCTGCTCACCCGGTCCCGCTGCCCCCCCAGCCTCTTCTGCCCACCCTGTCCTTGCTTCCCACTGGATCCCACTGCCCACCCGCCCTTCCTGGCCAACCGGTGCCCACCCAGTCCTTGCTTCCCACTGGATCCCGCTGCCCACCCGACCTTCCTGACCATCCGGTGCCCACCCTGTCCTTGCTGCCCACCCGACTCCTCTCTCCTCTCTCGGGTATTGCCCCACTGGGCAGGGCACTCTTGTGGTGCCAACGCCCGGCGCTTCGGGGGCTGCCACCCCTCCCGAACGCTCGGTGGGCTCGGGCAGCCGATCCGGCTCCCAGGGAGTGCCCAGTGCTGTACCGGGACAGAATGAATGCCACCGGTGCCGAAGTGCCACCTCCAGCACTGCCGGCGCTGCACCGGGACAGAATAAACGCCACCGGTGCCGAAGTGCCACCCCCAGCACTCCCGGTGCTGCACCGGGACAGAATAAACGCCACCGGTGCCGGAGTGCCACTCCCAGCACTCCCGGCTCTTTGCAGGTTCTGGCTGCTCCCGTTGTCCCCACAGAGCCCCGAGGGTGATCCGAGCCTGGGGACCCGCAGGACACCTGGGTTTGGCTGCTCCTGAAGGATCTGAGAGTATTTGGGACAGAGCAAGAACCGACCTTGACCATCCAAAATCCTCCTATTGGTGACTATGGGATTTTGGGCAGAGCCAGCTCAGCTCAACCCTAAGATGCTCCATTGCCTGGGCACGCTGCACCCCCTGTCTAAAAAGTCTGGATATTCGGGGTGCAGCCACCTGCAGCGAGAGGAGCTCCCAGAGAAGCCCTGATGCTGCTCCAGGGTTTATCGGGTGTCCCCTAAACCCAAAATCCCGGGAGCAAACGAGCCCCCGGCGCAGCAGAGCCCCCGCAGCCGCGGGCACCGGGTTCAGCCGCCGCGGTTTGCGTGGGGAAAACGCTTCGAAATCGCGTTTAAATTGATTTAATGAGGCCGAGGAGGGGAAAACAACGTCTGGGAAGAAATGGGAGCTCATCAGAGGCAATTTCGTGGCGCGGAAGGATTTCGGGAGGGTGGGGAGTGGTGGAAGCTGCTCATCCCCATCCCGATGCTTTTGGCATCGCAGCTCTTTCAGTGCCAAAAAAAATGACCCAAAATCTCCCAAAGCTTTTCCCCACTGACACAGCCATGCACCAGACTAGCGGGAGGCATTTCCATACAATTTTTTACCTTTTTCCCACCGGGAATTTGTGTCCCCTGAGCTCTGGGGAAAGTTTGTGGCCGAGGAAGGTTTAAATCCCCTCCCTCACTCCTGATTCCCTGCTGCTTTTCTGCCTTCAATCCACCCGACACGAGGGGTTTGGGGCCAAATCCCGGCTCTGCTCCTCATCCCAGGGACAGCCGGCACGGGCAGGATTTAATTCCGGCACGGAACTTCATTCCTGCCTGCTAATTCCAAGAGGTGTGAGCGGAACCCGCGGTTTTTGTGCTGCTCCAGCCTGGAAAAAGGAATCGGTGGGGCTGGGAGAGGAGGAGGACGGCCCGGGGATGTGGAGTGGCAGGAACTAGGATCTCCAGATCTTCATGGAATGGTTTGGGATCCTTAGGGATCGTCATTGTCACCCCCGGAATTGTCCCTGCACGGGACTTGGAGCACCTGGGAGGGCGGCACGTGTGGGACAAACGGGGCTGGATGAGCTCCAAGCCCCCTCCCAAAAAATCCTGCGAGTCCACGATCCCGTCCCAGGGCTCAGAAATCCCTCAGAGACACACGGAAAAGAGGGGGAAAGCCCCAATCCGGTATTTTCCTGTCCTTGGAGCAGTGATCCCTCATCCCGGAGGATGAGTCCGGGCTCGCCCCATCCCGGGAGAGCGGAGATTTCCCGGGAAGCGCTTCCACAATCCCTCCTGCCGGCTGGAAAGGGGGCTCTTCCCCCTTCCGCCCATTCCCGCTGGGTTTGGGGGCAGAAAAAAACTCGGTAAAAAACCCGGGATCTAACCCAGGACGCGACAGGAGCCGAGGGGAGGCTGCGGGGGGAATTTTCGGTTCTTTCCTTGCTCTGGGAATTCTCTGCGGGGTCGAGCTCATCCCAAGGGACTGGCAGGGATTTCTCCTTTCCCAATCCCTCTCCCTTCTCCTTTCCCAGCCCTTCTTCATGCCACAGCCCCCGGGACGGCGCGGGAAGGAAGGAAGGAAGGAGAGACGGGAATTCTCCCCCCGCCTGAAATTTCGCTCCTGGGAAGGAGAGGAGAAATGATCCATAAAATTTCCATGGGACACGGACAGGCCGGGCAGGCGCTGCCTCTGGAACTCGCAAAATATTTTAATTTTGCCATGAAATTTATTTTGGTAGTTTGGATGATTGGGAGAGGGAGGGATTTCGTTTTCCATCGGTTTCCTCTGGGGTGTGGTGGTGAAAAGTCCCACGGGAGGGAGTTTATTGAAGGAAAACAGACCCGGGAGCTGTCGGGGCTGGTGGGAGGGAATGACCTGGGGGCGTTTCCTCAGAAATTGAGGGGGGCTGGAGGTGATGCTGGGCTGGACCGGGACAGGGGGGCTCGGACCGCTCGGGACCGCTCCGTACCGGGACAGGGGGCTCGGACCGCTCGGAACAGGGGGCTCAGAGTGTTTGGGACCGATCCGTACCGGGACAGGGGGCTCGGATTGCTCGGGACCGCTCCGTACCGGGACAGGGGGGCTCGGACCGCTCGGGACCGCTCCGTACCGGGACAGGGGGCTCAGAGTGCTTGGAACCGCTCCGTACCGGGACAGGGGGGCTCACAGTGCTCGGGACCGCTCCGTACCGGGACAGGGGGCTCGGACCGCTCGGGACCGCTCGGTCCCCGTGTGGGGCCGCCCCGTGCTGGGAGCAGGCCTCTCCCACTGGTGCGGCCCGAGTCTGTACTGGTGTGAGGGGGCTCATACTGGGACAGGGACCCCCAAACTGCGGCTCGGGAGTGCCACACTGATTTTTCAGTCCCCCCGGCGCATGCGCGCTCCGGACGGGACGCCCCCGCCACGCGCACGCGCGCGATTTACGCCACGCCCCGCCCTGCCACGCCCAACCGGAACTACGTATGGCTTCTGCGCGCGCGCGGTTCCGACCACGCCCGCTACATGCAAATGAAGGGTGTGGTCACTGGCCACACCCCTGATGATTGGCGCGTGCGCTTTGGGTAAAACGACGGGGCGTGGCTCTCTAAACCACGCCTCCCATGTGACGTACAGCTCACAATGTGGGCGTGGTACTAGTAACCCCGCCCACCTCACGTGAGGTATGGGCGGGGTCACGGCGAGTCCCCGCCCCACGCCCGCCTCGCCCGGTTGCCATAGCGACGGCGGCTGCGCGCGGGTTCGGGGGCGGGGCCGCGGCGGCGGCGGGTGCGGGGCGCCTCCTGGCGGAGAGCGCTGAGGGAAGGGGTCTGTGAGGGGCGCGCCGGGACAGGGGGGCTCCGAGGGAGGGGGGTCCCGAGGGTGGGAGTGTGTGAAGGGGAAATTCCCGAGGGAGGGGGTCAGTGAGAGAGGAGGTCTTCAAAGGGCGGCTGTTGAGGGAGGGATGAGGGAAACTCTGAGGTGGGGTCCACAGCGGGGCCTGTTCCTCTCGGGGGGCTCAGGGGCTCTGGGCTGCTCCTGAGGGGACGCGGCCGAGCCCCGGGGCTGTGTTTTGGGGCGGGGGCTGCCTGAGGAGGTGCTGCTGTCAGAGGAGGAGGGGGAAATGGAGCCCATCAAGGTGTCCCTTGATCCAAGGAAGCCGCTCGTGGGCGGGCACGCTTTGAGGTGGCTTAGAAATGGCTCAGAACCCCCTTTAACAGCCCAGAACTGTCCCAGGTGACACAGCCGTCCCCATCGCCGCCACCATGGGCTCTGTGCGTTCCCTGTCCGCCGCCCCGAGCCGCAGGAAGGCCGAGGATGAGGAGGATGAGGAGGTGTTGGTCAGCCCGGAGCCCGTGCAGGACGGGGCCAAGATCCCCTACATGGAGTTCACGGGCCAGGCCAGCGTCACCTGCCCCACCTGCCAGGGCACCGGCCGCATCCCCACAGGTGCCTGCTGCTCTGGGGCCTGAACACCCCAAAACCCAGCTCCAAACAGCGCAAAAAAAGTCACTTTTTAATGTGTTATTCCCATAAAAAGTCACATTTTTATGTGTTATTCCCATAAAAGGTCACATTTTTATGTGTTATTCCCATAAAAGGTCACATATTTATGTGTTATTCCCATAAAAAGTCACATTTTTATGTGTTATTCCCATAAAAAAGTAACATTTTTATGTGTTATTCCCATAAAAAAGTAACATTTTTATGTGTTATTCCCATAAAAGGTCACATATTTATGTGTTATTCCCATAAAAAAGTAACATTTTTATGTGTTATTCCCATAAAAAGTCACTTTTTGTATGTGTTATTCCCATAAAATGGTCGCTTTTTAATGTGTTATGCCCATAAAATGGTCACTTTTTAATGTGTTATTCCCATAAAAAGGTCACTTTTTAATGTGTTATTCCCATTTTGCTTCCCAGAGCAGGTGAACGAGTTGGTGGCTCTGATCCCCTACAGCGACCAACGGCTTCGTCCTCAGAGAACGTAAGGGAGGAGTTCTTTTATTGCTTTAGGGGCTCTTTTCACCCCCAAAACATAGGGTTTAAAGTGTGATTTTAAATATTTCTACTATGGGCACCATGATCCCACTCCCACCTTCCATCCCCTCACTGGAGTTTTGGGAGCAACTGCAAAAAGACCCCAAAATGCTGCGTTGGTTGCTCATTACCCAACCCCAAATGTGCAAAGGGACGATTTTTGAGCCATTTTGATATTAAAAAATGACATTTTGATATTAAAAAGTGACAGCAGCTCTCGGGTGCCTCTTCCGAGGAAACCAAACAGGGGGTGGGGTTTTTTTAGGATCGGAATCTTGCAGAGGAGGCGAAGAATTTAATTTTTTTGGGGTTTTTTTCTCCCCAGGAAGCTCTATGTGCTGCTCTCAGTGCTGCTCTGCCTGCTGCTGTCTGGCCTGGGGGTTTTCTTCCTGTTCCCCCACTCGGTGCTGGTGGACGACGATGGCATCAAGGTGGTCCAGGTGTGGTTTGACAGGAAGAACTCTGCTGTCCTCCTGGCCATCACGGTAAAGTTCCCATGGATTTGGGCAAACAAACCCCCAGGTGTGTGGAGGGGAACCAACCAGCGAGCTCAGGGCTGGTTTTTTGTCCCCTCCAGGCCACGCTGAGGATCAGGAATTCCAACTTCTACTCGGTGGCGCTGAGCAGCCTGAGCAGCCAGGTGCAGTACATGAACACCGTGGTGGGCAGGCAGCAGCTCAGCAACGTCTCCAGCATCCAGCCCCTGAGGGACAAACTGGTACTGACTGGGAGCCCAGGGGGCTGCAGCTGCCTCTGCTCCGTCAGCTCCCTCAGAAACGGGGTGGGAAGGTGGTGGGGGCTGGGCTGAAATCGGATTTTTTCCGCTCTGTTGCAGGTGAATTTCACCGTGAAGGCAGAGCTGGGTGGATCCCTGTCCTATGTGTAGTAAGGATTTACTGCTCCTCGGAGGTACCTGGGGAGGGAGAGGGGTTGGAGCTGCTTTGATTAAAATTTGGGGAATTAATTGGAAATCACTCACTCTCCCCGCTCAATTCCTTTGGCAGGAATTTTCTCAAGGTGCTGTGAGGTGGTTTTGTTAACACCAAAGTGGAAAATACCAGCAGGAGCTGCCAAAAGCCCCTCAAATTCCTCAAGTTTCTCACTTGCTGACCAATTTTCTTTGATCTTTTCCAGTTTTTTCTGCACTTTGCCCAAGGTGAAGGTCCACAACATTGTGATCCTCATGAGGTGGGTGCTGCTCCTGGAGCTCTTTTCCCACCTTAAACATTCTGTTCTGAGCTTCCTGAATCCCAAGGGAATTCCAGCCACGGATTTGGGCTCTGGGGAGAAAATCCTGCTTGGATTTTTCCCCCAAATCCACCTCAGGGTCAGGTTTTAACCCAGCCCAGGGTGGGTAAATATGAGGTAGTGGAGCACACAGAGGCTGCAATTCCTGCAATCCCCACCTTTTCACCAAAACCCGCAGGAATTTGGGTGGATTTTATTTTTGAGGAAACGAGGAGTGTGTGATGAACTCAAACCTGCTGCGTTGTCCCTTTTACCCTGCCAGGACCTCGGTGAAGCTCTCCTACATCGGCCACAGCGCCCAGAGCACCCTGGAGACCTTCCACTACCTGGACTGCAGCTCCAACTCCACGGCCCCGGCCCGGGGGACGCCCTGAGGGGACAAACCTGGGACAGACCCGGGACAGACCCGGGACAAACCCGGGACAAACCCGGACAGACCCGGCACCGCCTCTGCTGCCCTGCCGGGGGTGCTCCATCCCTTCCTTCCTGCCAGGGAATCTGGAACTTTCCCTCTGGAAATCCCAGAGGTTTTGCAGTGGGAGCTTGGCACCATCAGGGGTGTTTGGGGGTGAATGGATTTAATTTTGGAGATTAAACAAATTTATATTTTTTTCCTAGGGGAATAAGTTTGTTTTCCTGCTCAGTGGTGGCAGCACCTCAGAACCCCAAA
>JAWWEB010000106.1:8471546-8493310 GCA_035222195.1 Myioborus miniatus | reverse complement strand
TGCACAAAGGGCACGGTGCCCCCCTGTTGGCACACAGCAAACAGCAGCTGTGAACACAATCACTGAGCCCAGTGCTCACAGGTCCCGGGGCCCTGTGGCGTGTGACTTTCTCCTTCAGAGAAGATGGGGGTCTTCTCTCCAGTGGTCCTCAAATGACAATCGTGAGGCAGATGAGGGAAGATTCGGACAGCCTCTCACAAGGTGCCAGACTCTGCTTACCTGTGCTGCTTCTCCGCAGGCCTACGGCATCGTCTGGAGAGCGACCGACCGCCAGACAGGAGAAACAGTTGCTGTGAAAAAGATTTTTGATGCTTTCAGGAACAGAACAGATGCTCAGGTGAGAAATTACTGTCCTGGTGTGTTCCGAGATGTGGTGGGATTCTATAGGTATTTTCAGGACTTCTGTCTCTGAAAGGTGATAATTATGCACATAACAATACAGTCTGCAGCTATATTGGGATAAAAACAAGCAATAAATACCAAGCTTTGTGTATCGTGGCATGTATAAAAGAGGAGTGGATTTAACCCTGTCATTGAACTGCATCTCTGTTCTGCTGTTCTCTTGAGATGATGATAAACTGTTTTTCCTTTATTTCTAGAGAACATTTCGAGAGATTATGTTCCTGCAGGTAATGTCCATGTTCCCCCTCTTATTTTTTATTATCTCTGATGTCTAAGTATTTTCTTCCCACTGTTTTCCAAAATGCAGCAGTCATTGATTAGTGTTGATAAGTCTTTAATTTCTTTTCTGCACTATCTTAGCAAAGAGCCTTTCAGGGTGAGCCCACCTGAATAAAACACTCTCCATTTGGGCTTGTTTTTACTCTTTCCCCATTTTTAGCAATGTGTCTGTCGCACAGCACATCAACACCGTCTGTCACTTACTGCTGCTTTGTGGATAGAAACTATTTTCTCTTACATTTTAACTGCCATAACTGGAGGATGGCTGGGGTGGGAGAGGGATTTACACTCCAAAATTGTTTTCCTCCATCGTGCTATAAGCAATTTATTCACTTAAAATAATCTAACCAAAAGAAAAAGGGAAGTTCTGCAGGGAATTGCAGCCTTGTTTTGATATAATTGGTCTTATCAGTGGCATTCCAGTTATCTGTCTACTCCTCCTTAGACTGACCATGTAGAAACATCAGTATTTTGGAATAATATTGTTTTAAATCGTGATTTTCTAAGGACAACTGTGAGGCAGGGCTCATAGAAGAGGTATTTCCTAAGACTGCCAAGTTTAAGTAGGAAAGAGATTATGTTTATTAACTTTTTAGTCATTCTTGAAGCCTGAAATAGAAGCTGAAAACTTTAAAGCTAAAAATATAATCAGTTCCTTAGAAATGAACTACCTTAGAAGTTTGATCATCTCTGAAGGTGCAGCACTCCTGGAATGGATGGATGGAGTAGGAGCAGGGGAAAAAAAAAGGATATTTCTTCTGAAGGAAAGGAGTCCCTTGGCAGAGGAGGGCAGGGAGTGGGAAGTTAATGTGCTGCTCAGCCCATACTTCCCTAACTTCTGGTGCTCAGTCGACTTTAAGAATTTTAGTTTCCCCTACTATTTGAAACCTTTTTCTTGAGGTTCAAGACTGAGGGCTCAGAAAGGAAAAGATGTGAAAAATACTCTGTTATTCATAATTGCATGTTTGTCTTAATTTGTTTGTCTGTGCATAATAATTGTTTTGCTCAATCTTGATGTTGATCACGAGGTCATTTGATGGACTAGGTTATTGTTTTATGTTGTGTATCTCAATTATTCTAATTGAGAAGTTGCTGTAGAGTCTGGGGTGTGAATGATTCTCTGATGCTCTGGTCATTGCTTGCAGGTTTTGTGTTTGCTGTTCAGTTGTAGTTTATGGGTGTATTTTAGGCCAATTTTAGAATGTCATTTTGGTAGGTGTATTAGTAGCATTAGAAATGGCCCTGACAAGGTTTTTTTTCCAAGGTAACGACGTTTTTTAGTACAGACTGAAGTTTTGTCATGACTTTCTGTTATCAGTTCCAGGGCAAGGCAGTGTAAGACAGTGGAATTTTCCTTCTTAAATAGCACTCAAGTGACACTGTCCAGATTTAGCTGCAACTCTAGAACAATACCCCCTTTTGGGTAAAAACCTTCTTTAGATCATTTGGAAGGGTGTCATGGCCATGCTCAGAATGAAAATGAAGTGTGTGATGGGCTGGCTGTGTCTCACTGCCTTGGGAGTGTGTTTTCACAGGTTGCTGCAGGTGAATGTGTTGTTTTGGGAGCTTTCCTGCATGTTACACATTATAAAATGTCACAGTATTATGAAGTGTTTACAGTGTCCCTGGCTGCACAGAAGGGGGAAATAAAAGCTGTTAAAGCTAGGGATGAACTTAATGATCCCATGATGTCAGTTGTGGGAAATGCCAGTCTGTCAAATGTCAGTCATGGGAAATGTCAATGTCAGTCTGCAGAAATGTGAGGATGGCCTCCACCTGCAGTGTGGTACCCGTGGTACCTGTGTTCAGGTATCTCTGTCTGATCTCCATGCAGTCAGTTCCTCAGTGCAGCCTGTGAGTGTCTGAGCCAGCCCTCAGATCGACATGTTCTGGTTGTTTGGGGTTTTAACTACCAATGTTGATGACAGCTATGATGTATTTTCATGCCACAATAATTCTAATTCACAATAAAACATATGATTTTGACAGCTGGGTCTCTTCCCTGTGCAGGAATTTGGAGAACATCCAAATATCATCAAGCTGCTCGATGTTATCCCAGCAGAGAATGACAAGGACATCTACCTCATCTTTGAGTCCATGGGTGAGACTCAGCACTGCAGCAGCCAGACAAACCCAGCTTCTCTTGGGAGGCCTCTCTTATCTTTGTTATCACTTTGATAGTGAATGCTCATGGTACTATTGATATTTACTGATGTCAATATATTACTGGTGTATTACAGAGACTGATTTACATGCTGTGATTAAGAAGGGGAATTTGCTGAAAGACATCCACAAGTGTTACATTCTCTACCAGCTCCTGAAGGCAACTAAATTCATCCACTCAGGGAATGTTATTCACAGGGATCAGAAGGTACATTCCAGTCATGGTCTGTGTTCTTCACTCCAGTTTTCTTTTGAACACTAAATAAAATCACAGATTGATTTGGGGTGGGAGAGACCTTCAAAGCCCATCTGTTTCCACCCCCTGCCATTGACAGGGCCATATTCCACTAGCCCAGGTTGCTCCAAGCCCTGTCCAGCTTTGGACACTGCCAGGGATGGGGCAGCCACAGCTTCCCTGGACAGCCTGTGCCAGAGCCTTGTGACTCTCACAGGGCAGAATTCCTTCCCAATATCCCATCTAGCCCTGCCCTGTGCCAGTTCCCAGTATCCCATCTAGCCCTGCCCTGTGCCAGTGGGGAGCCATTCCCCTCTGTGCTGTCCAGGCTGTTTTCAAAGTCCCTCTTGAGCTCTCTTGGCACCCCTCTGGGCACTTGAAGGGGCTCTAAGGTCTCCCCTGGAGCCTTTTCTCCCCATAGTCCCCGCCGTCCCAGCCTGTGTCCGTAGGAGAAGTATGAAGAAATGTACAAGGATGAGACCAGTAAAAGAGCTTTGGTAATTGCTCCTCAGCGAGTCCAAGGCTGACGGGTTGTGCCGTGTCCCCTGCAGCCCTCCAACGTGCTGCTGGATGCCCAGTGCCGTGTCAAGCTCTGTGACTTCGGGCTGGCGCGCTCGCTGTGCCAGCGGGGGGAGCCCCGGGCCGGCCCCGCGCTCACCGAGTACGTGGCCACGCGCTGGTACCGAGCGCCCGAGATCCTGCTGGCCTCCCGCCGGTGAGTCACCCGCGGCGGCCTGACTGCTCCACTCGCACCTTTCTGTGGCTGAAAGTCTTCAGTCTCTCCATTGTCAGTGTCACCAGATGTCAGCGGTCTGTTTGCTCAGTGTACAATTCAACTTCTGCAGCACGAAAACATCTTAACATGTACATGTCCCTCCTGTTGTGAAGAACGGCAGTCACTTGTTTTTAAAATTTTAAAAGTTTAATAGTAGTAAAATAGTTATAAAAATAGTCATACAATTAGAGTAATAATAATTTGGACAAATTGAATTAGGACAATATGAGACAATAAAGACAAAGAGCTATGGACGTCCGGGTACCCACGTTAACAAAGGATTAACCATTAAAAACAATAGGCCATTGCATATTCATACACTTCATCCATGATGCATAAATTCCATTCAAACACAGCATTCTGTCTGGTCATCCTCAGCTTCTTCCTTCTAATCCTAACAGCGCCTTCGAGGCGGGAAGAAGTTCGTTTCTTCTGATAAGAAGGCAATAAATTCTTTTTCTCTGAAAGATTTAGGTGTCCTGTGGCTGCTATCTGGTGCGAGTGCCTTATTCCTTTCTTAAAAAAATCCCACTACCATAGTTCTTATTTTAACTACAAAAGTTACCGTTTAATTACAAGACTACATTTATTATTAAAATGTTTTACATTTTAATAATGCATACATTTATTATTAAAATGTTAATACAGCACTACTAATCAATACATCAAAATACATATGGTAAATGTCTGCGTAGAGCCATATAATATGCACTTTTCACACTGTGTTCTTAGAGTGTCAGTGGACATACACGGGCAGCTCATCTGCTTGTCACCCCTTCTCCCACCAGACTTAAGTCTTCTCCCTTAAACCCACAACTTTCCAACATCTGCTTGAGAACGTGAATCCTCTTTTCCAAATTGAAGTGGTGTTTTTTGATAGACCTTCACGAAATATTCCCTAATCAAATTTTAAACCAGCTGCCTGTTTGTCAGGCTTAGTCCTTTCTTTAAAAATTAAATATGAAAAACCAGAAAAGTCAATAAATATATGCAGGGTATTATGCCAAATTTTAAATGTGGGTGTTTTGCAAACTGTCCTATACCCACTGTTTGGAATTTACTTTGCTTAAAAATGTAATTCTTAAGTAATTGTAACTACTTTGTACGTGCATTATGACCAAAGAACAATGTGTATGTTCATTCTTGGTCATATGAAAAGGGTATAACACCTTGTTCTGGCATTACCTTTAATGTCACCTTGTTCTAGCATTTCCCTGTAATGTATTTCCTTTTATGGTTTCTTAGACTAGGCTTTGAGTAGGATAAATCTCCTTCCTGTTTCATGCTTGCCAGTCTCATGATTCCCAAATGTTATTCAATTTATGGTTCAAACCTGTGAGCATTTATATTTGAGAAGTCGCCAAGCACGCTTTCTAGCGAATAAATCAATGCAGGTGATGTGAATACCAGGTACAGGAAAATATTTGCTTGATTTAATCCTGCCTCTTTGTCTTCCTGTTTGTAGTTACACTAAGGGTGTGGACATGTGGAGCATTGGCTGTATTCTTGGAGAGATGCTGCTTGGAAAGCCTCTTTTTCCTGGAACATCAACAATGAACCAGATAGAGCAGATCCTGAGGGTCATCCCTGCTCCGTCCCCAGAAGGTAGGACCCTGCTGTGGGGAAAGGGATCTAGGGAAGGGGTTCAGTGGCAGAAAGCAGCCTGGCTGGGTCAGGGAAGGAGGAATCTCATTCATTCTGGCACCTTTCCAAGGGAATTAAAATCCTCATCTTGAATGGCAGTGTTAGAGAAAAATCAGAAACTCAGATGTCGTGGTGCTCTGCATCTGTTGCTGTGAGAATGCAAGTTTATGAAATGTATGATTAATAAATAGGAATTCAAAAATCAGCTTAGAAAATTTGTAAGTAAGTATTCCATCCCCCTTCCATAGATCTCCGACCGAGTTCTGTGTGGATAATTTCCTACGTTAATATCAAGTATTGGCTTTCCTTCATAAACTGTGCAGCTCTGCTAATCCTCATCTTGGCAGTAACAGTATGTTTTAATTCTTGCAGATATTTTGGCTCTGCAGTCAGAGTACAAGGCCTCAGTTATTAAGCACATGAGTTCCAGGTAAGCCTGAGGTGCCTGTGTGTCTCAGATCACCCAATGTAGGACCTGGAGTCATGGAACCACAGAACAGTTTGGGTGGGAAGGGACCTTAAATCTCACCTCATTCCACCCCCTGACATGGACAGGGACACCTTTCACAGGACCAGGCTGCTCCAGGCCCCATCCAGCCTGGGATGGGGCAGCCACAGCTTCTCCAGGAAGCCATTCCAGTCCCTCAGTATCCTCACAAGCAATAATTCCTTCCCAGTACCCCATCTAACCCTGCCCTCTGGCACTGGGAAGCCCTTCCCACTTGTGCTGTCACTCCACACCCTTGTTAAAAGTCCCTCTCCAGCTGCCTTAGAGCCTGTTACAGACTGGAAGGGGCTCTAAGTTGTCTCCTTAAATAAAAATTATTTAAAATATGAGTAAGATTTGGTGCTTAAAACTGATTTTTTTCAAGATACTTTCTTCTTCATTATGTTCACAATTGTATTTAGGATTTCAAAATCCAAAACCAGATTTTTAAATTTTATCTTCTCTGTAAATTACAGAGAAGTATGTTTCTATAATCTCAGGTCTGTATTTGTGGGATCATGGGGCTGGGAAGTGATGAGCTTGAAGGTTCCTTCCTGGCCAAACCATTCTAAGATTCAGTGATTATGGCACACTTGGTGTCACCTTGGTGTGATCCTGGAGCTGTCACTGCTGCCATCACTGAAGTTAGACACTGAGAGCTTGTATCATCTTCTGACTTGTAGGCAGCGAGTAGCATTTGAGGAGATTTTCCCATGCTCCACTCCACTGCCTGCCTTGGATCTGCTGAAGAAACTTCTGGTCTTTAACCCTGACAAAAGACTCACAGCAGAGGAGGCTCTGCAGCATCCTTATGTGAGCAGGTGAGAGTGACACCAGTGTGCAGCTTCCCCTGATGCCTTCTGAGACATCACAAACCTGCTCTTGGCACAAATTTTCTTTAAATGCATTACAGAAAAAATGGCAAGGCTAATTCTTTATTTTCTCCAACCCTATTTAGACGAGATTGTTTAACACTCCTGTTTAAATTTTAATAGTCTGTTTCCAGTCAGTGAATTATGTGATGTGTTCTCATTCCCTCAGATTCCACTGTCCTTCCAGGGAGCCCTCTTTGGATTTTGATGTGATCCTTCCTTTGGGTGACGATGTCCAGCTGTCTGTGGCAGAATATAGAAATAAATTATATGAGGTACTTTCATGCTATTTTCCCAAATCCTAATCCTCCAGGTAACCTGCCATTCTTGCACACACTTAACAAATTCTGTCATTGTCTTGTCTCTGTGTTCCCCTGGGTTATCTGTACCTGCTGGCACAGTTACACCTGGGTGTTTGATCAGCTCCATACTGTCCTAATCTTTGAGAGACCTTTACATGTAAAATTCCCAAAGGACAAATAAAAATCTCTGAAGCATGATGTCTGAGAAAGATTCACAGAATGGTTTGGGTTGAAAGTTACTTTAAAGATCATCTAGTTGCAAAATTATACTTGTTACTTACCCTGCAAAATAAATTGCAGATATTTATAAGTATTCTTCTTTGTTTTGATGTTTTATTTTTCTGCTGTACTGCTGTGTTAAGTCTAACAAGCTTTTCTGTTCTGCAGATGGTCCTTGAAAAGAAGTCAAAGAGCCTCCCAAAGGAGCCAGGGCAGAGAGAAGACGTTCAGCTGAGCCAGTCTGAGTGCAGCACAGCTCTGCCAGGTGTCAGCTCAGAGGCTGCACCCACCAGGAAAGGGCAGCAAGAGCCAGCACCCCCTGTGCTAAACCCTCCACATGTGCACCCTGCAGCCACAGCTGGGGCCCAGCCCGCAGGGGCCAGCCAGAGCAAGGATTGGGGGCAGAGATCACAGAGGAGTGTGATGATGTACAACCCCATCACACACACCACTGTGCAGAGTGGGTACCCCCTCCTACACTGGGGTGGGACTCACCTGGGGCTGTTGGTCTGGGGAAGACAGAGTGCTGTAAAATAAATGAAGGGAATTTGCATGGTAAAATGAGGGGCTGGAAGTGTGGGAGGGAAATGACATAAGAACAAAACACTGAGTGAGTGTTGACTATGGGACTGTCCCTGCCCCAGTCAATGTGTTCTGTGTTCTTCTGATTTTCCTACTTTCATGTTTTTCCTTCTGCAGGAAATGCAAATCCTGGTGCTGGGATCAGGAACTGTTCTGCACCACCTCAACAGTCCAGAATCTCCAACAATGAGAAACTAGGGAGACAAATCACATGGCCCAACACTCGGCTCTCTCCTACCAGTGTGCAGAACCTTTACAATGTGAGTAGCTTAACTTCCAGCCCTTACCTGTGGTAGCCTGGGTCACAGCAACTCCCTGTAGTGCTCTGGAAAGCTGGAAAGGGTCACCTGCTGGTGCTGATGACAGCAGCTGAAGATGAGCCCAGGTGTGCCAAGGTGGGCAAGAGGCCAGTGGCACCTGGCTTGTGGCAGCCACGGTGTGGCCAGACACCCAGGGCAGTGACCATCCCCTGTGCTGGGCTCTGCTGAGGGACCTCCAGTCCTGGGGGCAACTTTGGGCTCTTCACAACAAGAAAGGAGGGGCCCCACTGAGGGGCTGGAGTGTGTCCAGAGAAGGGAACAGAGCTGGGGGGAACAGAGCTGCTGGAGCTGCAGCAGCAGCTGTGGAGAGAAGGAGGCACAGGGAAGACATTCTCACTCTCTGCAGCTCCCTGACAGGAGGGGGCAGCCAGGTGGGGCTCAGGGTCTGCTCAGGAAACAGTGACAGGATGAGAGGAAACGGCCTCAAGTGGTTCCAGGAGAGGTTTAGTTGGATACTGGAAAAATCCACCTGCAAAGGGCTGTGCAGCCCTGGCACAGACTGCCTCAGGGCAGTGGTGGAGTCCCCATCCCTGGGGGGGGTTTAACAGATTTAATGGCACTTGGGGACACGGGTCAGTGGCAGTGCTGGGGGAGCAGCTGGACTCAGTGAGCCCAGAGGGCTTTTCCAACCCTAGTGATTCTCTGATTCCATGATTCTGTGGATCTGAGGAGTTGCTGTTGCTGAGCTGTGAGGGTGTCAGTCCTGTCCTCTCTGCTCCTCCCTCTTCCCTGATTTTGGCCATGCTTCCTTGGAAAAGTCTTCCCCCTCACTGGGTTCTTTAATGACCTCTTGCTCCTGTGTTTTTCCTTCCTGAGCTGCTGGCTGCTGCCTGCTGGCACCTGCAGGGGTGATGGAGGGAGCTTGTGACAAAGGAAGAGTATGGAAGGAGGCAGCACAGATTCACTGGATCACAGACTGCCTGGGTTGGAAGGGACCTAAAAGGGGGGTTCCACCCCTCTGCCATGGTCAGGAACAGCTTCCACTAGTCCAGGTTGTCAGAAACCTTCAAGCATTTCCAGTAGCACATTTGTAGCCCACCTTTCAGCCCCTCTGATTTGGAATCCCTTCCAAAATGTTTTTGGAGAAAGAGAAGCCATTAATTCCCCAGGATGAGATTGTGGAGCTTGCTGCACATGCAGGTTAGACATGACCACAATGCATTTGGAAGGATCTTTAGGGAATTCTGACCAATTTTCTGTGACAAGAAGAGCAGAAGAGGGAGAAGATCAGCGTACACATGCCCTGAGTTTGTGTTTGTTTCCTGGGAGGATAGTGCTGAGCACAGCCAAACCTGTGTCCTATTTGCACTCCAGAAAGCTGATTGCAGCTCATTAACTTTTCTTGGCTTTTCTTTCTCACACAGAATCCCAGAAATTCTCAGTGTCCCAGCAAAGATGTTCATCCCCTCCTGAAGCCCAGTAAAAAGATGTTCCAGATCACTGCAAATGTGGGAGCTGCAGGTGACCCAAGGGCATCCATGGGCAGCTACTCCCAGGCCTATGGAACCATCAGTAAATCTGCACTGCAGAGTCTTCCAATAGCAAAGGCCTCCAGGAACCCTGAGCAGTGACTGTGGAGATGTTCCAGACAGGTGAAGTACAGCTCCTCCCTCAGCCCCTGACAGGGCAAGAGCAGCAGGGGAGAGCACACCAGGAGGAAATGCTTTATTCACTGCTTGGACAATGTCCTCCTCTCCTCTGGACATGCTCATGGGAAAGGGAATCCCCTCCTCTGCCTTGCAGTCTCAGCAGGCAAGGACCCAGCGTGTTTGCTCTCCCACCCTGAGAACACTGAGTGCTGTCACTTCACACTCCTTGTTTGAATCACTGCAAAAACCACAGAAAACAGCACTGTTCTGATACTTGAGTGGTTTTTAGACATATTCAGGGTCCAGGGGAACCTCCTGAAGTTCAACAAGGCCTAGTGCAAGGCCAAGAAAATGCTCTGAAGGCTTGAGTCCTTCTGCTCTGGAGATAGGCTGGGAGAACTGGAAGTGTCCAGCCTGGAGGAAAGAAGGCTCCAGGAACACCTCAGAGCCCTTTCCAGTGCCTAAAGGGGCTCCAGAAGAGCTGGAGAGAGACTTTGGGCACAGGCTTGGAGTGACAGGACAAGGGGAATGGCTCCCCACTGCCAGAGGGCAGGGCTGGATGGGGTGTTGGGAAGAAATCCTTCCCTGTGAGGGTGGGCAGCCCTGGCACAGAGAGCCCAGAGCAGCCGTGGCTGCCCCTGGATCCCTGGCAGTGCCCAAAGCCAGGCTGGGCAGGGCTGGGAGCAGCCTGGGTAGTGGAAGGTGTCCCTGCTGTGGCAGGCAGGGGTTGGGACTGGGTGACCTTTAAAAGGTCCTTCCCAACCCTTTCCAGGATTCTTCAGCAGTCTGCCTAAATGGTGGATATTTTTTTGAGCAGAACAGGTAACTGTTCTCTGAAGACCTAACTCTTCACAGATAATCTTACAGCCCTTCACTCATTTCTATGACTGTTCTAGGCTAGATGAACAGATTTCATGATGGTCTGGTTTTGTTAAAAACACGTAGAAAAACATTTGAAATACAGGGGGGTTCTTCTATAATATTTAACAGCTTCTCTAGTATGTAATATTGTAATAATAAATCCTTTATATTGCACTGCAGAAACTTTGTCTTTCAAGCAGCATTTGCTGTGTTGACAGGGAAACTGCCTATTGGTAGGGCTGTCTTCTTCAATGAATAATTGGTTATTTTTATTGGTTTTGCTTTCAGAAAGCAAAGTTTCATGAGATAATATTGCTGAGACATGGTAAAGGTGTTGCCAGTCTACAGTGGGACTACAGGAAACTTTATATTCCTGCTTCAGTGATGATTTTGGATACATTTTCCTCATTAACTTGAAGCTCTTGTCTCTGTCCCTGAGGTTTTACTCTACCTGTGATGAATGATTGTTATTCTCCCAGACCTGTCACCTCATGAACTCCACACTCTTGGCCAAGGCAGGACTTTAGATGCTTATTTAAGCTCAGACTCACCTGAAAAGGCCTCCTAATGCCAACCCCTTCTCCATCAATAGCACCTCAGCAGCTTCTTTGAGCTCAGCCCCTAAAGCAGGTAATTCCCTTTACACAAGGGAGCAAACCAGACCCCACAGGCTCAGGAACTGGTAAACACAAAAGCTGGAGAAGATCAGAACCACAGATCAGGCCAAAACTTTGATTACGACTATTTTTTGTATGTAAACCTTCAAAAAGATGCCTCCTGTGTCTGATTCATTGTGAGATACAGAAAAAGTTTAATTGCACCTTAGAAAACACTGAGCTTTAAATACTATTTTCCAGTTAATTCCTGTGTGTGTGTCTGTATGTATTTATCTTTTCTGGCCCAAACTCAAGTACTGAATTTCCTGATTTTCTTTTTTTTTCTGAAATTTGAATGTTTTTTCCTGCTGAAAATACTCCTTGGGTTTAACAGAGACTATCACTTAGTTTTGTACAGTAGCAGAGACTTGTTTTCTAAGCACGTTGGCATTTTAATTGTTTTATTTGGAACATACTGTGATAAGGTTTGATACCACCTGACTTTATTGAGCAAACTGCTGTGGGAGGCTCATGCTGGATACATTTCTGCTCACTAATCAAGAAGAGCATTGCCATTGGGGTTTGTAGCCATCGTAGACAAGTTTCTTCCTCATTTCCCTGTGACAGTCAGTGATTAAATGGAATTAAATAGGATTCCTAGGATCATTTTTTGGTCTTGAAGGTCCCCAGGATTTTGGGCATGAATTTTCCCATTTTCTTGTCTTTGGCATCTGTGTCATATTCCTCTTCACTGGGACTCGTGTGCTCGTCCTTCTTGCAGAACACCTCAAACCTGCTGTAGACTCGCTTCTCCTTCCTCATGTTCTCCATCTTCTTGAGGAGGGTGTCTCTGTCCTCCGACGGCTGCCGCTGCAGGTTCCGCTTCTGGCTCCCAAAGCTCTCCGACCTGTGGATGTTGCAGCTTTTCTCCTTTTCCCCTTTTCTTTCCAAGCTTGTGGTGGACCTGGAGAGGTCGGGGTTGCTGGTGGACGGCAGCTGCTTGGCCAGCTCGGCTCTGTTCTTCTGGCTGTTGGCAGAGATCTGCTCCAGGATCACCTTGGTGTCGTCTCGCAGGTTGCTGCTGTACAGGATGTTGGCCGTGGAGGACGGGAACCTCCCTTGCGTGGTCTGGCTGCTCTTGGGGGGCAGCGGTGCTGCGAATTTGGGGGGTTTTTCTTCCTCCATTGCTTCCTGGCAGTCCCCTATGGATGATCGTTTGAGCACCACTGCCTGCTTGTCACATTTCCCGCTCTCAGAAGCAGGTTCCTCCTCCAATTTCTTTTCACCTTTTGGGTTCAAAAGCTGCTTCAGCCGTAGTGACCCTTTTCTTAAAAACTCCATGGGATTTTGCTCTTGTTTTGAACAGTCTTCCTCAGATTTGTTGAGAGAGCTGTCAGACCCTTGACTTCTAGACAGGCTTTCTAGAACTGAGGACGTAGTACTTGTCCTCACCTGTGGTTTCTTCATTTCTGTGTTGACTAATTTTGGAGAGTCTTCTCTGAAGGTCACTCTGTCCTTCTTCTCTGGAAGAGCCAATTTCTGAGTGTCTCCTACAAATATCAGGCTCTCCTTCTCTGGAAGGGGAGGTTTGTTCTCGATGGGGTAAAACCGGGATGACAGCTTGTCCACCTTAGTGCCAAGATGTGCCAAGGGATCTTTACTCAACGTGTCCCCAAGCTGGGGGGTGGATGAGGCCATTCCAAATGCTCTGTCCAAATCTCCATGCATCTTGTAAGTACTGCAGGAGTCTTTGGAGTCCAGCACCCTGCTCTCCAGAATCTTATACTGCACAGATTTGGTACATTTCTTCTCTGTATTCTGAGATTCCTCCTGTAGGTAACCCGAAACAGCTTTGGTGTGGGTGACCGTGCCCCGTTCCATGTCCTTGCCCACAGCTTTGTACTTCTCCAGCAGCTCGGCCACTTTGGAGGAGGCAGCCGTCTTGATGGTTTCATTGTCCTTTGTTAACTCACTGGACATTTGCTCTTTTTGGATCATCTGCACCTTTTCTATTGTGGTGTTGGGCTGATCTAATTTGGCAGCACTGAAAATCAGAGAGGACCTGAGCCTGGAACTCCTCTGGATCAAGGGATTTATCCTGGACCTGAAGGCATCTGGTTTCATGATTGAGGTTTCTTCACCCGCTCTATCAGAATCTGCAGATTCCTTGGCACTGTCAATTCCCAGTTTGCTACTGAAGGGCGTGGGGGGTTTGAAGGCTGGGACGAGGTCAGTGGGGTGCTTTGTGAGGGGATCCCCCAGAGCATCGTTGTACGCCTCGGACTCCATCGGCATCGGGAGCCCCTCATCTGGTTCCGACTGGTACGCGCTGAGGTACGAGGAAATCCTCCAGTTCCGTAAGCCCGTTCTGTTTTCCTGCGTGTTCTTGTCGTCATCCTGCTCTTCATCCTTGTCCTGCAGGAACAGGCGCTGCTCCAGGCTCTGCTTCTGCGTGGGAGAAGTCTGGCAAATGAATTTCTGTCCGATGTTCTGCCTCCGTAGCATCATTCCCATGGGGCCGTTGCCCGCGGTGTTCAGCTGGTCGGAGCCGTGTCTCACCTCCCTGGAAGAATTTGAGGGCACATAATCCAGCCGTAGGGGGAAACCCTCCTGTGGGTAACTGGGCTCCAGTTCAGGGTATCGGGGTCCCTCTCCATAGTCTTCCAGTTCATTGAATCCCGGCCTCCCCCCTCGAATCCTCTCAAAGAATCCCTGAGGTCTGCCAGGAAGATGGGGATGTTCAAACTGGTACTGGTAGAACTGGTCCTTCTGGAAATGACTGGATTGGATTTTGAACTCGTCCATGTTGTTCATGAACATCTGCCGGGTGTACTGCTTGGCAGAAGCAAAATTCTCAAACGTTCCTTCTGCAAAACTGTGTCTCTTAAAAGCGTCCAGCTCCAGCTGCTTGGAACGGAGGAAGCCCCTGACGGGATCCATCTGGGAATTCTCCATTTCCACCTTTTTGTACATCCGCATGGCCGACCCCTCCACGGTGTGCCGCAGCATGTCGTCCCGCCGGAAATTGGACAGGAAGTACCTGTCCGGATCCACCCTGTCCATGAAGGAGGGGAAGAGGCTCTCGTCCCTCTGCAGCATCAGGGGCCCTTTCTTGGGGAAGAAGGGCATGTTATTGCCAAAGGGAGCCAGGGCAAACGTGTTCTCTGCCTTTGCCAGGACGTTGGCTGGAGGAACCAGAGGCTCCGACTGTGCAAACAAAATGCGGAATTCTTCATCAAAGCTGGCCACCAGCTCACCCTGGAAGATGTGGGCAATGCTCCTGTGAATCTTCTCAAAGGACCACATGAAACTGAAGAGAGAACAGAAGTGATGGAGTAACTCAGCTGTACCTGTTTGCATTAAAACATTTGCTCACCTGAAGCAAATTCTAAATTTTCTGGTTGGGCAGAAATAGGGCAAAATAACGGCAGACAATTCCCTTGCAGCTAGGTGTTACACACGACTGTTCCCAAACCTAACAGCTTGATTGATTTGGGATCACATCTTTGCAGAGAATTTTACAAGGCAGTAAATGATTTCTGTTCTAAAAAGCCAGTCAGTCATGTGACCAGAGTGACCTGATGATAATCCTTGTGTGAAGCAGACGTTCCTGTCTTTAGCACTGTCAGTAATGACCTGGGCAACAGTCAGTGTGTCCCCTCAGTACCTGGCAGATGACACCAGTCAGGGAGACCCCAAAGGCTGGGAGATGTGCCAACAGAACCTCCAAAAAGACAAACCCAAGATCTTACTCCTGGGGTGGCACAGCCCTTCCACCCACACAGTCTGAGGGGACTGAACAGAAGGAGCTGGGCTGGAAATGGGGGAGGAAGATGTTCAGTGTTATGGTGTTCATCTTCCCAAGTCAAGCTCTGCTTTTTCTCCCTGTTTGCTGAGCAATGGGAAGCAGGGAAGGGATCCCTTACTTTGCCCTGCCTGTGTGTGCAAGTTTGCTGCAGCTGTTAAAACTGTATCACAACCCAGGAGTGTTCCCACCTTTACAGTTGTCTACCACATCCTGCTGGGAATGATGAGGGACACCTTTGTGAGGCTTGGCTGCCTGCTGAGCTTAACCAAAACCCTTAGAATTACTGTCTTTTTTTTTCCCCACAGATTTTTTAATTCTTAACGTGAATGAAGCTTGGTTTGGGGTTGTCTGGGGTCAAGGCCTTCTTCAGTTGGTGGATCTACCTCCACTGCAAAATGGAGTATTTTTCCCAAAAAACTGCTAATCAGTGTCCTTAGTGAGCAACACTTGTGTCCCTGATATCCGTGTAGAAGTGCCAGAATGCTGCTTTACCAATTCACCAGCCTGTCTCTCAGAATCCCAGACTGGTCTGGGTTGGAAGGGACCATCACACCTTGTTTCACCCCCCTGCCACGTGCAGAGACACCTTTCACTACCTCAGGCTGCTCCAAGCCTTGGTGAGCCTCATATTGAATGCTTCCACAACTTCCTACTTCAGAAATGATACAATCTTGGAAAGCCCAAAGCTATGGGAGTGTGGCAGAAGTAGTCCCGAACAATTTACTTGATGTTCTCATAAACAAGAAATGATCCAATCAGAACAGTTAGTTGTTTGGTACAGCATCAAATGTGAGTAATTCTTTTCAAACAGTAGGGAAAAAAACCAAAGTGAAATCTTACTGTCATGGAATGTGCACTTTAATCAGATTCTTACAATTTTTTCTTAATATACTGTGGTTTTAAATACCCTTAATTCTATTTGCCTAACTTCCACCATGAGAAGCAACTCATGGTAGGCTTGGATCAACCTGGCCTAGAAGTTTCCCTGCCAACAGCACAGGGAGAAACCATATGAGCTTTAGGGTCTGTCCAACCCAAACCATTCTGTGATTCTATGATTACATTCTCAGAGCATGACAGGTGTTTACCCCATCACCCTTTTAATATGTGAAGGAGAAATTCTACTGCAACTTACTAAAAACATTTATTCTGCTAGAAACGAATGCCTTAGCTGGTAAGATTGTTATTCCCAAAAGGATGGTAATGTGTTAATGGCTGATCTCAATCCTAACTAAAACCACCCACCACTCAAAGCACCCACGTCTCTGTTGCCCAGAGCAGCTGTGGCTGCCCCATCCCCGCAGGTGTCCAAGGCCAGGCTGGAGGGGCTGGGAGCAGCCTGGGATAGGGGAAGGTGGCCCTGCCCATGTGGGGCTGGGGGTGTGGAACAAGATGAGCTTTGAAGTCCCTTCCCACACAAACCATGCTGTGATTTGATGATTCTGTGAGTGGAAGTCCAAGTTCATTTGGTCCAGGCTAAGATGTGAATTACATTCCTTATGCTATGGCAGATTCTCCCTGGGAATCAGATGGGAGCCGAGCTCCTCTGCAGCCAGCCCCGTGCACAAAGCACCTGAGTGTCCCTCTGAGCTGGACAGGGCTCCTCACCTGTAGTTGCCACTCAGCACCACCATGCAGTCCACCAGCAGGAACTTCTCCTTCAGGTGCCCCTTGAAGGACATCCCCGTGCGGCAGTAGTAGGTTGGGCCAGACACCGTCCTCACCCTCAGGAACTGCAAACCAGGAAGGCACAGGCTCAGATGGGACCCTCATTCCCTCCCCTGCCCCTCCTTCCCTGCCTCCTTTTAACCCCGCTGGGGTTATCCAGCTCCAGTGGCTCTGCCTGCACACACCGATGTACAAACCCCTTTCCCAGCACATCTTCAGCCCTCAGCCCATGTCGTGCCAGCTCTCCTCACTTTCTTCACCTCATCTTTCACCAGGTTCTCCCCCTTCTCAGGTGTTTCCTGCCATACCGGCCCTCTGTGTGCAGGACACACCCCCTCAGGACACCCACCAGGTAGGGCAGGTCTTTGCTCACCTCCACATAGTTGAGGTTGACTCTGCACTTGGCAGCTGTGTCGAGGAAGAGCTGGGAGTTCATTTCATCCAGCAGGATGTAGACGGGCACGCGGCGAGAGGCAGCATCCAGCACCTCAAACAGCAGATCCACGTCGGTGAAAACGTCCATCACGATGGCCACCACCTGGGAAGGGATGTGGGAAGGACTCCTGAGCCCTGACCAACCGTGTATCCCAGCTTCTCACACCCCACAGCTGCACTGTCCCCATCTCAGCTTCCTTCTGAAACAGGAAACATCCCCATGAAAGGTCCCCTTAGCACGGTGGGCCCCGAACCGGAAGGAGAGTTTCTGCCCAGGAAGGTGAATGTTCTGTGCATGTGAGGGAAAACCTCCCTGCGTGCTTCCCGACTCATCAATCCAATAATTCCATGCATTTTTGGCCATGTAATCACACTGGCTGGTGTATGGAGCTGGTCTCCCCACTCCAAAATCCCCGTGCCATTTTTAGGTAACTTCCTGGCCACCATTCAGGCAGCCATTGCTCAGCTGCATCCATGTGCTGATTTTATGGGAAGCAGCTTCACAGGCCAACCTTCCTGTCCTTCCCAGCTCCCTGAGTGCAAATACTTGATGGAATGGGCATAAGGAAGAAGCAAAACTCTTCTCAGTGCTGCCCAGGGAGAGGACAAGGACAAACTGAGACACAGGAAATTACAGTTCAGTTACAGAAAAGCCTCTGGGACTGTAAGGAGACCATCAGCCTGGGAACAGGCTGTCCAGAAAGGTTTAGTCTCCACCTTTGGAGATGCTCAAGGACACATCCTGAGTGACCCTCTCTAACTCAGCTCCTCTGAGCAGGGGGGTGGGCAGGACCAGCTCCAGAGGCCCCTTCCAATCTCTAATGTTTTGGGATTCTGTGAACTCTTGGTGTGTTTTAGCAAGGCCTAGGACACGGTGCCATGACAGCAGAGCAGAGACAAGCTTCGATGCAGTCAATGGTGGATTTGGATCATCCTGCTCCTCTGTCAGGTTCTGGAAGCAAAGTTCAGGGACTTAGCAGAGGACCTGATGTTCCTTAGCCTGGAGAGTAGAAGGCTCCAGGAAAACCTTACAGTCCCTTCCAGTGCCTAAAGTGGCTCTGAGAGCTCACGAGGAACTTTGGACAAGAGACTGGAGTGACAAAACAAGTGGAGTGGCTTTACACTGCCAGAGGGCAGAGTTAGATGAGATATTGGGAATAAATTGTTCCCTGTGAGGGGGATCAGGCCTTGGTACAGCGTGCCCTGAGCAGCTCTGGGTGCCCCATTCCTGAAAGTGTCCAAGATCAGGTTGGACAGGGCTTGGAACAACCTGAGGAGGCTTGGAGCAACCCCCACGGCAGGGGGGACTGGATGAGCTTTAAGGCCCCTCTGACCCAAACCACTGCACTGTGGTTCTCCTCCTGATGCTTCTCTGGCACAGGTGTGGTTTTACCCCGTCTTACCTGCTGGGCTGCTCGGATCATCCTGCGAGCCTCCTCCTTGATGCTGGGGTTGTCTGGCGGGGGTGGCTGCACCAGCGTGGTCACCTCTGTTCCCCTGAAGCCAAAGACCATCGGCCAGCCCAGGTCGAGCTCAGGCACGGCCAGGTCTGAGTTCATGGGCCAGTAAGTGCCGGAGGAGCCGTCCATGTCATTGTCCCCCGCCGAGTCCGTGCCGCCCTCCTGGTTGGCGTACTGGGGCTTCTGCAGGTTCTGCATGATGTGCTCCACCTCGGAGCCGCAGAGGAAATCGGGGGCCGCCTCCTCGGCCAGGAAGCGCTGGTAGCTCTCCCTGCCCTCCTCCGTCAGCACGTCCAGGGCCAGGCGGTAGTACTCCTTGTAGTGGGGGGGCAGGTAGTTGGGGTCCAGGGGGTTGTCCCCCTGGGAGGAGCTTTGGGATCGACGAGCCATCAGGGGAGGGAGAGCTGGAGGGAAACAAAAAACACCCCTGAGGCGCAGCAGCGTCAGGACAGCAACACATCCAACACATCCTCCTCAGGGAGCACAGGCAGACATGAAAACTACATGGAGCAATGCTGGAGAAAGTTCAATTCAAAGGCAGGGGAGACTAAAATTAGGCAGAGGTGTGAGTCACTTAACCATTACCTTCACAGAGTTAACTGTTTTGGGCCAAAATATGGAACAAATCAGCAAGGCAGCCCTGGGATAAGCAAGGTCAATGCATCCAACAGAATGATCAACTTTCTCTTTTAGGCTGCTGGTTGCCAAGCTTCAATTTATTGTTTGTTTGAAAGTCAAGAGCAAAGCTGCAGGTGGTTATTATCTACACCCCATTAAAATTAATTTCCAAATGCTCCAGAAGTTATTTACTATGCGTAATGTGGCCCTGCCTGAACACAAGGGCATCCTCTGGACCCTTACAGATTGGGTTATCTCCACCTCAGCACATGAACAAAGCAGGTGGGGCAGGGGTGTCCTGCTGGTGTAACACAGCCACAAGGCAGAGGAGTCTCCATGAGATGAATGAAGAAATAAAAAACAAGGGATGTGATCACTTCTTCAGTCTCCTCATGTTAAGAAAAAACAGAGCTGAAAGGGGCTCACATGCAATATTTGGTAATTGTCTATAGGGGACAATTATTTGAGACTATAGACAAATCTGATTTCAACCTGTTTTTGACAGAAAAGTTTGTTGTGCCACAACAGTAATATCTGACTGATCCGCAAAATGCTCAAGGTGTTTTGGCTTTAGACTCTGAACTAATATCAAGGCTGGAATGTTTTTTTCCTGCACCCCACCACTGAGGTGCCAGCAGAGATTTCCTCCTGACCCCAAAGAGTGACTCCTGCTGGGTGGTGTCACAGTGAGCACGGGAGGTGAGGGTCGCTCTGTTGCTGCCATCCAACACATCTGCTCCCAGAATGGGAGGGATTGCCATGGACGGGGAGAAGATCAAACCTCCCACTCAGACTATCACTCATCAGGAGCTGTAAGGACAAACCCGGTTCAAGCTCTTACCCGACCACCTGCCCAGCACACAGCACTGCTGTGTTACTCCTGCCTCAACCTCCCACAAATTGCTCCTGCTCCAAACTGGAACCCCTGGTAAAGCTGCGTGATACAACAGGAAAAATTACAGTCTTAAAGTAAGGATAAGACAATCCAACAGCTCCATATGTGAGGTGCTGCAACGGATACTCATTTCTCAGTTCTCACATGCAGCTGCCTATACAGTCTGAATGGTCTGCATTTATCTTCCCTCTCTAATTCTGTCTTATTTTCTCTGTGTAAGAGGAGAAAGTACAGAGCACTCCTGCACGTATCTCTGGTGGAAGGTGCCCCTGCCCATCGCAGGGGTGTGGAACAAAATGGGCTTTAAGGTCCCTTCCCACTCAGACCATCCTGGGATCCTGTGATTTTAGGATGCTCAAGTCACCAGTGTTCCTGCTTTTAACTATTTCAGCAGTGTCATTTTAAGGACTTGCTCCCACGTGCCAACAATCTCGGACAGAAGAACAACCTATTCAAGTCATTAATACATTACCCAGGAAGGGGACAGAGGTCCTACAGCAAACTGCTCACACTGCTCAGAGATGGGAGCGTGAGAGACAAAGGACCAAGTGCAGCACCAAAAGGAGGAACTATCAGCAGAACCCTCTGGTACTGCTGGGCAATCAAAACAGCAGAGGAAAGGTCACGCTGGTGAAGTGGCAAAGCAATTTTATATTGATTAATATTTCACTACATAGCTACTACATAACTTTCATACATAACTACTACAAGTTATAAATGAAGAGGGACAAGACTGAGCTTTAAATAAGCATCAAGCAATACTGACTGTTACTGGGCAGGACCACAGCAAACAGCAGCACTACCCAGGTTCAGGAGGAGCTCACACTGGAGTGGGCTGGGATATGGGTGTTTTATTCCTCAGCTGCCAAAACCAGAGGCTGATGCCTGAACTGTGATTCCTTAGTCTAGAGGAGACATCTACAAACCGTGACCAGGGCAGCTCTGCTGCCAGCACAAGGACCAAAAGGGCAGAAGGTGAACCTGGCCGGTGGCAAAGGGACACCAGGAAACGCCTGTGCCCAGCTGGGCTGACCTGGGAGGGCTCTCCCTGCTCTGCAGCTCCCTGGCAGCAAGGTGCAGCCAGCGGGGTCAGGCTCTGCTCCAGTGCTCACAGTGAGGGCACCTGAGCCCCAGGTGGCACTGAGGGCATTTGGGAATAAGCAGGGAAAATGGCACCAGTGAGGAGGGAAATTTGATGTGAAACTGCTCCTCGTGGACTTCCCTGAGACACTGGGAGAACATGGACAGGGAGCTGGGGTGTCCTGGTATCACTGAACATGGGCACACAGCTGGGGTGTCCTGGTATCACTGAACATGGGCACACAGCTGGGGTGTCCTGGTATCACTGAACATGGACAGGGAGCTGGGGTGTCCTGGTATCACTGAACATGGACACAGAGCTGGGGTGTCCTGGTATCACTGAACATGGACAGGGAGCTGGGGTGTCCTGGTATCACTGAACATGGACAGAGGTCTGGGGGTGTCCTGGTATCACTGAACATGGACACAGAGCTGGGGTGTCCTGGTATCACTGAACATGGACAGGGAGCTGGG
>JAWWEB010000106.1:8457552-8467915 GCA_035222195.1 Myioborus miniatus | reverse complement strand
TGTATATATATCCTAATATAATAAATCTAGCCTTCTGATCATGGAATCAAGATCATGTCTCATCCATCCTCTAATAACCCCTTGCAGCCACGGCAACAATGGGAGGCAGCTTTGACAGGAGGACGAGTCAGATATTGGGGACACACTCCTCCCTGTGAGGGTGGTGAGCCCTGGCACAGGCTGCCCTGTCCCTGGCAGTGTCCAAAGCCAGGCTGGATGGGGTTTGGAGCAGCCTGGGCTGGAGGAAGGCGTCCCTGCCCATGGCAGAGGTGGGGCTCTGGATGAGATTTAAGGTACTTCCAACCCCAAACATTCCATGATTCCTCTCTAATATCCCATCTAAACCCTGTCCTTTGGCAGTGGGGGGCCATTCCCTCTTGTCCTGTCACTCCAGGCCCGTGTCCAAAGTCCCCCTCCAGCTCTCCTGGAGCCCCTTTAGGCACTGGAAGGGGCTCTGAGGTGTCTCCAGACCTTTCTCTTCTCCAGGTTGAACAGCCCCAGCTGTCCCAGCCTGGCTCCAGAGCAGCAGGATTCCAGCCCACACTTACACAGTTTTACATCTTCAGACATTCTAGAAGTCTGTTACCATTATTTGGCATTTCATGCACTTCTCTGCTATCCTAAGTGATCATTCTATGAAATTATATCCACTAATTTAGAAGTATCACTGCTCATGATCAGAACCTTTAGAACCAACCCTGCAAAATTTAGTTTCTCCCCAAGAAATCCTTCCCCTAATGCAATGGCTGGGACAAGCATGAGCACGGACAGGCAGACAGAACGGTGCGGGAGGAACCACAGAATCTCCGGAGCTGGAGGGGACACTCAAGGGCCACCAAGCCAAAGTGCTGGCCCTGCACAGGAAGCCCCAAGAAGGCCATGAAGGAAGGAGGTGTGAGCACTGCTGCACTCCCTGGGCCGGTGGCTGGGCTTGGCAGGGGAAGCTGCAGGAGAACACAAGGCAGCTCCAAGCAACTCCTCCCATGCTCGGGGGCAGCGGATGGAGGAGAGCAGGAAGCAGCTTGTTGGAAACCCAGCAAGGGGGAGAGGAAGGCCCTGGAACGGGCTGAGGAGAAGCAGGATCCAGGTGGGCTCCACCCGTCTGCCTGGGCTGTGCCAGAGACCCTGCACTGCTGCTGCTGCATCACACACTGCACTGCTGCTGTGCCAGAGACACTGCACTGCTGCTGCATCACACACTGCACTGCTGCTGCATCACACACTGCACTGCTGCTGCTGCATCACACACTGCACTGCTGCTGCTGCTGCATCACACACTGCACTGCTGCTGCTGCTGCATCACACACTGCACTGCTGCTGCGTCACACACCGCACTGCTGCTGTGCCAGAGACGCTGCATCACACACTGCACTGCTGCATCACACACTGCATTGCTGCTGTGCCAGAGACACTGCACTGCTGCAGCAGCATCACACACTGCACTGCTGCTGCATCACACACTGCGCTGCTGCTGCTGCATCACACACTGCACTGCTGATGCATCAAACACTGCACTGCTGCTGCAGCATCACACACTGCACTGCTGCATCACACACTGCACTGCTGATGCATCAAACACTGCACTGCTGCATCACACACTGCACTGCTGCTGCTGCATCACACACCGCACTGCTGCAGCAGCATCACACACTGCACTGCTGTTGCTGCATCACACACTGCACTGCTGCTGTGTCAGACCCTGCACTGCTGCTGCTGCTGCATCACACACTGCACTGCTGCTGCATCACACACTGCACTGCTGTTGCTGCATCAGACACTGCACTGCTGCTGTGTCAGACCCTGCACTGCTGCTGCTGCATCAGACCCTGCACTGCTGCTGCTGCTGCTGCAGTGGTGCACAGGGAGCCCCTGTGAAGTCACTCCCCTCCACGGCCAAAAAGCCATCAGGAGGAGAGGAGCAGGTGGAAAGGAAGGAGCAGGCAGGTCTCAGCCATCCCTATGCCATGATCAAGGTGGGCTGAGGAGGGGGTCTCTGAGGGAAATTTCCCTTCAGCTTGGCCTGAGATCTGCCTCTGTTCCCACTGCTATAAACGGGAGTGACTTTACTGGCTGTGATTCCTGTCACACACACTCAGCTTTGAGATTCCCAAAAGCTGTCAGAGACCCCTAATAAAGGGAAGAGCAGGTGTGGTCACAGCCTGCAGATTCCTCCACACTGAAAAACACTCAACCACATGGAATATTTAATGTAAGGAAAAATGGCTGAAAGATGAAGCTGGAGGTAAAAACTGTCCCTTTGCCTCTGGATTCCTTATAGGAGCAGAGACTGGGAAAAGCACAGACCTGCTGACGTGGGCAGCATTTGGTGCCTGTCCATATTATGTTCCATTTCAACAGACTTTTACTGTTTTATTCCTAACTGAGCGGCAGGAAATCACAGATTCAGACACGCTGTGATCACCTCAAAGCCCTACAGATTAAAATAAATAAATAAAAGGACCTGCCTTTCTCCAGAGCCTTTGAGCCAGGTGTGAATCAAGGGCGCTGGACCGTGTTTGCCCAGTCTAAGCAAAAGGGAACCGGCTCAGTGCTCTCTTTGTCTCTCATCTGCTGTGCCTGGTGCCAGCCGCCCTGCTGATGCCTCAGCACCTGGGGCTGGCTCCATCCCTGTGCTGACTCCAGTGCTTGTTGTTACGTGTTCTGCCTGCACAGCCAGTTCCCAGGCTGCCTCGCTCAGGTGATCCCTCCCTGGCTGGACCTGCTCCGCTGCTTTGGGACACTCCCAGGAGCCCAGGCTGCCTGCAGCACCCAGGAAGGAGCTGCCTGCGAGGAAGCAGGGCTGGATCCCAGAGTCTGCAAAGCGCTGGGAATACCCAAGCTGCTCCCCAGACCCCTTACGCACAAGCACAGACAGAAGCTCCTGGGCTCAGCACCTCATCTTCTCACTGCCCTAGACAGCACCAAGAAGAGAAAGGCAGCACAGACAGACTGGTGTGTAGGCACACTGCCCAGCCAGCCACAAACCCTCTGTGCTATCAACACTCGAAGGACTTCCGAACTGTGGGCAAGAAATGAATCAGGGCATTCTGATCCCTGTGATGGGCCTCACCTGGCCTGTACACCACATTCAGTGGCATCACTGGCATCTCTTGGGGTGGGCTGTGAAAAAAATTCATGCTTCCAAAATGGCTCTATACACGAAGTTTACAAATCAATCGTTTTAAAAAAAATATCTGGCCTCAAAAAAATAAGAAAGATCCTATGCAAACAAACTGCTGATGTTCTGGGAGGGTTGGGTTTAGGAGAGGACAACAATGCCTGAGGGAAAATGACTGGAGCAGACATGGTGACAATGAGACATGGAAAGTGTTAGCTTGCTCTCAAGAAAATGTTGTACTTGGTAAATGATCTGGGAAGGGACCTGTCTCCTCGAATATGGTTTAAGGTGTGGGGTTTTTAATTCTGCACTGTGTGATGGAAGGACAAGCCAGTGCCTTCTGATCTTGCTGCAGAGGAAGAACCTGTATGAACAGCAGGACATGCTTGTCCACTCCAGAAGCTGCTTCTCACTCTCTGTTCCAAGGGTTGGACTTCTCCTGAAAAGGATCCTGCCAGTCTTACAGGGGTGCAGGATCTGTAGTTCTGAAGTGTAGCCCAGAATTTCCCACTTTGGTCAGAACATGGAATTGTACAAGAGCTGGGGCAAAGAGGAAGCTGCCCAGCCCTGGAAGTGTCCAAGGCCACGTTGGATGGGGCTGGGAGCACCCAGTGAGTGTTGGGTGTCCATGGCAGGGGGTGGAGGAGATGGCCTTGAAGGTCCCTTCCAACCCAAACCATTCCGGGCTGCAGAGAATGCAGGGCTCAGGCACATTCCTCACAACAGGACAGGGAAATATGGCAAATAACCTCGACTAGGCACTTTTTTAGCTACAACTGCCTCTGCCAAGTCCTAATTCTTATTTTTTCTCTTTCCATTTTTCTCTCTGCATTTCCTGCTGAGTCTTACCATGTTCTCCTTCTCAGTGTGCTCTTCAGGCAGTAGGCTCAAAGCCTGGGTTACTGTCAGAATTTCTGGTCGGAATTTGTTATTCCTGTTACAATGCCATATAATGCTCCCAGACCTTCTCCTTTGGTCATATGAACAGCTGATCACTCCCTGTTAATCATCTGAGAGAATTTCACCCCATTCTTCACTCTGGATGGTCTTATGTGGATCTCAGTCATCATTAAAAAACACACAGTACCTCTGCCTGCTGCTGGGAGTTCCACTGCAGAAGTTTTGGCCATCAGATGAGAAATTGCTTCAATTAATCAACTTTTCACTGAGTTTCCAGAGATGGCAGCTGCACCTTCTGTGCTCGTACCTGCGGCAGCTGACCCTGATAAATGGCTCCAAGAACACTTTCTGTGTCTCAGGTGGGCAGTGAATGCCCTGAATGCTGCAGGCACGGGGCAGAGTAGAACTGGTGCCTGGTCTGCACCTCCAAAACCCACTGGACTCTCACTCATCTCTGCTTACTAGGGCAAGGGATGCCACAGAGCATTCTTTGCTGGAGAATCAGAAAGTGGCCAGACATTCGGGATATCCAGGGGATCTTTCTGCAGGCCAGAGGAAGGGAAAAGCAGTGGAAGAATTACACGTTGTAATTTTCTTTGTGAAGTGGTTGCTGAGACACCTGTCAACGTGGCCCACAGTGGCAGCACGTGAACCTGTCAGCCTTAACTGTCCCATGCAGCAAGGGCACAGAATGGACAGGAAAATCTGAGCTGTGGGCAGTCACCAGCACAACACCTGATGTTTACAGCAGCTGGAAATGAAACGTCATCCTGCAGGAAAAAGGTGTCTCTTAGGAGATTATCTGAATGATCACAGAGTCCTTTGGATTGGAAAAGCCCCCTGAGACCCTCGAGTCCAACGGCTCTCCCAGCACGGCCAAGGCCACCACTAACCCATGTCCCAGTGCCACATCTACGACAGCAATGCTCGTGTCACATTCACTATCCTGCAGCCAATCCCTTCCCCTGGCTTTTTATTCGAAAGTAGCAAGTACAAGGAAGTCTAAAATGGAGAACTTCAAAAGAAGGACAATCAGTGTAAGGTCTAATTTGGGGGAGAACCATGTGCTGCCCTTGACTTTTACTTCACTCACACACTGATTTTAGAAATGCACTCATCAATCTCCTCTTCCTCATTAAGACTACAAAAGTCCAGCAGATGTGTCCTGATAAGCAGTCCAGACGTGTCCCATGTAACTGTAAAATGCAAAGAATTCCAATCCTGCAGGGTTTGGAGGTGAATTTCAATTGCCTGGAAAGTTTTGTTTGCCAGAAAAATTAAGTCTAGAACATGGGTAAATCTGTCCTGAGCCACAACCCTGCTCTGACACAAGCATACAGACATTTCCACACTTACAGAATCTCAGAATCACAGACTGATTAGAGTTGGATTTGTCAGGTTAGAGTTGGAAAGGACCTTCAAACCCATCTTGTTTCACCCCCCTGCCATGGGCAGGAACACCTTCTAATAGACCAGGTTGCTCCCAGCCCCATCCCACTCTTGAACATTCCAGGAATGGGGCAGCAACAACTTTTTCCTTTGGCATGCAATTTCCCCTAAACCATACGAAGAGCAAGACCTTTTTCCCCCCTCAGAATACTCCTACTGCCAGGTCACAGCAAATCCAACTCTCTTTTTACACCTCAAATGCAAATATAAAGTCCCTTGGGTAAATAGGAGTCAGACCAAAATGAAAACAACTTTTTCTCCCTAAAATGCAGCTCCCATGTGTCCATCTAATGGGGATGGGACACACTGTGCTCTCCCGCGTCCTGATCCAGGGAGAACATCTGCACAGGGAATGGGAACTGGCTCTCAGCACTGCTGCCACTGTCACTGCTCTGGTTTGGGGTAGTTTGCTGTTACTGACCTATTTTTGGCCTCTCTTGCAGCTGAGCTTATTGCAGCTTCCACAAATTAGATGTTTTCAGCAGCAGAAGGATGTGATCAGTACTTCTGCTCCTTCACAGGTGCCTCTTCCCTTTCTAACTGTTCTAGATGGAGAACCCAATCCTCAGGGCAGGCAAGATCCACAATTGACCCCTATTGACCCTGGCCAATTTAGAGTGAGCAACACAGACCCATCCCCTTCCTGTCCTCACACACCAGTTCCATAGGCTCACACCTATGGAAAACTCAGCAGTGGCAGCCCGTGTGCCTGTGCACGCCCGTCCACACGCATCTGTCCGTGCTCCTGCCTGTACGTGCACGGCTGTGCCGGGGCTCGCGGGCCGTGTCAGCGCCCAGAGCACACCCAACCCCTGCCTGTGGAATGCAGGGGCCTCGGGAGCTGCTTCCCAGCTCCTCGCAGACCTCGGCCCTCACAGCGCATCCCCTCTGTCCCAATCTCCTGACCAGACATCCCTACAGTGCTCCTGCTCCAAACAGGAGACTGGCTTGGGCTTCGTTATGGGGAGCTTGGTCAGGCTGCCAGACTCTTCCCAAAGAATGAAGCTGAGTTTGGGAATATCCGCTCCTGAGGGATTTCTCAAAGGGGAATGGACACAATTGTGTGAAGTGTTTGATAAGCAATTTTGATCTGAGGACAGAAGGGTCCCTTCCCTTGCCATCCTGGACACAGCTGGGACATTCCAGGTCCCTTCCCTCACCACCTCCAGTGCCTGCTGCCTGTACTGGGACGTTCTGGGTCCATTCCTTTCCCATCCCCAGACCCTGGTGCCAGCACTGGGACATTCTCTCGCCACCCTTGCCTCTCTTATCTCCTTCTGTCTCTCTCCCTTCCCACCATCATGGCGTAACTGGGAGCTCCTGCCACTGAAGCCCACCTGGACAGAAGCAGCAACCTCCTGCCCACGGAGTGCCTATGGAATTCCCTGTCCCAGATGCCAGGCGCTCAGTCCTGGGCAGAGGAGCAGGACAGGCCCTCCCCAGCCCTCGCCCTCCACCTCAGGCAGCCATACAGGTACCCAGTGGGTACCTGCCCTTCTCCTACCTTACCAGGGAAGCCGGCCAGCTGGTGGGTAGGTAGAGGGTCGCTCTCTGGCTCAGGCGGCCATGCAGGTACCCACGAGATCTCCACCCTTCTCTACCTTCCCAGGTAAGCTGGGACAGGTGGTGGGTCACTGTCTGCTCACTTGGACGTGCCTGCAACCTGATTCACCTGGGAGCCAGGCGAGCGAGGCTCCACCCAGGGCAGAGCGGGGGTGAGTAACAGCGAGAGAAAGGCAAACTCCGGAGAGCTGTTCCCTCCCCAGGCGCGCAGGGAGCCAGAGATAAGGGCCGCGCATTCCTGAGCCGCCGGAGGCCTCTCCCTTCCGTCTGCCCCGAGCCTGTCAGACCAGCTCGGCGCTGGCAGCGGGGCAGGGCTCGCCGCAGCCCCGCTCCTGCCCGGGCCCGTGACACGGACCCCAGCCCAGCTCTCGGCCCCCGGCCCCGGGCAAGGCCCCTGGGCGCTGGCCCCGCTCGGTCGTGGCCCTACGGCTCCCAGGAAGGGGGATTTGGGCTCCTCGGGCACTTGCGGTGCTCTGGGCGTGTTGGGGACAGACGAGCAGCAGCTCCTGGGCAGTGGCACCGCGGAACAGGAGGGGCCGGAGCAGCGCCCTGTCCCCCGTGTCCCCGGGGGTGCCGTGGAAGCGGCTGTGAGGGGACAGCCGCGGCCTCCCGTCTCCCCCCATCACCGTGCCCGCTGCCGCAGCCGGGGCCCCGCGGGCAGGGAAGGGTTAAGCGAGATTCCCCGCAGCCCCGGGCGTGGCAGCGCCTGTTCCACCTTTCATGTCCCAGCTCGTCCCGCCCGGCCGCCGCCGCCGTGAGGGCCGGGCCGGCGGTGACTCAGGCGGGGCGGGGGCTCCGGCGTGAGGCAGGGACGGGGGCCGGGCAGCCCGGGCCGGGGTGTCTGCGGTGCGGGGACAGGCTCGGGCTCCTCTGAGGGGGTGCAGCGTGTCCGAGGAGGGAACAGAGCTGCGGGAGAGTCTGCAGCAGCGGGCTGAGGGAGCTGGGGGGCTCAGCCTGGAGAAAACGGGGTCAGGAGGGACCTTCTCGTTCTCACAGCTCCATAACAGGAGGGTAGACCGGGGGTCAGGCTCTGCTCCCAGTTAATAAATGACTGCATAAGAGGTCATGGCCTTAAGCTGCACCAGAAGAGGTTTAGGTGGGATATTTGGAAAATTCCTCCTGGAAAGGGCTGCCCAGTCCCCATCCCTGAGGAGACTGAACCGTGGAGTGGATGTGGCACCTGGGGACATGGGCTAGTGCTGGTCCTGGGAGTGCCGGGGGAGCAGCTGGACTCGGTGATCATTGAATCATGGAATGGTTTGGGTTGAACAGACCTTACACCTCATCCAGTTCCACCTCCCTGCCATGGACACCTTCCAGTATCCCAGGCTGCTCCAAGCCCTGTCCAGCCTGGCCCTGAACACTGCCAGGGATGGAGCAGCCGCAGCTTCTCTGGGCACCCTGTGCCAGGGCCTCACCACCCTTACAGGGAAGGATTTCTTCCCAACATTCCAACTAAACTCACGTTTGGCAGTGGGAAGCCATTCCCCTCTGTCCTGTCTCTCCGGGCCCCTGTCTAAAGTCCAGATCTCTTGGAGCCCCTTCAGGCGCTGAATCAAGGAAACGATTCATCAACGGCTTGGCTTCTCTTCTGTGGACAGAACACTTCTGCTCCCTAATGGAATGTAGTGTTGTTTTTGTTTGCATGTTTGATAGAATCCCTCTTCTGTCACCAGGAAACTGCAAAGGATCTGTTTTGAGGCCCCAAAATGATGGCAGCAGTGTCATGGTTTTGATATGGCTATTTAAGGCAGGACCTATCAGACTGAACACTGGTGACAGCTGGTGACAGAGGTGGCTGTATCAGCACCAGCCACCCCAGAGACCTTGGAATGCTGCCACTGTGTACATGGGGGCAGTTCAGACCCTCCAGGCCAAAAGGATGAACTGCAGCTGAGCCCCACTGGATTCAAGGGAGCTACACCATCTACCTGTATCTCACAGATAAACTTAGATTGGATAAGCAGTGCCCCTGTGAACGAGCTGAACCAATCCTGCCTGTATGGAAAGGCAGTTTCAATATGAATTGGGAGCTTTTCCCTGTGTGATACTGAAATATGAATTGGTGAAATCCCTCAGAAAGTCAGGTTTAAACTGTTTCATTAGTTTTTCTGCAAGGTTTCAGTGTGTGGCCTTACAAACCTTTTATCTTTAAATAATGATGACTTGTAGTAACAGCCTGAAATTATCTGTAAAGGAACTTAAAATCTTTGTGAACTCTGGCTTTTAGATTCTGTCAGCTAGCAAGGATCTCTGTGAGTTATTCTGTGATGTTCTTAAATCCCAGTGAAAACACACTGGCCTTCCCAGAGCTTGTGGGATAACCCTACGCTCTTGTTTCAGCCTTTATCTCACACCAGTTTAATCTACTTCATTAAGTCTCATAACCTGTATTTGAGTAAAGTATTTCTCAGTAATGCAGATACAATTATCACCTTTCATTCTTCTCAGCATTAAATAAAAAACATTTTAAACCTCTTATTTTCTCTTTCCAAAATCACTTAAAAGGTATTGGTGGACCTTTTCTGTTCCAGCTTTTCAAAACTAACTTTCAAATCTAAATATCAAACAGGATGCTTTTACTTTCAGTTTCACTAGTGCTGTATACACACACAAACACGTCACCAACATTTTACTGGAGTAGGTTTGACTTCTCCTGAGCCAATTTCTTTTGCACTCCAGAGTAAATATTACCTGGAATTGCTGATTTTAAAGCTATTCCTAATGGAATAAAAAGGCCTGCATCCTTCCACTTGAGAATTAGTAATAAAGTTTTGCTGCTTTTCTGTTCTGAATCTTGGTTGTGGTTATTTTCTTGTATTATTTCCAAGATAATATTGGTTAATTTAGAGAACCTTCTTTCCCTGTAAATGCAATGTACGTGTGTAAGCGGTGTTTGGCTTTCATGAATTACAACGTGTTTGCATTGTTACACTGGATTAGTGCAGTAATCCAAACTGGGTAATTACTGTTTGTCACCAGTGTCTCACCAGGCTCCCTCTGCCAACGACCTTCAAACAAGGCACACTCGTGTCCCAGATTGATGATGTCTGGATTAACCACACGGGGTAAAACAAAGTGTGTGAAATGAGGTGAGACCTAATTTCAGATTGTGGTAGCTGCTTCTGCTGGGACTGCAGCTCTCAGAGACAGCAGAGCAGGCAGGGAACACCCTGAGCAGGGGAGCAGGAGCAGGGAGACAGCCTGAGCAGGTGGGAGAACACTCTGAACAGGTGGGGAGCAGCTAGGAGAACACCCTGAGCAGGTGGGAGAACACTCTGAACAGGTGGGGAGCAGCTAGGAGAACACCCTGAGCAGGTGGGAGAACACTCT
>JAWWEB010000106.1:8367916-8378076 GCA_035222195.1 Myioborus miniatus | reverse complement strand
GGGCCTGACTGTGTGCCAGGGCTGTCACAGTGCTGCTGTGGGTCTGTACAGGGCCTGACTGTGTGCCAGGGCTGTCACAGAGCTGCTGTGGATCTGTACAGGGCCTGATTCCATCCTGGGGCACGGGAGAAACGTCTGCAGTGCCCACAACCCCTCACTGGCACAGACCCCACAGCCCTGGCTGTGACAGCTGGGGCTCAGAGCCTCACCAAGGCTCCTTCCCTCACTGCCCTGGGCCTGGCACGGCCCCCAGGCTGCTCTGGGACTCGAGGAGGAGTGATTTCACTAATGAACTACACAAAATGGGACTCCAGGAGGAGTGATTTCACTATTGAACTCCACAAAATGGGACTCCAGGATGAATTATTTCATAAATGAGCTCCACAGAGTGGACTCCAGGATGAGTTATTACTGAACTCCACAGAGTGGGATTTAGGAAGCTGGCACTTCCCCCTGGTCACAGCTGGGTGCCAGCTTTGCCAGGGCACAGGGGCAGAAGAAGGGAATCCTGCAAGGATCTGGCCTGGCCACACTATGGAATGCAGCAGGGAGATGAAAACACTCAAATGCTGAAAGAGCAGCAAAAAGCATTATCCAGAGCTACCAATCCTCAAAGCATTTCAGAGCCAGAACCAGGACAAACCCTGCACCTGGGTTCAGCTGGGACAGGTAACACCAGAACACATTCCACTGCATTCCTCAGCAGCTCAGAGTTCTCATTCCTGTTCTCACTGACCCTTCCTGTGTGCTGACACCCTTGGAGCAGCTGTTTGCCTTCACTGTATTGTCCACTACAAAATTCCACTGGAGACTCCTCTCAGCCCAGCAGTTTCAGGCTGTTCCAAAGGTCCCTCTGGCCATCATTTAACACACAATTACAAGGCTATAAAGACTGGGGAGTTTACAACTCTCCTAAAACCTCCTTCAACGCTGTGCTGCTCAGGGCAGGCCTTGCAGGAGGAGAGCACTTAGCCAAGGAACAGTGGAACACATGGAAAACTTCCATTAAACCTGGCCTCACCTGCCTCAAACAGGCAGAGACACCTCTGAGTGCACCTTGTCTACAGGCCAAGCCTCCCCAAGTCCTGAAGGACACAGGAAGAAAAGCTAAAGGTGTAATAAGGTAAGAACAAAGAGAAATTCCCATGCAGGAGCAGGAACTGCCATGTCTGAAATGGAAAAACAAGTATGGAATTCAGTGGACCAGGGTCTGGATAAACTCTCCCAGGTTGTCTACAGTCACCAAACCTGAGCTCAGGCAGATCAGGTGAAAGAAAAGGCAGGGAATAAATGGAAATCCCTGTACCAGAGAAATTTGGTTTCTCTAGTCCTGCAAAAGGAAGGCTGGAAGAAATCAGGAACCACAGAATTACACCAAAGACAAGCAGGCAATGGGTCAGCCAGCAGGGAAGAGATTGCACAAGGCAAAAGACAATGAAAACCATGATCTAACACATGACAGATTGGAAGTTTTCTGATCATTGCAGAAGCAGAAATATGGGAAGGTTTTGGGGCTGTCCCTGGAGCAGGGATCTGTGTGTGCACACTGCTGACAGGATGAACAAGCTGTACTTGGTGAAAAGTCTGACTGACTCATAAACCAGAGCCCAGGGCTGGGTGCCAGTCCTGATGAGAGATCTGACTTCAGCACCTGCTCCTGAATGATGTTACCTGCCCTGCAAACAGAGCTGTGCTGCTCCTGGGTTAAACACAGCCCTTGTCCAGCTGAGCTCCCTCTGCCAGCCTGCCCAGTGTGCCCAGTGCCCAGCTGAGCTCCCTCTGCCAGCCTGCCCAGTGTGCCCAGTGCCCTTTGCAGCTGAGCTCCCTCTGCCAGCCTGCCCAGTGTGCCCAGTGCCCTTCTGGAGCAGCTGCAGGGCAGGTAATGCCCAGCCCCTGTGACTCTGTGGGGTTACTGCAGTCCCTGACCCCTGTACATGACAAACAGCAAAGCCTGCAGCCTGTCACACCTGCCCAGGCAGAGGGGACACCTGCATTTGCTGTAGCACTGTTTAAACATGCAATTTTCACCCCATCAGCCCCGTTCCTGCTGCTCCCTGCTCCCTCTGTGAAGGCCAAGGAGATGATTGTGTGACAGGGCAGAGCCAGAATGATGCTGCCCCACTCTGACACAGGCAGAGGGAACTGCACTTGTGTGAGAGGCATCCCCAGGGAGCTCTGCACAGACAGAAGCTGCAGCTGAGCAGGAGCAGGGAGGGCAGCAAGCAGGAGCCACAGGAACCAACCCTCAGTGTCTGACACGGGGGGGCAGCTCCTGTCCCTGTCCCTGTCCCTGCCACAGGCCCAGGGCTGAGGCTGAACACTGACAGGAGAGATCACAGAGCCAGCCCATGTCACAGAGCCAGCCCATGTCACAGAGCCAGCCCATGTCACAAACCCAGCCCATGTCACAGAGCCAGCCCATGTCACAGAGCCAGCCCATGTCACAGAGCCAGCCCAGTGTCCCAAAGCCACCCCCAGGTGACAAAGCCACCCCCAAGGTCCCAAAGCCACCCCAATGTCCCAAAGCCACCCCAGGTGACAAAGCCACCCCCAGGTGACAAAGCCACCCCAATGTCCCAAAGCCACCCCCAGGTGACAAAGCCACCCCAGTGTCCCAAAGCCACCCCAGGTGACAAAGCCACCCCAGGTGACAAAGCCACCCCAGGTGACAAAGCCACCCCCAGCCAGAGGCTCCCAGGCTGGAAGGGGCACAGGCCTGGCCCAGAGCAGCTGGGGCTGCCCCATCCCTGGAGGTGTTTGAGCCAGGCTGGACAGGGAGGGACCCAACTGGGACAGGGCAAGGTGCCCCTGCCCATGGCAGGGGGGCTCTGGGTGACATTTAAAGGTCCCTTCTCGTCCCAGCCATTCCATGGTTCCAGAAAAAACACTGAGGACCCTTCAAGCCAGCAGGAAAAGGTAATAAAAACATTTTGGTGGCAATAAATGGAAAGCCAGACAAATTAAAGGAGAAAATACAGCACATTTTTCTCTGCTCAGTAGGAACAATGATCATCTTAAAAATTAAATTAGAGAAATGGGAGTGCTCTATCTTGTTTTTTAACATCAGAAAGCCTCCACTGTCATATTCCAGGCAAGCCAGGTGACCAAACACAGGGGATGTCACCTCTCCTGCACTACACAAGAGGTTTATTAAACTTCTCCAGGTTTCAGATTTCTGGGTCACATTGTGAGAAAAGCAAATTTGCCAGGTAAGAATTCCTGACAATGCCCTGATGCAGCACACACTCCCCCCATAAATGCAAAACCAGAGCAGAGGGAAGAGCTCCACATGTGGGGCCAGGCAGAGGGCCAGGGGGGCTCCCAGTACATCCCAGTGCTCCCAGTACATCCCAGTGCTCCCAGCACATCCCAGTGCTCCCAGTACATCCCAGTGCTCCCAGTACATCCCAGTGCTCCCAGTACATCCCAGTGCCCCCAGTACATCCCAGTGCTCCCAGTACATCCCAGTGCCCCCAGTACATCCCAGTGCTCCCAGTCCCTGTGCTCAGGATGGCTCCCAGTACATCCCAGTGCTCCCAGTCCCTGTGCTCAGGATGGCTCCCAGTACATCCCAGTGCTCCCAGTCCCTGTGGAGTCTTTCCAAACCTGACCCCTTTGGGCACAGGATGCCCCAGGAGCACCAGGCTGTGCTGTCAGTGCCTGGCTGGTGCCAGCTTGAGGCTGGCATTCCAGCACCAAGGTGACACAAATGGTGACACTCCTGAGCAGTGCCCACAGGACCAGGCTCCCTCCCTCCCTGCAGAGCAGCAGGAGGTGACACCTGAGCAGCAGCACAGAGAGCACCCAGCACTCTGGAACCTCCCCTCCTTCCCAGGGGGAGGAAAGGCAGCTCCTCCTGTCCCTGGGCAGGGAGAGAGACAGAATCCCACCCGTGCCACCCAGCAGCACAGGCTGGGGCAGCACAGAGCCCTCTGCAGCTGCTGCCCCTGCAGGGGCTCTGCAGGACACGGCTGAAGGCTGGGCACAGCCCAGGGTGAGGATGGCACCAGCCTCTGCCACAGCAGAGCAGCCCTGGGCACTGAAACACAACCCTGGCACCCTCCTAGTTATCTGCAACCCTGGGACCCTCCTTGCACTGCCCTGTGCCTTGGGACCCTCCTTGCACTGCTCTGCACCCTGGGACCCTCCTTCCACTGCTCTGTGCCTTGGGACCCTCCTTCCACTGCTCTGTGCCTTGGGACCCTCCTTCCACTGTTCCTACAACCCTGGGACCCTCCTTCCACTGTTCCTACAACCCTGGGACCCTCCTTCCACTGTTCCTACAACCCTGGGACCCTCCTTCTACTGCTCTGTGCCTTGGGACCCTCCTTGCACTGCCCTGCAACCTGTCCAGCAACTTTCCAGGCTATTCCATCAGAAGCACCTGAGAACAGAGCTCAGATCCAACCTTGTGCCACCAGACAGGTGCTGCCCACGCTGCCTTCCTCCTCAGAGCCCCTCTACACCCCAGCACAGCCACTCTGCCAGGCAGGGGAGGGTGGAGACCAAACAAAGCCAGCCCAGGAACCCTGACATCCACCACGGGGTATCCCACCCTCTAACAAAGTTATTCTGTATGAGCACAGGATATCCCACAGTTTGTTATTCTACACTGCAGCACAGGGTATCCCACACTCTGACAAAATTATTCTGCAGCAGCACAGGTTATCCCACACTCTAACAAAGTTATTCTGTATGAGCACAGGGTATCCCACCCTCTAACAAAGTTATTCTGCTGCAGCACTGTTGCCATCTTATTTCAAAAGTTCTGTTCCCTCTCAGTGATTTCTCATGGGCAGCTCCTCACAGCACTGACTCCTTCTTCATCACAGCACAACCAACAAACTCCAACTCTCTTCACAGTACAGCCAGCAAAGACCAAACCTCTTCACCACCAGCTAACCCAGCTTTTGTAGCACTCTGTGTCTTACTGGACACAGCTGGGGCCTAATAAGTTCAGGCCTGTTCCTAATCTTTGGGGATTAGTACAGCTGCAACTCCTCAGGTGTGAGATTACCTTCTACACTATCTTTATTTTCTTACATTCTCTTCCTCCACACAGCAGAGGGTATCCCAGACTTTAACAAAATTATTCTGTACTGCAGCAGAGGGTATCCCACACTCTAACAAAGATATTCTGTACTGCAGCACAGGGTATCCCAGACTTTGTTAAAGTTATTCTTCACTGCAGCAGAGCCCCCCTGGCTCCAAGAGCAGCCCTGGCAGTGCCCCACGCTGGGCTGGCACAAGCTGGGTGTGTCTCCAGTTCTGCTCCCACGAGATCAGCTCCAGCTCCCAGCCATGGTCAGGGATAGGAACACAGCCAGGGACAGCAGTCCCCCTTCTCCCAGGGCTGCATTACAGGATTAAGGAATGGGACAGCACTGATGAACCTCAGACCCTCTGCTCACGGGCACCAGGCTCTCTGCTCTGCTCCATCCTCCCACGGCTCCTCTCCAGGAATCCCCCTGGAGCAGCAGGCAGATGTCCTTGGGAAGTGTTCAAGGACGGGCTGCTCAGGCTTGGAGCAAGCTGGTCTCATGCAAGGTTCCTTGCTGAGCACTCCCCAGAGCTGCAGGACAGCCAGATATTCCCAAGCAGCTTCCCAAAGCTGATCTGCTCTGGGGTGACTCCAACCACCAGCCTGGGAGATCTCCAGCTCCTTGGGGGCTGCACAGCCACGTCCTCAGGATGGGAACAGAGCTGTGCAAAGGGGCTGTGCTGAGGGCACTGCAGAGCCAGCCTGGGGCCTCACACCAGCCACAGCAATCACAGAGCCACTGAGGCTGGAAAACCCTCCAGGATCAGAGGATTACGCAGAAGAGAAATGCAAGAAGTACAAATGTGGTTTTCAGGGACCTAGAGATGGAGAAAGATGGAGAAACCTTCAGGATGCACTAACAGGGGACCACACCTTGTAGTCATCTTACTGACAATCTTCCACACCCTCTCGGTGATTTCCAGGTGCAGCTCCTCACAGCACTGACTCCTCCTTCCCCACAGCACAGCCAACTGACTCCAGCTCTCTCCTCACCCAGCTCACCCATCTTCTGCAGCACTCCTTGTCTTACTGGACACAGCTATTAAATTCAGGCCTGTTCCTAATCTTTGGGGATTAGCACAGCTGCAACTCCTCAGGTGGGAGACTGCCTTCTGCACCATTCTCTTACATTCTATCCCTCCACAACACCTGAGCCAGCTCACGTTCTGCCTGCGTGGGAAGGATTTGTCACCTCCCTCCTGCAAAGCCTTACTGCAAAACCAAGAAAAATCTCAGTTTCACCCCTGAGGAACAGCAGAGCCAAGCTCTCACAGACAGCCTGGCCAGCACCCCAGGCAGCACAGGGCTCTGCTGGCTGCACTGCCTGTCCCAGAGCACAAATCCCCGTGCCAGCTGCCAGCAGGGATGCTGTCCTGCCTCTCCTCAGGGGCAGCAGCACTCTGCTTCCAGCAGCTCCTGGAAACCTGCCTGCAGAGAGCTGCTGACCCACGGGCCAGGCACTGAACACCTGGAGACACAGCCAGAGGATGGCCAGGCAGGCAGACACAGCATTTTAACCCTGGGCACACCCACCATCCCATGCCAGGCCCCTCAGATGCCACCTGCCCCTTCCTGACACCTCACGGTGCACGTGAACCCTGAAGGGATTGGGGGGAGGCTTCAGGAGGTGCACAGACTGGCTCCAGTCCTGTCCCCAGGCAGGGGCACAGTGCCCTGAGTGAGATCCTCCTCCTTTTCCCAAAGGGTCACCACACAGCACCCAGCTGATTCTCGATGTCTCTGCTCCTCCAGGGTTACCCACACGTCCAGAAATACCCGTTTGTTCCAGCCCAGTTCTCCATCAACACACAGCAAACAGGAACTGACCTTCCCACCTCAGCCCCTTGCCTCTGACATCATTTCCAGCTCAGTCCTGCCCTGCAGCAGCCACTCTCACCTCAAGGCCAGGAAAGGAGGAAAAGGGGAAAGCAAGGAGGAAACAATCATGGTGTTTGTGATCAGCCAGGTCCAGAAGCCACTTGGCCCAGAGAGATCAGAGTCCCCCACAACAACGGGTGAGGCTGGAAGCAAATGAAGCAGGCTGGATGATTTCTGGCAGAGAGAGAACAGCAGGAGTGGTACAGACCTCTTCCTCCTCAATGCGAGCAGGCTCAATCAGCAGATTATTGGCTTGATCAAACGACACCCCCTGTTAGGACAGGAACCAGCGAGAGGCATGCGGATTAGTGAGCATCCACCACACCCTCCACCACCACCACCACCACCACCACCACCACCCAACACACAGGGCCAGAGCTGGGCTGGCTCCCAGGGCCCTGCTGAGCTCAGGAGCTCCCTGAGGAGTCACTGCTGAGCTCTGGGGTCACTGCTGAGCTCTGGGGTCACTGCTGAGCTCTGGAGCTCCCCAAGGAGTCACTGCTGACCCCCAGAGCTCCTCGAGTCACTGCTGAGCTCCTGAAGGAGTCACTGCTGACCCCCAGAGCTCCTGGGGTCACTGCTGAGCTCCACAGCCAGGGAGCTGATCCAGCTCCCAGTCACAGCTGAGCTCCAGAGCTCCTGGAGCCACTGCACTGCTCAGGAGCTTTGGGGCTGATCCAGCTCCTGGGGCCACTGCTGAGCTCCAGGGCTGCCAGAGCCCCTGCTGAGCTCCAGAGCTTTTGGGCTGATCCAGCTCCTGGAGCCACTGCTGACCCCAGAGGAGTCACTGCTGACCCCAGAGCAGTCACTGCTGACCCCAGAGCAGTCACTGCTGACCCCAGAGCAGTCACTGCTGACCCCAGAGCTCCCAGAGGAGTCACTGCTGACCCCAGAGGAGTCACTGCTGACCCCAGAGCAGTCACTGCTGACCCCAGAGCTCCCGGAGGAGTCACTGCTGACCCCAGAGCTCCTGGAGTCACTGCTGACCCCAGAGCTCCACGGCCAAGCCCCCTCAGAGCACAGCTCCAGAGCTGACCCTCAGCCCCAGAGCAGCCCCCAGTCCTGCTCATGGGCCCCAGGGTGCCAAGTGCCAGCCAGTCCTGCCAAGGGCACCCCTGAGGCCAGGCTGTGTCCACGCTGCACCCTGAGGGTCACCACAAGCTGACCTCAACCCCCCCAGGTCACTCTGGGGAGAGGAAGGGTTCAACACAGGAGGAAGCACCCAGGGGCCCGTGGTGCCACCAGCACAGGAACAACTGCAGTCCCAAACACAACTGCAAAAAAGCAATCCCAAACACAACTGCAGCCCCACACACAACTGCAGCCCCACACACAACTGCAAAAAGGCAAAAAAACCTGTCCCAAACACAACTGCAGCAATCCCTTTCTCCAGGGCAAAAGCACACCCTGACAGGCACCTGGGATCCTGCTCTCAAGTGCAGTGCACCTCAGGATTTCTTCTGAAACCAACTGTCCTTGCAGCCAAGCCCTCTGGTCGTAGGCTGCCTCCTCCTGCAGGCACCTCCTGCACAGGGCCCCTGCTCCCTGCAGCCATCCCATGGATGGAACAGCCCCATCCCACCCCACGGAGCAGGGCTGAGCTGGCAGCCAGGGTGATTTCTGACAGCCTCCCAGCCCTGAGCAGGCACCACAGCTCTGCATGGGGCAGTGCCTCCCCAGCTCAGTCCCAGCTGGAAGGACCTTTGCAGGTGAGGAGGATGGGTCCTGGTGCAGGGGCTTGGGACAGCTTCAAACATCCCCTGTGAGGAGCTCCAGCAGCAGTGGGGAAACTGGCCTCACCCCTGGGGAGCACAGGGTGAGCTGCACTGGCTCACACAGAGCAAGGCAAGCACCCCCTGAGGGGAAGTGAGGGGAAGGACCTTTCCCTGGCAACCCCAGCTCCAGCAGGGATGGGAACGATCCCAGCACCTGCAGCACGTGCAGGTACAGCAGGAGCAGGTGACTCCAGCCCCTTCCAGAGACCCACAAGTCACCCCTGACACCTGCTGAGATCAGACTGTGATGGAGACTGGGCCACAGCCTGACCACTGCCCACCAAACACAACCCAAAATCCCCAAACCCTTGGGTGAGAACTGGGCTGACCTCAGGAGGAGTCCCTCATCCGTGTACCCCCATGCCACTGTGAGAACTCCTCAGGCAGGAACCTCAGAGTGCCCCTAACCAAACGTGGTGCTTCAGCTGAGGAGAGCCTGGGACCCCCATCTCCTAACCCCAGTAAACCCAGTAAGGCCAAACCTGCAGAGCTCAGGCTGCCCTAAATGCAGGGCAGCCTCCCTCAGGGAGGAAGGGCATGCTCCTGGCTGCAATGACACGCTCCAGGAGGCTCTGTGCCAACAGGTGCCAGTCTAACACCAAACCCACACGGGCACAGCTCACCCTCCTGTGAGCCAGCAGTGAGGAGGAGGCTGCAAGGAGCAGCAGGACCCACCAGAGGAGAGACAGAACTGTCCCTGCAGCACTGGCACGGGGCTGGTGCAGGGACCTGGGCACAGTGGAGGTGCAGACACAGCCACACAGCACAGCTCTGGGACAGCCCCCTGAGCCCCAGGGCTGCAGCCTCCTGCCACAGCCTTCCTCAGCACCACATCACCCTGGCTGCTGGGCCACAGGAGCGGGGGCAGTCTGCACCCTGTGAGCCCCCTCCCCACAAGACCTCACCTTCACAGAGGGCTGAGCAGACAGAGCTCCGTTCTTCCTCTCCTCCTCCTCCTCCTCCCACGCCTCCTCCTGCTCCCCGGGCTCTGTGTTATTACTGCAGCCTCCCAGCTCCTCCTCCTCTTTGGGGACCCCGTCGCTGTTCAGCCCCTGCAGGAGCGCCACCACCGCCTCCGGCTTGGGCAGCTTGGTGATCTTGAAGTGCTTCTTGTAGTGGGGCGTGTCCTTGCGGATCAGCCTCTGCTTCTCCACGGGGAACGGCCGCTCCTCGTCCTCCTCCTCATCCTCGCTGCGCACCAGCGTGTCCTCGGCGAAGTGCACGGTGGGCTGTGCCAGAGAGCGGGCACGGCGTGAGCCTGGGGGCACAGGGCTGGCAGCACAGCCCCCGCTGCCCTGGGACCCTGTGCCACACAGGTACAGCCCGGGCACGGCGTGAGCCTGGGGGCACGGGGCTGGCAGCACAGACCCTACTGCCCTGGGACCCTGTGCCACACAGGTACAGCCCGGGCACGGTCTGAGCCTCGGGGGCACGGGGCTGGCAGCACAGCCCCCGCTGCCCTGGGA
>JAWWEB010000106.1:8333665-8344233 GCA_035222195.1 Myioborus miniatus | reverse complement strand
CAGGAGCTGCTGGGCACAGCTCCCCAGGAGCCCCTGGTGCCTTTCCAGGTGCCCACCTGCACAGGAGCCGCTGGGCAGAGCTCCCCAGGAGCCCCTGGTGCCTTTCCAGGTGCCCACCTGCACAGGAGCTGCTGGGCACAGCTCCCCAGGAGCCCCTGGTGCCTTTCCAGGTGCCCACCTGCACAGGAGCCGCTGGGCACAGCTCCCCAGGAGCCTCTGGTGCCTTTCCAGGTGCCCACCTGCACAGGAGCTGCTGGGCACAGCTCCCCAGGAGCCCCTGCAGGTACCTGCAGGTGTGGGGCACCCCCAGGCCCCCCAGCACGTGGCAAATGAGAGCACAGAGCAGACAAGGGAGGAGCAAACAGCCCAGAGGAGATGCCCAGGGCACAGGTGAGCTGCCCCCTCCTGCAGGGACCACCAGCAGCCCTGCAGGTGTAGCTGGGGCAGTTTGTGCCACCCCAGGGCTCTGCAGCCCCAGCCCCAGGCTGGGCACACCCCCAGGCTGGCACAGGTGGGGTCTGAGGGCACTGCCCCAGCACTGCCCCTGGGCTGCTCTGCCTGCCCTGCACGGGGAGGGGATCAGGGATGGACAGCACTGATGGCAGCTTCACACCTGGGATGTCCTAAAGAACTACAATAATTGTGAAATGAGTAAATAAATTTAAAAAATAACCCCTCTCAGCAGCTCATCAGTGGCCCTGCTCAACTCTGTTTATCTGGTGCAGAGCAGCTCAGTGAAAAGGAAGTGGGTGAAAGTCTAAATGACAACAAAGGCCCAGGGGAGCAGGAGCTCACAGACTTGATTTGCTATTGTTTCCTAGAGCCTTCTCCTAATTTTAGAATGCAAGGAAATTCCAGACAAGACGTGGTGCTGGCCTGCCAGAGCCTGCAGGGTGGAAAACAAGCAGAGGGGCTGAGCAGCCCCAGCCCAGGCTGCAGCACTGCTGCCCAGGGCACAGGTGGCCTCAGAACATCTCCACACTTCTAAATGATATCAGGTTTATTAAATGAATAAACCCAGGCTGTGCGTGGGGCAGCAGCTCCCAGCTCCTTCCTGTTTCTCAGAAAAAGGTTTCTAAACCCCCTGGCACTGCCAGAGCTGGGCACAGCCCAGTGCAGAGCTGCAGGAGCTGTGTCCCACCCGGCACAATCACTGACACTGCACTGAGCAAAACATTGGCATGTGACAACAGGTAAAACCAGCCAACAGCCATCAGTGGTAGCCAGAAAGACAAATGTGAGAATTACAGTGTTTTCATGCCTGAGTGCAGGATTTATGTTTGCCAAAGAAAGATGGCAAGAGGATGAGACCAAGAGCTGCAAACGCTGCCTCTGACATGAATTTCCACATCATTGCCAGCTCAGTGTTCTGGACTTCAGCTCAGCCCAACAACTCAAAGCAAAGGCTGCACAGGAGATCCACTGGTGACACTTGAAAGTGAGAACAAACTGATTAAAAGATTCTTACTAGAACTAAGAGTGAAACCTTGATTACAGCCTCGGCAGCCTGGCAATTATCCCTTTTGCTAATCAAAGCTTACCCCAATTCCCAGAGCTGCCAAAGCAAACCCCTGGATTTGGCACCACATTCAATATCTCCAATACAGGGAAACTCCCCTAGCTTCAACGTTTCCTGATTTATAAAATAAAACCACCACCAAATCTGCCCAATTCAGATCCCTCAATGTGCAAACTGGACTCAGAGTACATTAAAAATAGAAGTTTGAAGAAGAAAAAAGGTAAGGCCAATCTCTCCCTGCTTCCTGGCAGCCCAAAGCCCACAAGGACCAGCACAGAAATATTCCAGCACACAGGAACCCAGAATCAGCACAGGAATATTCCAGCAGCTCAGAGTGTGATGGAAGTTATCACTAACAAAAAACCCTAAAAAATAAAAGCAGCTGGGTGTAACTGGGGGATAAAGCCTTTGCAAAGCAGGGTGCATTACAAAGATACTCTCTGCTGAAGCATGGGAGTGTTCACAGGGTAGATAAGGCAGAAAACAGCTACAAAACTGTCCTCCAATTCAAATCCAGGGACAGGAGCACTCACAATGCCCAGAGCAGCCACAGTGCAACCTACTGGAAATACATTAAATAGTCATTAATTAGGGACAGGTATAAAGAATTTGTAAAGAGCCATATGCCAAAAGATAAGTAATGCTCCACAAAATGACAACACTGCAAAAAGAAAGGCAGAAAATGTGAAATTCAGGCTCCTCAGCAGGTTTCCAGGTGTAACATCCTCCCTCAGTAGCCCATTGAGAGCCAAATGCATGCAAACACATCCAAGTGTTTACCTAAGTTCTGAAACTAAATTCAGGTACTTCAATCTTTAAAAAAGTCCAAAAGGACAACCCAGACCCATGGATTTTTCAGTCAATGGGACTGAGCTATGACCTGATATAAAATCCTTCCAATCCTCTGTGTTCCACAGACCCATGCAATAGTTCATGTTGGAAGGCACCTGGGAGATCTCCAGCCCAGGATCAGGACAGGAAGAGGCCAGAGCAGGCTGTTCAAACCATGGGCATGGCCCCAAACGCCTCTGGGCCCTGGCTCCACCACAGTGATCCTGCCAGGGCAGCCCCTGTGACACCAGTGACACCCTCAAACTCCCAAAGATCCCTCACTGCTGCCAGGCACGTCCTGAGTGTGCCAGCATCACCCATCAGACAGGACCTGCACAATCTGGGGCTCCTCAGGAGCCAAACCCTGCCCAGTGACACCCCACAACCCCTCACATGCACATGGAGCTCCCCTCCACAGACCTGCCTCTCCTTCTGCATGCTGTCCTTGTCCCAGGGAGGGTGATCCCCCCTTAACTGGAGAGTGGAGGCACCTGGCACTGGGTCTGCAGTGCTGAACTCTGTTCTGACTGCAGTTATGTGCTGGCAGTTTTGGGGTGCCAAACCACAGGAAGGTTTGGGTAGAAAGGGACCTTCAAGGCCACCCAATCCCACTTACTGCCATGGCAGGGCCACCTTCCACCAGCCCAGGCTGCTCCAAACCCCATCCAGCCTGGCCAGGGGCACTGCCAGGGATCCAGGGGCACCTGTGCCAGGGCTGCCCACCCTGCCAGGGAACAATTCCTGCCCAATGTCCCACCCAGCCCTGCCCTCGGGGAAGCCATTCCCCTTGTGCTGTCCCTCCAGGCCCCTGTGCAAGGTCCCTGCCCAGCTTTCCTGGAGCCCCTGCAGGTCCTGAAGGCCTGCACTAAGGACTCCCAGAGCCCTCTTTTCTCCCAGCTGGACAATCCCAACTCTCCCAGCCTTTCATCACTGCAGAGGTGCTCCAGCCCTCTAATCCTCCCTGTGGCCTGCTCTGGGCCCCTTCCAACTGGGATCTGTGCAGGAGGGAGAAAGGATGAAAGAAAGCCCCATGCAATTATTAGTGAGCCTCCTGACCCAGAGCTCTGCACTTGGCATCAGTTTATGGAGGAGGAATGCCCAGGGTGACAGCAGGATCACAGGTGACAGCCAAAGCTGTGCCCAAAGTGAGCCCTTCCAGCTCAGCCCCTGCAGCTGCCAAGCACTGTGGCCAGCTCTGGGCCCTCAGTTGGGATGCCTGAGTGTGGCCAGAGGGGGCAACGAGGCTGGTGAGGGGCTGGGAACACAAACCCTGTGAGGAACCCCTGAGGGAGCTGGGGGAGCTCAGGCTGGAGAGGAGGAGGAACACAAACCCCATGAGGAATGTTTGAAGGAGCTCAGTCTGGAGAGGAGGAGGAACACAAACCCCATGAGGAACGTTTGAAGGAGCTGGGGGAGCTCAGCCTGGAGAGGAGGAGGAACACAAACCCTGTGAGGAATGTTTGAAGGAGCTCAGCCTGGAGAACAGGAGGAACACAAACCCTGTGAGGAATGTTTGAAGCAGCTGGGGTGCTCAGCCTGGAGAGGAGGAGGAACACAAACCCCATGAGGAACGTTTGAAGGAGCTGAGGGAGCTCAGCCTGGAGAGGAGGAGGCTCAGAGGTGCCCTCATTGCTCTCTGCACCTTCCTGCAGGGAGGCTGCACACAGGTGGGGTCGGTCTCTCCCACCCAGCAGCACTGACAGAACCAGAGGGCACAGTCTCAAGCTATATCAGGGAAGGGATGGGCTGGGTAATGGGAAGAAATTGTTCACTGAAAGAATAACAAAGGACTGGAATGCCCTTCCCAGGGAGGTGGTGCAATCCCCATCTCTGGGTGTGTTTCAAACAAGACTGGCCATGGCACTGGGTGCTGTATGGAGGTGTCAGGGCATAGGCTGCACTCTGATCTTGGGGGTCTCTCCCAGGCTCATCACTCTGTGGAGCAGAGCCAGCCCAGCCACGCTCACCCTTGGAGGGGAGGCCAGTCCTGCCCCAGAACATTCCCCCAGCCCACACTGGGCTGACTGGGCTCACCCACAGGACCAGAACAGGCTCAGCCAGTTTGGAAAGCAGACACGCTGGGGGCAGCACTCACAGCCTGCCCTGCCAGGGAACACCTGGGCAGCCCCAGGCTGACCCTGCACGTGGCTCTCAGGATGCCCAACAGCCACTGGCAGAGCTGTGCAGCCAGCAAGGGGCACAAGCACCCAGGTCCCTGCCCCTGGGGAGGCACCAGGTGTGCCTGAACCTCAGCCAGGGCAGGGCACTGCTCCAGGGGCACAGGAAGCAGAGTGCTCCCAGGAGGGAGGAGATGCCCACCTGAGCCAGAACAACCCTCTGCCCTCATAACCCAGCCTGGCACAATGGGCCAGCAGCAGCAGCACGGGTGGGGGGCACTGGAGGAGGCACTGGCCGAGATGAGATGAGATGAGCCACTCCTGAGCAGGGCCAACAGGACCCTGAGCTGTCCTTACAGTGCAGGGGCTCCTCCACACTGCTGCAGCTCAGCACCTCCTCGATGTTTCTCACAGGCAGCTCCTCCAGCCCTGACTGTTCCTGGTCCTTGCAGCAGCCATCAGACTCCAGACCCACCAATCCACTCTTTTACAACACTGCTCTTATTGGCTACAGCTGTGGCCTGGTAACATCAGGCCTGCTCCTAATCTTTAGTAACTGGTTCAGCTGCACCTCTTGAGGGGATAAGATTACATGCTGTACCTCACTTACCCATCCTGTATCCCCTACAGCCCTTCCTCACTCCCTGCATGGGAAACAACTGTCCTGCCCCAAACCTGCACCAGCCACCTCCTGCCCTGCCCCAGGGCCTGAACCTGCCCTCAGAGCCTGCAGCAGCCCCAGGCAGGCACCCGGGCCCTGCAGACAGCAGGGGATGTTCTGGAGAGCCAGCAGCTCCAGAACTGTGCAGGTGCAGCTGGAGGAGGCACAGGCTGCCAGGGACAGCAGCTCTCTCCAGAGGGCACCTGCAGCACAGGGAGCCAGGCACATCCACAGGGGGACAGGCTGGAAGGGACCTGCTGACCCAGGAGTGCAAGCTCTGCTCAGAGAAAGCTCAGCTACAGCACCTGGGGCACAATGTGCACACACAGCAGTGTCCTGTGACACACACACACACACAGCAGTCACACACAGGTACTCACACATCACACACATGTACTCAGACATCACACACATGTACTTGTACTCACACACAGCAGTCACACACAGGTACTCACACATGACACACATGTACTCACACACAGCAGTCACACACAGGTACTCACACATCACACACATGTACTCACACATCACACACGTATTCACACACAGCAGTCACACACAGGCACTCACACATCACACACATGTACTCACACACAGCAGTCACACACATGCACTCACACATCACACACATGTACTCACACACAGCAGTCACACACAGGTACTCACACATCAGAGGCACAGGTGACATGCACACACAGCAGTCACACACATGCACTCACACATCAGAGGCACAGGTGACATGCACACACAGCAGTCACTCACACATCAGAGGCACAGGTGACATGCACACACAGCAGTCACACACATGCACTCACACATCACACACATGTACACACAGAGCAGACTCTCACGTGGCCTTCTCAGCCCATTCTCTGTCCTTAAGGAACCACCTGCAGCAGGTTCCATCCCCTCTGTGCCATGACCAAGCCCTCAGGTTGCGTTTGTCCAGCTGATGTGACAGTCTGTGAAGCTCCCAGCAGGAGTGCTGAGCTCAGCAGAGCCCCAGGACACCAACAAAGGGCTGCTGGAGCTGTCAGGTGATCTGAGAGAACCACAGTGTCCAGGGATGCCAGGAATTCACTCACCACCCCCAGGCCTCCCTCCTGCTGCAGCTGATGCTTGGCAGAGCCTTGGTCTGCCCCCACTCACTCATTCAGGCAGACCAAGAGGTGGACAATGAAAAAGGGAGAAAGGACAATGAATAAAGGCCCAGGACAAGCCCTGTGAGCCACACTCAGCTATGCCAGACACAGCCAAGTCCCAAGGGCAGGCCTGGAAAGCCAGCCATGAGGACTGGGGACACACAGGCAGCCTGGCTCTGGGGTGACAGTGCTGGGCTGGCACAGGGGCTGCTGCAGCTGCTCAGGCACTGGGGGAATGGGCTGCAGGCCTGGAACCCCCTGATGGAGCATGGCAGGGTCAGGGACAGAGCCACTGAGCCCCCCCGGCAGCCTGCCGGTGTCTGCAGCAAGCACCAGGTCCTGTGTCCATCCCTGTGCCCATCCCTGTGCCCAGCCCCTGTGTGCATCCCTGTGTCCATCCCTGTGTCCATCCCTGTGCCCAGCCCCTGTGTCCATCCCTGTGCCCAGCCCGTGTCCATCCCTGTGCCTGAGCCCTGTGCCCATCCCTGTGCCCATCCCTGTGTCCATCCCTGTGCCTGAGCCCTGTGCCCATCCCTGTGCCTGAGCCCCTGTGCCCATCCCTGGGCCTGAGCCCTGTGCCCAGCCCCTGCGTCCATCCCTGTGCCCAGCCCCTGTGCCCATCCCTGTGCGCGAGCCCTGTGCCCATCCCTGTGCCCAGCCCTGTGCCCATCCCTGTGCCTGAGCCCTGTGTCCATCCCTGTGCACAGCCCTGTGCCTGAGCCCTGTGCCCAGCCCTGTGCCCACAACGGCACCACCAGCCCTGGGTGCTCGTGTCCCACGTGCAGGAGGTGCAGCTGCCCTGCCAGGAATCACACAAAGTGTCTGCCAGCTGAGCCTGGCACCTGGAGAACACCAAACGTGTGTGCACTCAGGCTGATCCCCCTCCCAGGTCAGCACCACCACTCTTTCCCAAACCTTTGTTTTCCTGAGGCCACAAAAAAGGTTTTCAGGCCTAAGCAAGGCTCCAGCTCTGCCTTCACCTGCTGCCAAATCTCATAATGCCACGGGAAGGGAGCCAGGACATGGGGGGGTCTTTGTTCCCCAGCATCACCTCCTGCTCCCCAGGTTCTCACCTGTACCTGTGAGGACAGAGAGGACGGACGGACGGACAGACAGCCAGCCAGCCAGCCCTGGGCTCCTCTCTCAGTTCCCATGGAGAAGGAGCCATGCTGTCCTCAGCACAGCTCGTGGAGCTGCCTCGGCCCCAGGACCCTCCTGTCAAGAGCAGACACAAGTGGGGGCTGCCCAGTGTCCCCACAGGCTCTGGGGACATCCCTCCCTAGCCAAGCAGCCCTGGGCAGGTTCCGGGCAGAATCTCTGCAGGTAACAAAGAGCAGCACTGCTGGGGCAGAGCAGGACACGTGTCAGGGGAAGAGGAGGCAAGCACAGCTTCAGCACAGAGCCACAGCAATGCCACGCTCAGGCCAAGGGCTCTGAACCAGGTGGTGACAATTCACACAGCTGGAATCAGGAACAGGCTCCACACCACAAGCACAGTCTTGGCTCTGGAATGGGACACAGACTCTGCTCCTGCAGCCAAAACCAGCACGGAGCTCCCAGCTCTGCTGCCCGAACAGCAGGGCTCAGACACCTCCTCCCTTGTGGTGTCCTCTCCTCATGGGGCACCATTCACCAGTGCTGGTGCTTGGCACCAATTAACAGCAGACTCAAACTGACTGGCACATCAGTCTATTATCCTACAGTGAGAAAAACTCTCCTACCTTGTCTGTAAACCTCCTGGGCAGCTCCATGCAACACTGCCTCCTCCTCTTCTTCCCTCTTCCTTCTGCAGGAGCAGGCAGCTCCTTGCTGCCCCTTGCACAGCCAGCAGACCCCGTGTGTCCCTCACAGCACATCCTGACCCTCTGTCACAGCACAGCCAGACTGACTGACAGCTCCCAGACAGCCAGACTGACTGCAGGGCTCCCAGGCAGCTGAGCCCATCTCTGCTACCACCCGTCCTCATTGGACACAGCTGCGCCCTATCCAGGGCAAGGCTGCTCCCACCCTTGGGTAATTAGTACAGCTGCAACTCATCAGGGCTGAGACTGCCTCCAGCACCATCTCTACTCCTTTACAACCTGTTCTCCCACACTCCTGCTCCTCAAAAACAGCCTGTGAGCAGCCAGGCTGCCCCAGGCACAGCCCTGGGCCAGCAGTGCTGGTGACAGGGCATTTCCTTCAGGGCCCGAGCAGCCGGCAGTGCCTCTGTGTGAGCACCCCTCCAACACCAGCCAAGGGCTCCAGGCAGAGCTTCTGCCAACCCTTCAGCCCTGCAAGTGCCCGTGCCAAGGTGCTCCTCAGCCTCCCCACCTCTCATTTCTCTGCAGAGAATTTCTAGCCCACCTGTCCAGCCCTGCTAGAGCAGACCCTGCCTCCAGCAGGACAGCACATGTTTAATTAAAGGCAGGATCAGACTGTGCAGCAGGAAAATAATTACAGTGCTCCTTGTGATTCACGAGCAGGAGGGCCTGCTTCCCATGTCACCATGGGCTGGGCTCCCAGATGAGCTCTGAGTTTGTCTCTGGGCTGGATGAATGCATGGGACCCTGCACTGCAGGCAGGAGTGTCTGTCCATCCATCTGTCACAGAGCAACACAGAGGCTCCTCAAATGCTGGCAGCAAAACCAGCCCGTGTATCTGAGCCTTGGTTTCAATCCCATTTTCCTGGTTAAACGTGGCCTTGGCACGTTCCTGCTGTCCTTGGAGGAGGCAGAGCTGCTGGGTGCTCCACAGCTGGGCCCTGGGACCCCCAGCCTGCCTCAGACACCTGCAGGGGAAGTGTGAAGGGACCTGGGCCCTCCTTCCACAGGTGTGCTGGGACATCTCACACCTGCCCAGGGGCTTGTCTCTGGGGAAATCCAGCCTGGGACAGTCAGGAGGAGCTGAAGCAGCGACTGCAAAGCAAAGCAGCCAGGAGCTGCTCAGCTCTAGGGTTAAACCCAGCACGGCACAGGTGAGGCCCAGAACCTGCCACACCTGTGTGTCATGGCCGGGCAGCCCAGGCCCAGCTCCAGAGGCTGCTCAGCTCCCTCAGCAGAGCAGGACTCGCCTCCAGGTAACAGTGAGCAAACCCAGGAGACTCCTCCCCCTACTGACAAACCAGGAAGGCAATGGCTGTTCTCAGAACAGCTCAATTCAAGAAGAATCACAGAAATCTGATGAGGATAACTGAGTTAGCCTGAGCTGAGGTCAAACAAGCCAAGACACTGCTGACAGGTGGGAACATCAGTGTGCAGCTCCAGCAGAGCAGCCCCAGGGGCACCCTGGTGCCACACAGAGGGCACCACAGCCCCCACGCAGGTGTCCTTCACCTGGGGACTGGGTCTGAGCCGCCTCAGGCAGGGCACACAGACCAGCTCCCCCAACAGCACATCCCCAGCTGTTCCCAGCCCACAGTGCTTCCTTCTCCCTTCTCACAGCATTTACAGCCAGACCCTGAACCACCTCCAGGACAGTAAACTGGCTGCAGGCACATGGTCACCAACACCTGAAAGGTGGGAATTCACCACCAGGGCTTCCTTCTCCCATCTCACAGCATTTACAGCCAGACCCTGAACCACCTCCAGGCCAGTGAACTGTGGCCTGGAAACGAAACGATCCTCAAAACAGATCTTGTGAAACAGAAAGGAAAGACTCTGGAAAGGAGATATGATCAAATGAAATGCAATTAAAAAAAAAACCAAAAAAAAATCTAGAAAATCTGGAGATTTAGTGACTACAAGAAAGTGGTCTGGGAGGAAATCATGTGCAGTGCAAAGGACCAAAAGAGGCCAAAACTAAATTCACAGATGTTGCAAAAGCAGGGAAAAAATCAAGGAGGAAGACACACCTTAGAAGGAAGGATATGAGGGACATGGCTATCGAGCTGTGACTGCAGGCACACGGTCACCAACACCTGAAAGGTGAATTCAGGCAGCTCAGTCCCAAAGAGACCCTGCTGGCACGCCAGCCATGCCCAGCTCTGCAGTCAGAGCCTCGGCAGAGGGTATGGAGGGAGGGCAGCAGGACACTCCCTGCGTGCCCGCAGCAGGACAGGCACAGAGGGGCTGGTGAGGGGGCAGGGGCACCGGGGCAGCCACAGGAGCGGCCCCACACGCTCGTGCCCACACTGGGGGCAGCAGGGCAGCCCCAGCAGGGCAGCCCCAGCAGGGCAGCTCCTGCCAGCCCCAGCAGACTGCTCCCTGCCAGCCCCAGCAGGGCAGCCCCAGCAGACTGCTCCCTGCCAGCCCCAGCAGGGCAGCTCCTGCCAGCCCCAGCAGGGCAGCTCCTGCCAGCCCCAGCAGGGCAGCTCCTGC
>JAWWEB010000106.1:8156725-8190117 GCA_035222195.1 Myioborus miniatus | reverse complement strand
CAGGGCACGGGGGTCAATGCGGGCACAGCAGGGCCAGGGCACGGGGGAATATATGGGGGAGAGGGCACAGGGGGTCAGTGGGGGCACAGCGGGGCCGGGCACGGGGGGACGTGGGGGACAGGGCACGGGGGTCAGTGGGGACACAGCAGGGCCAGGGCACAGGGGGACAGGACGTGGGTGACAGGGTGGACAGGGCACAAGGGTCAGTGGTGCCACAGTGGGGCCGGGGCACAGGGGGACATGGGGGACAGGGTGGACAGAGCACGGGGGTCAGTGGTGCTAGGGCACAGGAGGATAGGACATGGGTAACAGGGGGGGACAGGGCACAGGGGGACAGGACATGGGGGACAGGGTGGACAGGGCACAAGGGTCAGTGGTGCCACAGTGGGACCAGGGTATGGGGAATGTGGGGGACAGGGTGGACAGGGCACGGGGGTCAGCAGTGCCCCAGGGGGACAGGGTGTGGGGGTCACCAGGGCCAGGGTGGCATCTGGGGCACAGGGGTGCCACCACACGGACATCCAGGCACACCACGGGAGTGCCGGGGCACAGGAGCTGTGTGGGGCTCAGTGGGGAGCATGTGGGGGTCAGTGGCACTGCTGGGCATCGGGGACACGCCATCCCCAGGCCTCCAGGATGTCCCTCCCTGAACCCAGCCCCAAGGACACTCACATCGTCCAGGCTCTTGGTGACATCAGGCTTGTCGGGGTCCCCACAGGAGGCCATCAGCTCCACGCCCAGGCTGCCCAGCGTGTCCAGCTCACCCTGCAGCGCGTCGATCTCCTCCCGCAGAGCCTGTGCGGGGCACGGGGCTCAGGGGCTGCCCAGGGCACTGTCCACACCAGGGGCTGCCCACACGAGGGGCTGCCCAGGGCTCTGCCCACACCAGGGCACTGCCCACATCACTGCCCACATCAGGGCACTGCCCACATCGGGGGCTGCCCAGGGCCCTGCCCACATCAGTGTCACAGACACCTTTTTATGAAAATCCTTTCCTTAGGATTTTTTTTCCTTCTGAGAAGCTGAGAAGCCTCAGAAACAAAATGTAAACAATGGTTATCTGCTGCTGTAGAAGGCAACAGGTGGATCTGTGACTGATCTCATGTAGATGTTTGGAATTAATGGCAAATCACAGCCCAGCTGGCTTAGACACAGTTTCTGAGCCACAAACCTTTGTTATCATTCCTTCCTTTCTATTCTTAGCTTAGCCAGCCTTCTGAGAACCTTCTCTTCTATTCTCTCACTGTAGTTCTAATGCAATATACATCATAAAATAATAAATCAAGCCTTCTGTAACAAAGAGTCAGATCTACGTCTCTTCCCTCATCCTAAGACCCCTGTGACCACCGTCAGACACCAGGGTTCTGCCCATGCCATGGCACTGCCCAGCCGTACCTGCATGGTGCGCAGCCGCGTGCGGATGCCCTCGGGCTCACCACCAGCCTCCTCCAGCCCCAGCACCAGCTGCTGGGTGTCACTGAGTGCCACGGCCAGCTCAGACAGGCCATGCCAGAAGCGCTCGGCCAGTGCCAGCAGCTCCCGAAGCCACCGCTCCCGCTCCTGGCAGCGGCCGCGCAGGCAGTCCCACTGTGAGAGCAGCTGTGCCGTGCGCTCCTGGATCCCTGCGGGGCACAGCGGGTCGGGCATCGGGCATGGGGATCAGTGGTGCCACAGTGGGGCCCTGGCAGGGACACGGATCTCCTGCCGGCCGTGCTGTGCCCACCCCTCCGTGCCGGTACCTCTGTCCGTGGCGTCGGAGCTGACCGCCTGCACGGTGGCCAGCAGCTCCTCGCCCTGTGCTCGGATCCCCTCCAGGGCCACCCCGAGCTTCTCCAGCTCGCCCAGGGCCAGGCTGTTCTCCCGGATCTGCTCCCTCAGGTGGGCCGCGTCTCCGCGGACGGGGGGCTGGCTCTGCAGCCGGCTCTGCAGCCGCTCCAGGCACTCCAGCAGCAGGTCCATGCGCTCCGACAGCTGCGGACCAGCCCGGTGACTCGAGGGTACGGCCCCGGGGACGCGTCCCAGCAGGGCAGGGGTGGGCATACCTGGCTGTATCGCGGCAGGGCATCCTCCAGCAGAGCCGCCGCCTGGCGCACGCTCTCGCGGATGTGGCCGTACTGCTCCTCCAGCTCCTGCCAGCGCCGCTGGAACGGGGCTCCCTGCTCCGGGCTCAGCTCCAGCAGCTGCGCCGACACGCGCTGCAGCTTCCCCACCAGCGGCCGGTGCTCGGCGATGGCCTCCCGCAGGCTCTGGCAGCGGGGAGGAGCCATGGGGGCGCGTTGGGGTGGGATGTGCCCCGTGGGATTCACCTGCTGCACCCCGTGCTGCTCCCAGAGGGCTCCTGCCCGCTGGGTGTCCCAGCCCGATGGTCCCCATGGCGGTGTCACCCCCATCCTGTCACTGCTCCCACCTGCGGGGTGGCCGAGCGAGTCCCTTTTGCCCCTGCCCTGCCCGCACCTGCAGCAGCGCCTGCTGCTCCTTGAAGGCCTCGTAGGTGATGGCGTTGGGCGAGAGCTGCACCCCCAGGGCCTGCGTCTCCTCCAGCCAGGGCAGCAGCTCCTCGAGGGCCTCGGAGAACTGGGTGAGCAGGGACTGGGCGTGCTCCAGCTGCACGGCACAGGCGCCGCTGCGCAGGGACAGCTGCTCCGTGCGCTCCCGCAGCGCCTGCACCGACGGCTGCGGAGACGGGGAGTCACCACACAGGGCACAGCCGCCCCTGGGGGCTGGCAATGTCCCCCGGCACCCTCGCAGCTCACCTGAAGGCGCTGCCGCAAGGGCTCAGGGCAGCAGCGCAGCAGCGGCTCCGAGAAGCCCAGCAGACGCTCAACCAGGCCCCGGCAGTGCAGGATCTCGGCAGAGAGCAGCTGGAATGGAGCCGCAGGTGGGTGCCAGCTCCTGGCAGGGATGGGGATGCCAAGCCAGCGCCCCCGGGACCCCTGGGCACTGCTGCAGACCCACCTTCTGCTCGGAGAGCTGCGAGCGGAGAGCTTCAGCATCCAGCTGCACGCGGCCGATCTCCTCCAGCCGCTCAGCCAGCCCGGCCACGCGGCTGAGCTGCGACTCCAGGACCTGCTCAAACTGCAGCAGGGGGACAGACGTCAGCCAGGGAGGGTGTGAGTGCAGCAGGACCAGCACTGGGAATGGTGAGGAGCCCAGTGTGCCACACCTTCTCCCTGTCACTGGCAGTGACCGAGGGCTCCTGGCCATCCTGCTGGCTCTCCTGCTCGCCCAGCTCCTTCTCCATGCGGCTCAGCCACAGCGCCAGGTCCTCAGGGGCCGTGCCCAGGCGAGACGAGGCCTCCAGGGTCTGCCCCAGCCGGTGAGCGGTGTCAGCGCTGCTCTGGCCCACGATGAGGTAGCGCATCCTCAGTGACTCCATCTTCTCCTGCGTCAGCTGGGCCTCCTCCCCTGCGGCAGCGTGACACCGCCATCAGTGCCAGTGCCACAGTGCCACTGCCATCAGTGCCACAGCGACATCACCATCAGCACCACCGTGACACCGCCATCAGTGCCACTGCGACACCGCCATCAGTGCCACCGCACTGGCATCCCGGACATGGAACTGGCCACACCAACAGCTTCCAGCCACGTGGCAATCACTCTGTGCTGACCTTTCCCCTCTCCTACCCCTGCTCCTCCTGCTCCCAGACCCAGCTCTGGCCTCTCACCCCTCTGCCAGCAAGACACCACTGAACCCTGTCCCACCATGGCTCTGACCCACAGGCTCTGCCCTGTCCCCTTTGCATCCCTTGAGGTGCTGCCTGCCCCCTCACACCACACCACGGCTCCCAGTGGGGATCAGCACGTCCCAAAGACCCCCAGTGCCCAGGGGTCCCCTTGCTGGCCTGGGTAACCTCTGTCTATGCACATCTCATCCCAAATCACAGTTCCCTGTGGGGATCAGCATGCCCCCAGTGCCCAGGGACCCCTTGATGACCTGGTTTGCCTCTGTCTGTGCTCATCCCATCCCGAGTCCCTGTGGCCACTGCTCCCAGCCATTGCCACTCGCCTGTCACCAGCTCCAGGACGCGCTGCCCACTCTCCAGGGTGCCATCCAGCTCTCCCAGCCGCCCGCGGATCTCCTCACAGAGGGCCTGTAGCAGTGACCAGCGATGACACAGGTGCCTGTTGTCCACCCTGTGCCCACCCCACGCCCAACCTGCGCCCACCTGGGTCTGCTGGTGAGCGTCCTGCACGCGGCCCACACAGCCATCAGCCCGCCAGAGCTGGGCCAGCTGCCTCTCTGTGGCACCCAGCCACTCCTGGAAGGCGTCCACGGCCTCCTGGAAGCCCTGGGCTGCCAGCAGGATCCGCTCCAGGCAGCCATACCTGCGTCAGGAGGGCTGGTGAGGTGGGCAGTGACTGTCCCCGGGCCAGCAAAGCCCCCTCTCCCCATCGCCAGGGTGCCCACACCCCGTGCTGCCCTGAAGTGGGTGACACAGCAAGGCCAGTGTCCCCACAGAGGGGGCAGTGTCCCCAGAGAGGCACCAGTGTCCCCCCAGAGATGACAAGAGGGAGGGTTGTGTGACAAACTGTCCATGCAGCCCTGGAGCCACTGCTCCTGTGCAGCCCCAGCACATGGACACATGTGACAGGGACGGTCCCTCCACCGTGGTGGCCCCAGTGCCAGCGGGGCAGAGCACAGGGACATCAGGGTGTCACAGAGGCTCCGTGTGGGGACACCAGAGGGCAGAGCCTGTGCCAGCAGGACGGGGATGCCAGCCCAGTGATGAGGGCCTGGCCCCTGACCCACCTGGCTTCAGCCTCCTGCATCAGCTTGTCCCACCTCTCCCCGAGGCTGAGGAGGCCGGCGCTGCCCTCGGGCGCCGCCGTGCCCGAGCCCTGTGCCGTCAGTCTGTCCTGCAGGACGAGCTCCACGCGCGGCCTCCGCTCCTCCAGCAGGCGCTTCAGGAGCTGCAGGGACCGGGGACACTGCGCTGGGGACTCCTGTGCACCCCTCCCACCCCTGGGCTGGAACCCAGGGAGCTGCAGGGATGGGGGACACCGTGCTGGGGACTCCCGTGCACCCCTCAAACCCTGGCGCAGCCCTTGGCTGGAACCCAGAGAGCTGCAGGGACTGGGGACACCGCACTGGACACTCCTGTGTGCCCCTCAAACCCCGGCACAGCCCTGGGCTGGAACCCAGGGAGCTGCAGGGATGGGGGACACCGTGCTGGGCACTCCTGTGCGCCCCTCAAACCCCAGCACAGCCCTGGGCTGGAGCCCCGGCCCCCTAATCCTCGCACGGGCACGCGTGGGCGGAACATGCCGGCCGGCCCTGCTGACCTTCTGCTCCTCCAGCTGCGCCTTCACCACCTTCGCCTCTGCCGACGGCGGCTTCTGGTTGCTCACCAGCTCCTCCATGTCGGCCACCCAGGCCAGCAGCCGCTCCAGCGTCTCCTGGCCCCGCTCCGCTGCCTCCTCTGGCACGGGCACAGCCCGTGAGGACACCTGTGGGGAGAGGTGGCTGAGCCGCCCGTGTGGGCAGGTGCAGGGCAGCCATGGGGCTGGGCAGCAGCCCCCACACCGTGCTGTTTCCCCGAGGTGGCACCGGTGACACCGGGACCCTGTCCAGCCCATGGGGTCCTCCCTGGCGTCCTTCTCAGGGCTCCCCAAAGCAGGGCCTGCACGCCCGGTGCTGTTTGAATCCCTCCAGACCCATGGGCCCACCAGCCAGGGCTGAGGGAAGAGAGCTCCCTGTCCTCCAGCACCAGCCCGGATGCCCAGCATGAGCGGTGCCACCAGCCCAGCCCACAGCAGGGCACAGACAGCGACTCCACACGAGCCCAAGGCCAGGACTCGCCGTGGAGAAAACCCCGCTGGAGGGCAGCCCTGTGGCACAGAGCCTGGCACAGCGTCCTCCCAGCAAGGCTCTCCGTCCGTCGGTCACCTCGGTGGCGTCCGTGTGTCCAGCAGCAGCGAGCTCCCCCACGCACTCCGTCAGCACGGTGACCGTGCGGGTGACCACGGGCTCGCCACCCTTGTCACCCGCCGGGTACTCGGTCACCTCCACGATCTCCGTCACGATGGTCTCGGTCACCTCGGTCACCTCGGTCACCTCCCGGGTGGTGACGGGCTTCCAGGACCAGGTGCTGCGGGGAGCTCCGGCCCGGGGCGGAGTCCAGGCCGCGCCCCCCACCTGTCCCCGCACCGCAGCCGCGCTCCCGTTCTGCACGGCCACCTCGGACTGGCTGCGCCTCAGCACCGGGCTGCCCGGCCGGCTCCGGGTGACACCGGGCCCCGGGCTCCAGCCATTCTCCACCGGCACCGCCGCCTTCTCCAGCAGCCCCGGCCCGGTCTCCTCGACTTCTCCGGCGGGGGGCTGCCCCGCGTCCAGCCCCGGCTCCCGCCCGAGCTCCTCCGGCCGCCGGCTCTTCTCGCCCAGGCAGCTGGGCCGGCTCACCGAGTTCCCCATGGCGCGGGCGCCGGGCCCCCGCCTCAAATCCCGGCCTGCAATGAGCCGGGGATGCGCGTTACCGGGACCACCACGGGACCCCCAGATACCTCCGGACCCCGCCTCAAATCCCGGCCTGCAATGAGCCAGGGGTGCGCGTTACCGGGACCACCGCTGGCCCCCCCGATACCGCCAGCCTGCGCTCGGCTCGACCCCCTCACTCACGGCGCTGCCTGACCTCGCCCTCCAGTCTTAGGGGTCCCCCAGCAAAGGGCTACCAAGAGCCAGGGACAGGGACAGGCAGAGGGGACACGGCCGGAGGGAGGGCACCCCGAGGCGGTGCCCAGGGTGCCCGTCCTACGCGTCTGGGCAGGGGACGCGGCAGTGGCAGCAGGGCAGAGGCAGATGCTCCCGCCCGGCATCGCCCTGCGCCGTTGGATTAACGAGGAGCAGACAGAGAGGAGCATCTGCCCGGGGAACGGGGGCTGGGGGCGCCGAGCGGGGGACGGGCAGGTGGCGTCCCCAGCCTGCGAGCCCTGCCGCAGCCATAAATCCCCGGCGTGACCCGGCAGGACCCTCCCCCGGCAGCCCCCCCGCCGCAGCCGCAGTGCTGCTACCCCCGGCCCCGGGCACACGCCCCTGCGCACGTGTGTACACACAAACACACGTGTGCAAACACACGGGCACACACAAACACACGTGTGCAAACACACACACATTCACCACACACTCACTCCTACCCCTGTGCACACACCCCCCGACAGGCAGACCCCACGCTCGCACCCCTGCTCGGGGTTGAGGGGCCGTCAGCGATGGGACCCCCACCCCTGCATCAGCCGTGACATGAGACACACCTGTAGCAGCCCCGCACACGCTTGGGGAACACGTGTGCACCACACACGCACCCCCCCTGGCCGTGCCCCTGGTATGGTACCGAGGTACTGGGGCACCCTGAGACCCCCTCTTGGCCCACCCTGCCGTGGGCCACGGCACGGGCGCGACCCCCGTGCGCGGTCACGGCACACACACCCACACCCACGGCACGGTCACGGCATACACATCCACACCCACGGCACGGTCCCGGAGGGCGCAGCCCCGCGGGGCACCGCACTCCCACCCCACCGCACCCCACGCGTGTCCGGGCGCTGCGCGGGCCACGGCGCGGGGTGACCCGGGGAGACCTCGACCCGCGCCCCCCGCCCCACGGGACACGCGGGACACGGACCCCGCCCGGCCCCGCGCCCGCCGCGGCCCCGGAGCCCCCGCCCCCCACTCACCCCTCGGCGGCTTCGGGCGTCCATGGGGCCGGGCCGGGGGCGCCGCCACCGCCGTTACCGCTCCGGGGGGGCCCGGCCCGCGCGGGGGAGCGGGGCGGAGGCGGCGGGGGGAGGCTCGGTCCCCGTTACCGCCGCCCCGGCCCCGCCGCCTTTGTGCGCCGCGCCCGCGGCGCGGGGGGAGCGCGGGGGGCACCGGGCGGAGACCCTGGCACCGGCACGGCCGGGCTCGGCGGGGCTGGTCTGACCCCGGACACACCGCACCGCCCCCGTTAACCCTGCGGGAGCCGATCGCCGCCGTTACCGGGGAAACCCCCGGGGCCCCGCAGCCATCCCGCGGGGGAGGGGCGGTGTCGGCCCACCGCCCGCCCCGCGCCGCCCGGGGGGGAGAGAGCCCGCGCTCCGCGCTGCCCCGGCACTGACACTGACACCGGCACTAACACCGACACCTGCTCCGGCACCATCACTAACACCGGCACCTGCTCTGGTACCTGTACCGACACCAGCACTAACACCGGCACCAGCACTGACACCGACACCTGCACCGGCACTGACACAGGCACCTGCTCTGGTACCTGTACCGACACCAGCACCGCCACTGGCATCGGCACTAACACCAGCACCTGCTCCGGCACTGTTCTTCCACCGACACCAGCACCAGCACTAACACTGACACCTGCACCGACACCTGCTCTGGCACCTCCTCCGGCACCACACTCTCACCGGCACCAGCACCGGCACTAACACCGGTACCTGCACCAGCACTAACACCAGCACCTGCTCCAGGACCGGCACCGGCAATAACACTGGCACCTGTACCGACACCAGCACCAGCACCGGCACCAGCACTAACACCGGCACCTGCTCCGGCACCTGTTGCTGTCCCTGCACCTGCCTCAGCACCAGCACCGGGACCAGGACCTGCTCTGGTACCGGCAATCATACCAGCACCTACACTGGAACCAGGAACTGCTCTGGTACCGGTAACCGCACCAACACCAGCACCTGCATGAGCACCTGCTCCCATACCAGCAACCACACTGATACCGGCAGCAGCACCTGCACCGGAACCGCCCCAGGCTCTGCTGCCTCACCTTGAGCCCCAGGACAGCACAGCCCCACAGTGTCACAGCCCCAGGACAGCACAGCCCCACGGTGGCACAGCCCCACGGCGTCACAGCCCCACGGCGTCACAGCCTCAGGACAGCACAGCCCCACAGTGTCACCACCCCACGGTGCCACAGCCCCACGATGTCATGGCCCCACAGCCCCTCCCGTTATGGGACTGCAGCCCCCACCCTGGCTCTGCCCCCCAGGCAGTGGCTGCTGCTGTCCCTGAGGGGCTTGGCCCCGCTCCCTGGGGCTCTTTGGGTGTGGGGACCTCTCAGCCAGGGGCCCATGGGGGCTCAGTGGACCAGGGCTGGGTTTGAGGGGGATCAGGCCGGGCTGCTGAGATGCTAAACTGCATCCCACCCTGAGAGCCAGGGTGCTGCGGGCCTGGGTCTCCAGAACCCCTCTCGCTGCCACCCTGGTGCTGGAGGGAGCAGGGGGCAGCCGGAGGCGCCCAGGCGGGGGCTGCTCCTGCCGCTGCTGTGAGCCCCATCCCCACCCTGCCCTGGCTCGGCCTCCCAGCCCCTGAGAGCCCCCCAGGAGTGGATCCTGCCCCCCAGAGCCGCACGGGTGCCCCTCGCTGGGCCCCGGGAGCCGGGGGGCCGCTGCAGGCGCGTCGGCCACGCTGATGGATGGGGCTCCCTGGGGTCTCCTGGGAGCGGCGGGCGGCGGGGCCGGGGGCTTTGTCTGCTGCCAGAGACGCTGCCGGGAATTAGCATCTGCCAGGGCCTCCCCGGTGGCTCCGCACCGTCCTGCAGCAGCTCTGCATCCTCCTCCCCGCACGGCTCCGGAGCCTTGTGCTGCTGGCACCGAGGGGCTGGGCACCAGCGGGGTCTGAGCCCCACGGTACTCCGGGCACCCACAGCGCCCACCGAGCCCGGCCGGGCCCTGCCAGGGAGCAGCTGGGCAGGGGGTGAGGATGCAGCTCGGAGCCGCTCGCCACCCCCGTCCCCCGCGCCCGCCGGCAGCTCGCCCGGCACGCTCCGCAGCCCCAGGTACCGGGCTCGGGGTGGCACGGGCGCCCCGGGCAGGGGAGCCCGGCGCGGGGCACCGGGCGGGAGCGGTCGGCTGGAATGCACAGCCTCAGATCCCGGGAGCCGGGTGGGTTTCTGTGCGGCCTCGGCTTTGTCTGCGCCGGGGCCGGGATGAATGGCCCTTTCAGTTTGTGCCGTCATGTGTGCCGAGGGAGCCCGTGTGCCGGCCAGGCCTCGAACAAAAGGAGCCGGCGAGGGGCGGCGAGGAGGGGGCGGCCGGCAGCCCCCACTGCGCTGCTCCCGCTGCGGCTCCGCGCCTGGGCAGGGGGCACAGCAGCACAGGCTGTGCGGGCAGTGCTGGGCACACATCTGACCTGCCCTGACAGGGGCAAACCGTCTGTGCCTGGCTGGACACCCCCTTTGCACACCCACACACCTCCTGTGTCTGGCTGGACACATCTCAAACAGCCTCACGCCCCCTGTGCCCAGCTGGACACCCCCTGTGCACAGCCACACACCCCCTGTGCCTGGGCAGGGGGCACAGCAGCACAGGCTGTGCGGGGAGTGCTGGGCACACATCTGACCTGCCCTGACACCCCCTGTGCCCGGCTGCACACCCTGTGCACAGCCTCATACAGCCTCACACCCTCTCTGCCCAGCTGTGTACCCCATGCACAGCCTCACGCCCTGTCACACAGCCACACACCCCCTGTGCCTGGCCGCACACCTGTCACAAAGCAACACACCCCTTGTGCCTGGCTGTACCCCCCTCATACAGCTGTACACCTCTCACACAGCTATATACCCCCTGAGCATGGATGGACACCCCTCAAACAGCCTCACACCCCCTGTACCCGGCTGTACACCCCTCAAACAACCTCACAACCCCTGTGCCCGGCTGCACACCCTGTTCACAGCCTCACACCTTCTCTACCCAGCTGTGCGCTCCATGCACAGCCACAAACCTCCTGTGCCTGGCTGTACCCCCCTCATACAGCTGTACACCTCTCACACAGCTGTAATACCCCCTGTGCATGGATGTACACCCCTCACACCTCCTGTGCCTGGCTGTACACACCCTGTGCACAGCTGTACACCCCTCACACAGCTGTATACCCCCTGTGCATGGATGTACACCCCTCACACAGCCTCACACCCCCTGTGCCCGGCTGTACACCCTATGTACAGCCACTCACTCCCTGTTCCCAGCTGTACACCCCTCACACCCCCTGTACCCGGCTGTACACACCCTGTGCTCAGCTGTCCACCCCTGGTGTTTGGCCACTCTCCCCGTGCCCAGGTAACAGTGCCACGAGCTGTGACAGTGCCACCGGTGCAGGTGGTGGCCCTGTGGCCAGCAGGGCTCCAAGGCAGCAGTACCCTGAGCACCGCCAGGGCCATGGGGCTTCCTTCAAGCCAGCAGCACCCTTGGGCTGGGGACAGGGACCCAGACACAGGAGTCCCGACCCCGGACACCTGCAGGGCTGTGCTGCAGGGTCTCCCAGCCAGCTGTGGCCAGGTGCCTTCCTCCCTTGCGAGGAGCAGGACCTCACCAGCCTCGGTGCAGACGTGGGCTGGTCCTGCCCGGCTCTGCACGGCCCGGGGCCAGGCGTTACCTGCAGGGCCGTGCCGGGCTCGGGCAGCGCCAGCAGCCGCTTCTCCACGGCGTCCAGCCAGTGCCGCAGGGCGAGCAGCTGCTCCTGCACCTCCAGCCTCTGCTTGGAGCGCAGGCAGGCTCTGCGGAGAGAGCACAGACACACGGGGCTGTGGGGGACACGGCCACTGTCCCCTGTCCCTGCAGTGCCCTGAACGCGGGGCTCGCTGCCCACCTGTCCCAGGTGTGCCGCAGCCACACCTGAGCTCACGGCTGAGCTCGCTCCCACCCTGCTGGCCCCAGCCACACCGGGCTGTGGGGGACACGGCCACTGCCCCCTGTCCCTACACTGCCCTGAACTCGGGGCTCGCTGCCCACCTGCACGAGATGTGCCGCAGCCACACCTGAGCTCGCTCCCACCCTGCTGGCCACAGACACACCTGCACTCACGGCTGAGCTCGCTCCCAGCCTGCTGGTTCAGCAGCTCCCCCGTCAGGGTGCGGACACCGGGCACGGCCGCAGCTCCCGGCACGGCCCGCCTGGCAGTGCCCAGCCGTGCCCCTGGCAGTGCCCAGCGGTGCCCGTACCTCTCCAGCTCCTCCCTGGCCCACGGCGAGCCCTCCACACCATCTCCGGTGTCCCCCGCAGCACGGTGCACCTGCGGGGAGAGCAGAGGGACGGTGGGCACGGCGCACCAGGTCCTGGCAGAGGGACAAAGCTCCACAGTGGGGAGGCTTGCAGCATTTCCGTGTCTCCCCAGGGACAGCCCATCCCCACCAGCTGGGACAGAGCTCCCCTGGCCAGGATCCCCTGTCTGTCCTGTGCTCCAGCCATCACCAGTACCTGCAGGCTTGTCTTGGCTCCGGTTCCTCTGAATTCCTGTGGTGAACCTCAATTTCCCAACCTTTTTCAGCTGGGATCGCTCCCAGATCTCACCCTGCTGTCTCTGGGGGTACATCTGGTTCCTGGTGTCCCTTTGCCTGCTCTGTGCACTGCAGAGCTGCTGCCTGAGCCCAACCAACCCATGGCAAACCAACCCTCAGCAAAAAAAAATCAAATGCACCAGCGGGACAGAGCTCCCCTGGCCAGGATCCCCTGTCTGTCCTGGGCTCCAGCCATCAGCAGTACCTGCAGCTTTTGGCTTGGCTCCAGCTCCTCTGAATTCCTGTGGTGAACCTCAATTTCCAAACCTGGGATTGCTCCCAGATCTCACCCTGCTGTCTCTGGGGGCACATCTGGTCCCTGGTGTCCCTTCGCCTGCTCTGTGCACTGCAGAGCTGCTGGCTGACCCCAAACCGAATAGCAAACTGTCTGTCAGCAAAAAATTACCAACTGACCATAGAAAACCCCCTGCTCTGGCGTGGAGCAGTGGTGTCTCAGACGAGATGCTCCTCAGGTGCTGCCAGTGCAGCCACTTTGCCACAACACACTGGAGAAGATGCCAGGCAAACACCGAAATCCACAAACCAGCAATGCCCTGGCACGGACAAGGGGCACGAACAGGCAGCAGCTCCTTCGTGCCCCAGTGGAGAGCGGGACTGGCAGGAGGGATCACACCAAGCCCGCACCCTGAGGCTGAGGGTGACGCTGCTCCCACAGCCCTGTAATTAACTGGTCGTTAACCCTGGTTAATTAAGCCAGGTCACCTGGCTGAGCACAAGGAGGGGGAGACAGCACTGTGAGGGAAATGGGGCACAGCCACAGTGATGCCACAAAGATGGTGATGGGCCCAACACCTCAGCAAGGGCATGACCACAGCTCCAAGAGACTGTACCAGGGAAAACAGCCAGGGAGTGTGGGCTGGATAAATGGAGATAAACCCCCCGTAGTGCAGGAGGGACGTGGCACTGCTGCCATGGATGGGCCTGGGGAAGGTGACACACGACAGCTGAGCAGGAGCTGCAGCACTGGGGGCTGGGAGGGCCTGGGTTGTGTCTGCTGCAGGAGGAACCTCAGCCAGGGTCTGGTCAGGAACGCCACCAGAATTCCCTGGATGAGGGGAAGAGGCCTCAGGCAGGTGCTGGGTGCTGGTGCCACAGCAGCTCCTCGTGGTCAGAGTGCCAGCAGGGCTCAGTCCCATCGGGGACACTCTGGGCACGTGTGCTCACAGCTCACTGCTGTCACGATGCCATCAGCAGAGCCCCAGCCAACCCAGGCACCCACAGTGTGGCACCTGCCCCAGCACGGGCACCAGTGCCACCCAGCAGCTGGAAAAGCCACCAGCAGCACCCTGCTTCCCCCTGCCAGGGCCAGGTCAGTGTGCAGGGAGGGAGCAGGATGGCACAGCTGGGGCCACGTGGGTTGTGGCAGCTCCAGTGCAGTCACAGGTGGTCCCACAGCCCTCCTGCCCCACGCTGGTGGTCCCTGATCCTGTGTGCCCCCATCCCAGGGCAGGACTGCAGTGTGACAGTGCCAGCCCTGGTGCCAGGGATTGGGCACAAGGAACCAGGCAGGTGCAGGATGCCGCCTCAGGTGGGCAGAGGATAACGTGTGCACTGGGAAAAGCTCTTCCAGCCCAAACTCAGCCGGGGCTGCTGGGGCTGGGGCTGGGGCTGGAGCTCTGATGATCGCTGCCAGCCTGCCGCAGACACGGTGCCAGCACGGCTGCACTGGCTGCTCCAGTCGGGATGTGCCAAGAGACACGGGACTGCGAGGAACAGCGGACCCCAAACTGGTGCTGGGACCCGCTGGGTGTCCCCCCGTCATCCCTGTGAGGGTCCCAGAGCCGCCCCCAGCCCCGGCTCTGGCACCGGACACCGCGGGCTGCCCATGACAGCCGGAGCAAACAGCGCTGGAGCTGCCTGACAGCAGCTCCCGGTCCCGCACCGCGCTGCCCGCACCGCACCACCGTGTCCGAATGGCCCTGGTGCCCGGGGGCTGCCCGGTGCCCGGCAGGACATGCCCACACCGCACCACCGTGTCCGAATGGCCCTGGTGCCCGGGGGCTGCCCGGTGCCCGGCAGGACGTGCCCGCTGCAGCCCTGGGGCAGCACCATCCCCTTTCCATCGGGCACGGGGGGATTCATCCGTCCAGGCAAAACTGGCCCCGGCTCAGGACACAGAGCGGCAGCGCTGGGGCAGCACCATCCCCTCTCCACCGGGGGATTCATCCCTCCAGCCAACAGCGGTCCGGGCACAGGGGCACGGAGCAGCAGCGCTTCACACGGGGCACAGCCGCCCTTGGCCGGAGCACCCGGGCTCCGAGCCTCAGCGGCACGGCCGGGGGGGTCCGGGGGTCCCTGGCCATGGGGAGGTTCAGCGCCCCGGCTCGGGGGGGGCGTGGGAGAGGCCGGCCGGGCTTTGTGGAGGAGCTGAACAGAGCGTTCCCGGCGCGGCGGGGGCCGAGCCAGCAGCGCCCGGGGCGGTGGGCACAGCGAGCTGGCAGCTGCTCCGTGCCAGCAGGGCCGAGCTGGTGGCCGCGGCCACGCTTGGGACAGCGGCACGGGTCCCGCCCGACGGAGCACAGCCAGGACGGGGCGGTGCTGCCGCTCACATCCCGAAGGGGGGCGAGGGACCCCTGCACGGCCGGGGAGGCGCCCGGTGTCTCCCGTGGCACCGCGGTTCTGAGGGATGGTTTAACTCGGGGCGGCGGGGAGGGTTCGCTGCTGCCTCCGCAGCAGCAGGGCAGGGTGACATGCAGGGCATTAAAATGGGGAAAATCGTGGAGTTCTCCATGGTGACGAGTTTGGCCGGGTCACTGCCGGCCGGCGGTGCTGAAGGGGCTGTGGGAGGGACAGGGGGTATCAGGGGGGCAGGAGGGTGACATGGAGCAACACAAGGGGATGAAGAGTGTCCGTGGGCAGGGGACAGTGTGCTGAGTGGGGGAAGAGGCCGGCTCACCCCAGGAGCAGCTAGCCTGGATCTCGGGGCAGTCCACCCTCCTCACCCTCCTCTGTCAGCCACTGCGGGGGGATCCCACTGCCCCAGGCACACCAGGGAAGGTCCCTGGCACTGGGTGGAAGGGGTTTGGGAGAAAGGGTATCCCCCTGGCACATGGATGAGAGTCCCACGGCTGGGCCTGGGAGCAGGGGCATTTCTCACCAGGAAACAGAGCTGGACCCCACCAGTGTTGGGGCTGGGGGGGGTGTGAGGGGCTTCCAGGCCATGACTGGGACAGGGCCATGGGTCAGGGGGCTCTCGGTGCTCTCATGAGCTTTAGGAAAGGTTACTCACCCTGGAGGAGGAGTCAGGGAGTTGAGGGGTAAGCAAGGAATATCTGGGGGAGCAGGGAACATCTGGGGGACACAAGGAATATCTGGGGGGCCAGTGAGGTGGGGCAAGGCCCCGAGCAGCTTGTGGGAATGTCTTGCTGTTCTGGGACCTTTCCTGAACCCCCCAATGGCTGCAGCAGCCTGCAGCCCCCCTGAGTCCCCCCCGGCCCAGTTGTGCCTAACGGCCTCATCCCACTGCTGTGGGGACAGACGGACGCTGCGGTTAATTGCTGATGGACAATGCAATTAACGTCCTGCCCAGCCACCGCCATCTGTCCCGGCCAGCCCCAGCCGGGGCTGCTGACATGCTTGGCTGGTCCTGGCACAACTGAGACCCCACCGGCTCCTGGACATTGCAGGGGTCCTGCAAGGTCCTGACAGCTCTGGCGCTCCTGGCACAGTGCCTGGGGCTCCTGGCACTGCTGTGGGACGACCCTTGTGCTCGGGGAGTCCCAGCCTGGGCTGCACCTGCCTCACTGGGCTGGACAGACCTCTTGAGCCACCTGTGCCGGTGGCTGCACTGACGTCTCCAGGTTTTCCAGGCTTTTCCTTCTGAATGCTGCTGCCTACCAGTGGTTGCCAGGCCATCACATCCAAAACCCCCTAAAGCCCCCCCAACAGCTGACCGCTGCCATCCCCCCCCAACAGCCCCCCTGCCCAAAAAGAGCGCCCACAGCACAGCCCACACTGGGCAGAGGCCATGGCACCAGCAGAGGCAGCAGCACACACGGGAACAGTGCCATGGGGGACAGCGTCCCTGCCCAGCCCACAGCCCCACTGATGAAGGGACAGGTCTGTCCTCATACAAGCAATTCTCAGAAGCCCCCACAGCACCAGCAGCACCCACTCCCCAAAACCAGGGGTCGAATGCTGCACCCGCATTGACCTCCCAGCAGGTCCAGCTGTGCTGCCAGCTCTGAGGACAACACCATGGCCCTGCTCTGTGCCTGGCAGCACCATGGGTACACCCAGGCCCAGGAGCTGGTCAGACCCCTGACACACTTCACCAGGACCTGCAGCAGCCCACACAGCCCATGGCACGAAGCTGCAGGAGGCAATGGAAGCCCACGGTGGCAAGGCCAGAGGGTGAACAGATCACGCAGAGCTGCCGGCTGGTTTCAGAGGATTCTCCTTTACTGCCCTTGCAGGGGAGCCCTGGGTCCGCACTGCTCCTTTTACAGACACTTCGTGGTATGTACAAGTTTAGTGTTTTGCCCCCAAAAAGAGATGGGTTTGGGTAATCCATGGACCCCCAGTGTCCCAATGAGTGAGAGCCGGGGTGTGGGGGGCCCCGGGAGTGGGGACTGTCCTGGAGCTGCGTGCAGGGGCACCTCATGCAAAGCCGAAGGGGGTCATGAGAGCAATAATGACACCAGAGGCGGAGGGTAACATGACAGGATTTACAGGTGGCAGATGAGAGCGGGTGGGGAGGAGGAGATGTTTTGGAGATCCGCGGTGAGCCCGACACCACACCAGGAGGCCATCCCCAGGGAGGAGGGAGTGTGTGGGGCAAGTGGGGGCCGGGTGACCCTGCAGGTGCTTCTTGGGCCATTGGCTGCTCGGGCACCGTGGCCCCAGTCTCTGGCAGGGGACTCTGGCAAGTGCAAAGGGTGAGGGAGAACGTCCCTGTGTCCTCAGGTGCGGTCCCACCGGCCTCAGGGTGGGGGACGGGCTCCATGGCGGCGATGAGGGGAAGTGGTATGGACATCCAGCCACACTACAACAAAGCGAACAGAAAAGATGGGATGAGACAGGGAGAACAATCCATGAAATGAAGCCACCAAGCCCAGCCGTCAGCGCTGCGCACCTGCCGTGGGAGCGGGACAGACCGGGGAGGTCGGCGTTACCTGTGCAGGTGGGCATGGCCGAGCAGCTGCCGCCTCCGGGGCTCCCCTCGAGCCCATCCACGACCTGCTGATGTCGGAGACCCAGCTCAGGAGCTCGCCCAGCGGCACTGGGAGGTCTTTGTTGGGACTGGAAAAAGACGTCTGCCAGAGAGAGAGCGCGTTAGCGCTGGCGAGGGGATGAACCGGGGGGAAAGGAGTTACCGCGAAGAAGGAAAAGGAGGCTGTTTTTACAGAAATCTGCCTATTTCTAACATGAGCGTGTGCCAGGCTGCTGCAGCATCCCACGGTCCACCCTGTGCTGCAGGGGTCCCATGGCCCTCATACCCTTAGTGAGGGTCAGGAAAACCCCCACGGCCCTGGGGGGTTCTGGGCGCAGGAGCTGTGCAGACCCAGGCTGGGCGCGGGCTCTGGCAGACACCTGCCAACGGGTCACAGAGCCACATGAGCGTGAGGAAATCAACCTCGAGCAGAAGCACTTCCCAGATACACGGAGAGACTGACAGACAGACCGGCCGACCACGGCGGGCGCGTCCCGGAGGACGGGTGAGCGGGTGGGCTGGCGGAGGCGGGCACGCAGCGAAGCCCCTCGGCGGGCGAAGTGGCGAGCGGAGGCAGGTCCCCCCGCACGGCGCGGAAGCACAGGGCAGCGCCAGCGCGGCACTTACGGTCAGGGCACCGGCTCTGCAGCGCGGTGGTGGGGACGTGCCGGGAGGCCAAGGCAGGGAGATGGGGCAGCTCGGGGGGCTGGGGTGCAGAGCCCCCTCCTCGCTGCACCGAGGGCGCGTGGAAGGGGTCCAGGCAGCAGCTTCAGGGCTGGTGTGGTGGGCATGGCCGAGTGTGTCTGGCTGTCCAGTGCCGAGGAGCTGGTGATGTCCTCCTCTGGCACATTGGTTGCAGTGGGGTGCACCACAGGGCCAAGGCAGTCTCCTCCTTTGGGGTGCAGGGGCTGAAGCCGGCAGGTTAATTACAAAAGAGTGCTAAGTGGTTAGATCCAAACGGGGAACTGTTTTCTTGGTGTCCGGCTCGGCCGCGCTGTGTGCGAGCAGCGGCGGGATTGGCGCGGCCAGGAGCAGGAACAGTGTCCGGCTCCCGGGGCGCAGGGTGGGGAGGGTAGTGTGTATTCATTCTCTCTTGTCTCTTAATATACAAACACTGTCAGCACATTCGCATATATTAATTTATTAGTCTTGTCTTTTTGGTTAAACTTGAGGCACTGCTTTGGGAGAAGAGTGGAGGTTCAAAATTAAAAAAAATACTAGTGATTAGCCAGCAGCATTGCCACATGCGGAGCGGGTGAGGCGGCGCCTCGGGGGGCTGGCAGGTCTCAGGCCACATGGAGCAGGGGCCCAGACACCCCGGGGCACTCCCTGCTCGCCTCCCACCCGCAGCTTCTGGATGCGGCCAGGGCGAGGGCAAGGGCAGCCTCCTCCACGGTGTCCTGGGTCCCCCCCGTGTATCTGCGCCCGAAACTCGAGGAGGAGTAGGAGGAGGAAGAGAAGGTCATGGAGAAGCTGGAGCCGGTAGCGTCAAAACTGCCGCGCCGGGAGCCTGAGCGGGAGCCAGTGCGAGAGCCTGAGCGCGATCCGGAGGTGGAGCCGGCGCTGCTGATGTTGTAGGGGCTGTAGTAGCCCTTGCTGGATTGGGAGGAGGCCTCCAGCAGCCGCAGGCCAGTCCCATCCTCGATCATGCTCCGGTCCATGGCGTCCTTGTAGGAGATCTTGAGCTTGGTCTTGGGGCAGGTGAGGTACTTGGAATAGGTGTTGACATCCCGCAGCTTCTGGGCAGTCCGCGCGTCAATGGTGCCCTTCTGCAGCGCGTCATCCAGGGACACGCGGCCTGGGGCGTCGGGCTCGATCAGGCCTCCTGTCAAGTACTGCACCTCCAGGAACCGCTGCCCGGCCTCGTAGTACAGCCAGCCCTTCTTCAGGGCCTGCGCCGCCGACATCTTCGTCTTGGTCCGCGGGTCCTCAAAGCCGTAGAAGGCCTTCTGCGCCAGGTTGATGCGGTCCACCATGATCTTGTCAACCAGGCCCTTGGTGACCGCGTCGGCGACGGTGCATTTGTCACCGGTGTTGGGGTCGATGATGCCCCCGGTGCAGGCCTGGGCTTCCAGCAGCCGCTGCCCTGTGATGTTGTCCACCAGGTTGCGGCGCATCGCCTCCGTGATGGACACCTTCTCCAGAGTGTCCGTGTCCAGGATGCCTGCCACTGGCCCAGTCTCTTCAGTTGGGTCAGTCCACATGGAGATCTGGGTCCGTGACAGGGCTGGGCTGACAGTGTAGGAGGAGGAGGATCCAACCGAGGACGACCGCGACCGGAAGCCACCCATGTTGCCAGAGAGCATGTCAGCAAACTCGGTGATGGAGAGGGTGCCCGAGCGGTACTGGTCCAGGGCTGACTGGTCGATCAGACCCTTGCCAATGGCATCGTCGATGTCATACTGGCGCCCCGAGCGCCTGTCGATGATCATTGACTTCACCACGCCATCGGAGGAGGAGGTGGTGATCTCCTCCCACTCGCACTCCTGCTCTGACAGCTCCAGGTAAGTCTGGTGGTCAATGAGGCCCTTGCGATAGGCTTCGTACACAGACATCTCCTTGCCGGTCTCTGGGTCAACAATCACCACCCGGCGCTTGCGGACGGAGGACTTGGAGGAGGTTTTCCTCTCCCGCTTCTTCTCCTTCAGAGGCAGGAGGCAGAGGCCGGTCTCTGGGTCCGTGATGCACCGCTCCATGAGCTGCAGGTAGGTGAGGTTCTCCTCTGTGTTGGGGTCGAAGAAGCCCTTGGTGTCATCACTAGGGTCCAGCAGGATCTCGTTCATCTCCTCGTCAAAGAGGCCCCTCTTGTAGGCCACCTCCACGGGCAGGCGGTGGCTCTCCTCGGGGTCAATGATGCCTCCCGTGGCGATCTGTGCCTCCAGCAGGCGGATCCCGTGGTCCTTCAGGATCAGACCCTTCTTCATAGCCTGGAAGAGGGAGATGAGCTTTCCGGTGTAGGGGTCCCGGTAGCCGGTGACGGCCCTCTCAGCAGAGAGCAGCTTGTCCTTGAACTCGGGGCCCACAATGCCCATGCGCACAGCTTCCTCCACTGTCAGCTTGAGGCCCTTGATGGGGTCAATCACGTAGCCCGTGGCCGCCTGTGCCTCCAGGAGCTCGAAGGCAGTGCCAGGCCGGATGATCCCCTTCTTCATGGCCTGGTAGATGGAGAGACGCTCCTTTGTGGAGTCCACAAAGACGCCAGCGATGCAGCTGGTGCCCTCCAGGAACTTCTTCAGGTTCTTAGAGACCTCCTCGACAGAGGTGAGACCCTCCTGGAGGCGCTGGGCTGTGGCTTCGTCCATCACCTTTGAAAGGACCAGCTCCTCCACAGTGATCTGCTTCCTCAGGCCCCGGAAGGTGAGCTTCCGTGTGTCGCAGAGTGGGAGCAGGAGGAGCCGGGAGTTCTCGTCCTTGCGACACCGCCTCAGCAGCTGCGTGTAGCTGAGCTTCTCATCTGTGGAGGGGTCCACGTAGCTGCGCACCTCGCTGGGCTCCGACAGCATGTCGTATGTCTCCTTGTTGATGAAGCCCCGCTGGAGAGCCACCTCCAGGGGCAGGTGGAAGCCCAAGTGAGGGTCAATTATGCCGCCGGTGGCGATCTGGGCATCTAGGAGCTTGAGGGCCTCTTCGCTGGGAATGAGGTCCTTCTTCATGGCCTGGAAGAGGGAAATCTTCTGTTCACTGTAGGGGTCTCTGTAGCCAGTCACAGCCCTCTCAGCGGACAGGAGCCGGTCGTGGATCTCTGGCCCCACCACGCCCTTCCTGACCGCCTCATCAACAGTCAGCATTTCATTCTTCGTGGGGTCGATCATGAAGCCGGTGGCTGCCTGGGCCTCCAGGAGGGAGCGGGCCACTTCGGAATTGATCAGCCCCTTCTTCAGCGCCTGGTAGACACTGAGAGTCTGCTTGGAGGAGGGGATGTAGATGCCAGCCACGCAGCCTGACCCGTAAAGGTACTTCCAGACAGTCTCCACATCCAGGAGCTCCCGGAAGGTTTTGGAGCCCTGTTTCAGCAGGTTGTAGATGTCCTGTGTGATGATCTTGGCCTCGAAGAGGTCCTCGGCGGTGATGCGGCGCCGGACGTAGTCATAGGATGTGAGATTCTGCTGCCGGATGATCTCAGTCTTCTCGATGATCTCGATGATAATGATGATCATGCGCTCCTTGGACACGCGGCCCGACTGGAACTCCTCCATGAGATGTTTACGCTGCTCCTCAGGCAGCAGGTCTGAGTGCATGACATCCCACAGGGACATGGAGGAGCCTGCCCGGCTGCCCACAGGGATGTCCACCTGTGTCTCCTCAAACACCTTCCGTGTCTCTGCTTCTGTGTACACGTGAGTGGTTTCCATCACTTTTGGGTTCTCAGGCTCCCGCAGAGGCAGCAGGTACAGGCCCGTCTCGGGATCCTCGATGCACCTCTCCTTCAGCTGCACATAGGTGAGGTTCTCCTGAGTGTTGGGGTCAAAGAAGCCCTTGGTGTCATCAGTGGGGTCGGAGAGGGTCCGGTTCATCTCCTCGTCGAAGTAGCCACGCTTGTAGGCCACCTCCACAGGCAGGCGGTGGCTGTGCACAGGGTCGATGATTCCGCCGGTGGCAATCTGGGCCTCAAGCAGACGGATTCCATGCTCCTTGACAATCAGCCCCTTCTTCATGGCCTGGAACAGGGAGATGGTATCGCCCGAGTAGGGATCCTTGTACCCCGTGACAGCCTTCTCAGCCGACAGCAGCTTCTCGTGCAGCTCAGGCCCGACAATGCCAGCCTTCACCGCCTCATTGACGTACAGCTTACGGTTCTTCACAGGGTCGATCAAGAACCCGGTGGCTGCCTGGGCCTCCAGGAGGACCACGGCAGTGCTGGGTCTCAGCAGGTTCCTCCTCATGGCCTCATAGATGTTCAGCTTCTCCTTGGTGGCCTCCACATAGACACCGGCAATGCAGTCGCTGCCATGCAGGAATCTCCTCACCGCATCTGTCTCCGAGAGTTCCTTCACTGATTTCTTGCCTTCCTTCAGCTGCTCGTACTGGGTTTTGCTGATGATGCAGGACTCCAGCAGCTCACTGGCTGGCACTGGAGCCCGTAGACCACTGAATGTCAGTTTCTCCTGCTTTTTGGTCTCTGCCTCCTCGATGATGGTGATCACAATCTTGATGATCTTCTCGATTGTCACTTTGCCGGTCTTGTACTGTCGGAGCAGCTCCCGCCTGTGCTCCTCTGTGAAGTATTCAGAGTGGATCAGTTCCCAGATGGTCATTGTCTGGCCCTTCATGCTGCCCACCGGGACCTCGATGGTTGTTTTGTCGAAGCATTCCTTGGCCTGGCTGTCGGTGTAGACCTCCTCCTGCTGCGACTGGATTGCCCTGTCGGACAGGGGCAGCAGGCACAGGCCAGTCTGCTTGTCACGGTGGCAGCTCTTCTGCAGCTGGGCATAGGTGAGGTGCTCCTGGGTGTTGGGACAGTAGAAAGCCCTGGCTTCATCTTGGAACTCAGTCAGAGCCTTGTTTATCTCTGGATCAAAGTAGCCGCGTTTGTAGGCAACCTCAAGCGGGAGCCGGTGGCTGTTGACGGGGTCGATGATGCCACCGGTGGCAAGCTGGACGTCCAGCAGCCGGAGCCCAGTGTCGCTGGGGATGAGGCCCTTCTGGAGTGCTTGGTAGAGGGAAACCGTCTGACCCGTGTAGGGATCCTTGTAGCCAGTCACCGCCTTCTCTGCCGACAGCAGCTTCTCGTGGAACTCTGGCCCCACCACCTCGGCCTTCACTGCCTCGTCCACGGAGAAGAGCTTGTTACCCACAGGGTCAATGATGTACCCGGTAGCAGCTTGTGCCTCCAGCAGGGACAGGGCAACCTCTGGCTTCAGCAGGTTTCTCTTCAGGGCCTCGTAGAAGGTGAGCTTCTGACCTGTAGACTCCACCAGGACACCAGCGATGGCATCTGTGCCCTTCAGGTACTGCCGCACGGACTCCATCTCTGCCACATCCTTTACGGACTTCTTGCCCTGGTGCAGCTGGTTGTAGAGGTCCTTGTTGATGACCTTGCTCTCCAGCAGCTCAGCAGCGGGCACGGGGCCCCGCAGGCCCTCAAAGCACATCTGGCTCTTTCTCTCACTTTCCTCCACAACCGTGATGACGATCTTGATGATCTTCTCCACTGTGATCTTGCCAGTCCTGTACTGCTGGATCAGGTCCCGCCTTTGGTCCTCAGTGAAGTATTCAGAGTTGATGAGCTCCCAGATGGTCATCGTCTTCCCTTGGAACTTGCCAAATGGTGCTGTCACTGTGGCCTTCTTGAAGACATCCTTGGCTTCCTTGTCGGTGTAGACCAGCTCTCTGGCTTTGGCTGCTTGGTCAGTGAGCGGCAGGAGGCACAGCCCTGTGTCTGGGTCAGTCACGCACCGCTCCATGAGCTGCAGGTAGGTGAGGTTCTCCTGAGTGTTGGGATCGAAGAAGCCCTTGGTGTCATCAGTGGGATCAGACAGGACCTGATTCATCTCCTCATCGAAGTAGCCACGCTTGTAGGCGGCTTCCACGGGCAGGCGGTGGCTGTTGACAGGATCGATGATGCCACCGGTGGCGATCTGGGCCTCCAGCAGGCGGATGCCATGGTCCCTGACGATGAGATCCTTCTGCATGGCCTGGAACAGGGAGATTTTGTCACCCGTGTATGGATCCTTATAGCCGGTGACAGCCCGCTCAGCCGACAGCATCTTGTTGTGCAGCTCTGGCCCGATCACCCCCTCTCGCACCGCCTCGTTCACCGAGAGCCTTGCGTTCCTCACAGGGTCAATGATGAAGCCAGAAGCAGCCTGTGCCTCCAGGAGCACCAGCGCTGTGCCTGGGCTGAGCAGCTTCTTCTTCATGGCTTCGTAGATGCTCATCTTCTGGTTGGAGGGTTTGATCAGCAAACCGGCAATGCTGCTCTTGCCCTGCAGGTACTTCTTGACATCCTCCCTCTGAGAGAGCTCACCCACACTCACAACACCCTTCACCAACTTGTCCAAGTTCTCCCTGCTCAGAATGCCGGCATCAGCCAGCTTCTCTGCTGACACCTTCTGCCGGATGCCGTCAAAGGCGAACTCCGGCTCCCCATTCTGGGCTAAGCCGTCCATTGCATCCCGGCCATTGGGCACAGCCTTGACATCCAGCAGCTGTGTTGTTGTAACCACCTCCCCAGGCAGGTCATCTGTCTGGATCATGATCTCCCGTCTCTGGGCCAGGGCGGCCTTGTACTCCTCCTGCATCTGCTCAAGCCTCTCCCTCAGCTTCTGGTTCTCTTCTTCCAGAAGTTTCTCCTGCTGCTGTCGCTGCCTCTCCAGCTGCTGCAGCTCTTCCTGCTTGTGCCGGACGTTTTCCTCAGCTTCCTTCTGATGCTTCTTGGCTTCGTCTAACATAGCTTTCAACTGCTGCTTCTCCTGCTCCATCTCCCGCTGCTGCCGCTCCTGCTCTGCCTTCAGGTTCTGGGCTTTGTTCACCTCGTCCTTGAAGAGCTTCTCCAGCTTCGATTTCTCCTCCTCAATGAACTTCTCCTTCTGCAGCAGGGCATCTTTCTCCGTCAGGAAGCTCTGCTGCAGGAGCTGCGTCTCCTGACGGAGCTGAGCCTGCTGGGCCACCTGCATCTGGGGTGGGAGAGAGAACAGCATGGTCAGACACCCAGGAGGGCAGTGGGGGACTGAAGGTGGGCTGAGGCAGGGGGACAGGCAGCAGGGGTAGCACGGAGGCACAGAGTCACCCACACACTCTCTACAACAGGTAATAGCTAAGGAGCAGAGCAGGGGTTAGGGAGCCACACACAACATGAGGCAGGATGACCAGGGGAAGGACACAAGGGAACCCCCAGCACCAAGGCTGGGAGCTGGGCACAGAGAGGAACACGGCAGGACATGCCACGGGGTGGAAGAGCCAGCTCAGGCGGTGGGGATCCCACCTTCATGGCTCCTGGGGTTTGGGGTCCTGCTCCGACGCTGCCTGAGGGGTTTGCTCCACCACCTACAACTCTGTGCACATCCCTGACCTGCACGGGGGGTCCAGCCCCACCATCCCCAGTGATGGTCCCTGGGGACCGGCCCAGGGATGGTGTGGGCTGGCTGGGAAGAGGGACAGCCTCCCTGTGTACCACCACCACTAAGGGGGACCCACAGCCCAGTACCTCCTCTGCCTTCTGCTGCAGCAGCGCTGCCTCCTGTTTCAGCTTCTCCTTCTCCTTCTCCAGGTCAGCGATGGCCTTCCGCAGCTTTTCGGCATCCTCATCGCTCTGGTGCCGCTGGATCTCCAGGGTGTGCACCATCGTCATCTTCTCCTGTGTGGCCAGCTCAGTCTCATGCAGCCTTTCACTGATCTCCTCCGCCTGCTTTTTGAACCGCTTGGCTTCCTCCTCAGCCTTGGCCTGGGCCATGCTCATCTCTGCCACTTGCAGCTTGAGGCGCTCGGCCTCAGCCGTGATGTCCAGCTGCCGCCGGCGCTCAGCCTCCAGTGTCTTCTGGAAGCCCTCGGTCTCCTCAGCCAGGCGCTGCTGCATCTGCTCCTTGTCCTCCTGCAGCTTCTTGGCATGTTCCTGCGCCAGATCCTTCTGCTTCTGCAGCATTTCAGCCTCGGCCCGCAGCCGTGTGGCCTCCTGCACCGCCTGCATCTTCTCCTTCAGCATCTTCTCTGCCAGTGCACGCTGCTGTGCCAGGTCATCCTCAGCCAGCTGCCGCATGCGGGCGGCCTCCTGCGCCTCCACGCTCAGACGGGCCACCTCCTCTGCCACCTGCTTCATCTTCTCTGCCTCCTCCGCCAGGAACTTCTGCGTGTTGTCCTTGTCCTTGAGGATCAGCGCCTTGTTCTCCTCCTCGATGCGGCTCTTCAGCTTGGCCAGCTCCTCCATCTGCACCCGTACCTTGAAGAGTTCCTCCTCCACCTGGGCCTTCTGGCGGACGGCGTCTGTCACCTCCTCCTTCAGCCGCTGCAGCTCCTCATCCAGAATGCCCTTCTGGTGGTCTGTCTCATCCAGCTGCAATTTCACCTTGGTCAGCTCCTGCTCCACCTGCGCCTTCTGCCGCAGTGTCTGCTCGGCAAACTTCTTGTGCTTCTCCATCTCAGCGTCGGCCAGCTGCTTCTGCCTCAAGGCTGCCTGCTCTGCCTGCGCCCGTTTTGCTGCCTCCAGCTCGGCCTCCTTCCGCAGCTTCTCCGCATCCGCCTGCGCCTCTGCCTTGGCCTGCGCCTCCTCCTCTGCCCGCTGCTTCAGTCGCTCAGCCTCCTCCACGCGCTGCCGGGACAAGCTGGCGTCCTGCTCGGCCTTGCCACGGGCAAACTCGGCCTCCTCGGCCGCCCGCCGGGCCCGCTCAGCCTCTTCGCGCAGCCGGTCCAGGAGGCTCTGCTCCTGCTGGCGCGTCTGCAGCAGCTCCTGCTCCTTCTGCTGCACGGCAGCCAGGTGCGCCTTCTCCTCCGCCTCAATCCGCTTCTGCGCCGCCTCCCGTGCCAGCTGGATCTGCCGCTCCGACTCCTTCTCCGCCAGCTCCTTCTGCCGCCGCGCCTCCTCCACCATGGCCCGCAGCCGCTCCACTTCCTCCAGGGCCAGCCGCCGCTGCCGCCCGGCCTCCTCCTCGGCCGCCAGGATGGCCTGCACCTTCTCTTCGGCCTCGCGCCGGCGGCCCTCCTCCTCCAGCGCCAGCGCCCGCTGCCGCTCGGCCTCCCGCTCTGCCTGCTCCCGGCTGCGCTGCACCTCCTCTGCCTCCCCACGGATGCGGTTCAGCTCCCGCTCCAGCTCGCTCTTGCCAGCTGAGGCCCTCTCGAAGCTGGCCTTGAGGGCGCGGATCTCCTCCTCCACCTGCCGCCGCTGCCGCAGGGTATCCTCCACGAGCCCCTTCTGCCTCTCCAGCTCGCTCTCTGAGGAGCGCTTCAGCAGGGCAATCTTCTCCTCAATGTCCTGCTTGTGTTGGGCCGCCTGCTCCTCCAGCAGTTTGCGCTGGTAGGCCTCATCCTCCGCCAGCCTCCGCAGCCGCTCGTTCTCTGCCTCCTTCTCCTTCAGAGCAATCTCCGCCTCTGCCTTCAGCCGTGAGGCCTCGTTGATGGCCGCCAGCTTCTCCTTCAGGATGCGCTCGGCCTCGGCCCGTTGCCGGGTGGCCTCGTCCTCTGCCAGCTGCCGCTGCCGCTTGGCCTCCTCGGAGAGGGCGCGCAGGCGGGCGGCCTCCTCGGCCAGCTCCCGCAGCTTGTTGGCCTCTGCCTCCAGCCGCTGCTTGGACTTCTCGCTGCTGGAGCGCGACTCCTCCTCTGTCTTGGCCTTGCTCTCCAGCAGGACCTCCATCTCTGCCCGCAGCTTGGCCAGCTCCTCCTCCAGCTCTTTCCTCCTCTGGATGGCCTCGTTTACCTCGCCCTTCAACCGCGAGAGCTCTTCCTCCAGGAGCAGGCGCTGCTGCTCCCCGTTCTCCATCTCCGCCTTCAGCCGGATCAGCTCCTGCTCCGCCGCCAGCTTCTGCTGGGCTGTGCCCTCTGCCAGCTCCCGCTGCTTTTCCAGCTCTTCCTCCGCCAGCTCCTTCTGCCGCACGGCCACCTCCTCTGCCTTGGCGCGCTTGCGGGCCTCGCGCTCTGCATCCTCCTTCTGCTTCTCGGCCTCCTCCTGTGCCAGCGACTTCTTGTGGGCCACCTCTTCGGCCTGCAGGCGCAGGCGCAGCGCCTCGTTGGCCTTCTGCCGCCAGCGCTCCAGCTCCTTCTCAGCCTCCTCCCGCGAGCGCTCGGCCTCCAGCTGCTGCCTCTTCAGCCGCTCGGCCTCCTCCTGCAGCTGGGCCACCACATCGTGCTCCTGCTGCAGCGACAGCTCCAGCTGTGCTGTCTTCTCGGCAAAAGAGAGCCTCTTGCTCTGCAGCTCAGCCTCAGCGCTGCGCTGGGCCACCTCCTGGGCCACCTGGATCTGCCGGTCCTTCTCAGCCTCCGCCTGCCGCATGCGTCGCTCGGCCTCCTCCGCCTGCAGCCGCAGCTGCTCCAGGTCTGCCACCGCCTTCTGCTTCTCCCGGGCCGCTTCGCGCTCAGCCTGCACCTTGCGCTTCAGCTCCTCCTCCGCCTCGCGCTTCTTCTGGCTCTCCTCCTTCACCTGTCGGCGCAGGCGCTCGGCCTCCTCCTGCGCCTGCCGCTTCTGCCGCTCGGCATCTTCGGCACGCGCCCGCAGCTCCTGCAGCTCTGTCTCTGCGCTTTCCCGCTGCTTCTCGGTGCTCTCCAGCTGCAGGCGGATCAGGCGGATCTCCTCCTCCACCTTCTTGCGGTTGTATTCGGCCTCCTCGATCAGCTTCACCTTGGACTTGATCTGGTGGTCCGAGTTCTGCCGCAGCTGCATCAGCTCCTGCTGGATGTTCTGCTTCTGCTGCTCGGCATCCACGGCCACCACCTCCCGCCGGGTGACCTCCTCCTGCATGCGGAGCTGCAGCTCCCGCGCCTCCGCCTCCGCCTGTGCCTTGGCTTTGGCGTGGGCCTCGGCCAGCTGCCGCTGCTTCTCCAGCTGCGCCTCCACCTCCGCCAGCCGCTTCCTCTCCTCCTCTTTCAGCTTCTCGGCGGCTTTCTGGAGGGGAAAGAGGGTGCAGGGGACAGAGAGGGGAGAGAGAGACAAATCACAAGGGATGCGATCGCGCCGTGGAATCGATGCTGGCCCAGCCGCACACTGCCGAGACAGCGGAGGGGTGGCAGATGCGCGTGGAATGGCTTCGGCCCCTGGGCCACCGCACGAGCCGGTGACGCCAGCTTCCAGAAGATGTGTGGCACGACAGGGGACACACGACAGCACAGGCAGACAGGCAACAGGAGCCAGACAGCAGCGCAGGAAGCCACGCTCCAGAGAGAAGGGACAGAGAGCGAGCGGAGCCCAAGCGATGAAGACGATGCGAGCAGCGTGCACATCACCACCCTGGCTCCCCCTGCGAGGGGGCTGGCACAGACAGCCCCTGCCGTGGGGAAAGGAGAGAGACGGCCGGAGCACTGAGAGCAGAAGAGAGGGGAGTGGTGCGAGGGTGGTGCCAGCAGAGCCTTCCCTGCCGAGAAAGCCTCAACAGGAGAGAGCGGTTCAGCTGGTTCAAACCCCTCCCAGCCCTCTCCAGGCAACTGGGAGCAGGGTCTGCCAAAGGGCCAACGCAGCTGGCGCACCACATGCACCGTGAGCGAGGCACAGCACGCTCCACAGGGCCCGGGCACAGGCAGCACATGCAGGGGAGCCAGGCCCCACAGTGGACCCCTGGTCCCGGAGCAGCACAGACGTAGAGGAGGGCGAGGAGGAGAGGGTGAGCCGTGGGGCAGGCGGAGGGTGCCGCGGGGAGAGGGCATGCGCAGAGTGAGTACCTGGTGCACGGCTGCCAGAGTCATCCTGGTTTTTTACCCTCCATTAGATCCCCACCAACACAAATACTCCCCAAGAAAAAGCACTGGCAAAGCAGCTCCAAGGGCAGAAACCAACAGTTAGAGAGGTTACCCCGCGCCAGACCCCGCGGGCCAGCGCCCAGCACAGCAGCATGCGCAGGCAGGTGCTGACTGCACTACGTGTATCTGGGAAGTGCCTCCTACCACCAGTCACACCAGAGCCCCCAGTGCCCAGAGCCAGCTTGGCTCGGAGGCCCCCTGTACGCAGAGCCAGCAGCCTTGCTCCCAGGAGCCCAGCAGGGAGCAGGAGTTAGAGGCCCTGGACCAGTATTAGTGATAGGGCCTGAGTCATGGCCATGGGCTGCTGTTAGTGATGGGGCTGTAGCCACAACCATGGGCTACTGTTAGTGATGGGACCAAGGCTGGAGTCACAGCCATGGGCCAGTATTAGTGATGGGGCTGGAGCTGGAGTCACAGCCATGGGCCAGTATTAGTCATGGGTCTGGAGTCACAGCCATGGGCTGCTGTTAGTCATGGGGCTAGGGCTGGAATCACAGGCATGGGTTGGTGTTAGTGGTGGGGCCAGATTCAGGACGTGAATCAGATCCAGTGACAGGGCTGGAGTCACGGCCGTGGGCTGGTGTTAGTGATGGGGCCAGGGACGCCATGAACTGCGCTCCTTTTGGTCACACAGCTGGCCATGCCGCCCTGCACCGCTCCCTACCTCCTCGTCCTCCAGCCGCCGCAGTGTCTCGGTGATGAACTTGATGTACTGGGTGGTGAGCGTGGTCAGCTCACTGTACTGCGTCCGCAGGTCCACGTACTGTGGAGACAGGAGGTCAGCACGGGAGAGGGGAGCTTGCCCACCAGTACCCCAGCAATGATGGGGCTGCGCAACCATGTGCCACAGCCCTGAATCCCCCCCTTCAGTGAGCAGCCACGCCCCAGGAGCTGCAGGACACCCCTGGCCAGCGGCAGTGAGACCCCTCCTCACCTCCTGGATGATGCTGTCAGATGCCGACTGCACTTTGGGCTTCTTGGCCGGCGATGCCACTGGCTCCACCTGTGCCTTGAAGCTCACCAGCTGCAGCTCGTAGTCCTGATGAGGAGAGAGTGATCAAAGCTCTGCTACCCCCGGCCACGGTGCTGTGAGCCCACCCCCTGCAGGACACGGTGCTGCCTCCCCAGGCCCACCTTGATGGCGTCAATGTACTGCTTGGCATAGCGCTGGCACTCCTCCACCTTCTCCTTGTGCTGCTCACACTCCTCCAGCAGTTTCTGGGGAGACACGTAGGGGTGAGCCCGGGCAGCCCACGGCCACCCAAGAGCACACCTCACCCCACAATGGCCACCCAAGAACACACCTCATCCCAACATGGCCACCCAAGAGCACACCTCACCCCAACATGGCCATGGATGGCCAAGAGCACCCCTTGCCCTGCATGGCTGGGAATGGCTGGGAGCACCCCTCACCCTGCTGCAGCCAAAAATGGTCAGGACCACCACCCATCCTACTGGGGACAGCTGAGAGCACCCACCAGGTGCCATGGCCAGGGATGGCCCCCCTCCTGCTGCAGCCGCCCAAGAGCAACACTCAACGTGCCATGGCTGGAGACAGCCCAGCACTCCCCTCCCTCTGCCACTGACAGAGATGGGCAGATCTGCACTCTGCTGGGGATGGCCAGGTGAATCCCTTCCCACACCACGGCCAGGGATAGCTGAGATCACCCCTCATCTTGCTGAGGAATGCCCAGGAACACCCCTCACCCTATTTGGGATGGTCAGGCACACCCCTCACCCTGCTGGGATGGCTGGGAGCACCCCTCACCCCATTGAGGATGGCCAGGCACATCCCAGACCCTGCTGGGGATGGCTGGGAGCACCCCTTACCCCATTGGGGATGCCCAGGAGCACCCCTCACCCCACTGCGGATGGCCAGGAGCACCCCTCACCCTTCTGGGAATGCCCAGGGGCACCCCTTGCCCCATTTGGGGTGCCCGGAAGCACCCTTCACTCCATTAGGGATGCCTAGGAGCACCTCTTGCCCCACTAGGGATTGCCAGACACACTCCTTACCCTGCTGGGGATGGCCAGGAGCACCCCTTGCCCCATTGGGGATGGCCAGGAGCACCCCTTGCCCCATTGGGGATGGCCAGGCACACCCCTCGCCCCATTGAGGATGCCCAAGCACATCCCTCACCCCACTGGGCATGCCCAAACACACCCCTAGCCCCATTTAGGATGCTCATGAGCACCCCTTGCCCCATTGGGGATGGCCAGGAGCACCCCTTGCCCCATTGGGGATGGCCAGGAGCACCCCTTGCCCCACGGCCAGCCCTACTTTGCCCTTTTGGGGATGCCCAGGAGCACCTCTTGCTCCATTCAGGATGCCCAGGAGCACCCCTTGCCCCATTGGGAATGCCCAGAAGCACCCCTTGCCCCACGGCCAGCCCTACTTTGCCCCTTTGGGGATGCCCAGGAACACCTCTTGCCCCTAGGCCAGCCCCACCTTGTCCCCATGACCAGCCCCACCTTGCCCGCATGGGCAGCCCCACCTTGCCCCCACGGCCATCCCCACCTTCTCCTGCAGCAGCTGCTCGCGCACGGCCTGGCTGTCGGTGATGGGCACGGCCTGGATGGCCTCCTGGCGCTGCCGGGCGTCGCGGATCCACTGGCGCAGCGCGTCGCAGCTCTGCCGGTAGTAGCCCAGCTGGCGGCCCAGCTGGTCCAGCTCGCGCTGCCGCAGGTCGGCCTGGCCCAGCACGGCCTGCCAGCGCTCCAGCAGCTGCTGCACCCGCTCCCGGTACCGCTCCAGGTCCACGTCGCGCTCGCTGTGCCCGCGCACCATCCGCTCGTTGACGTCCTTGGCCTTGCCCAGGTCGGTCTCCAGGGTGCTGAAGAAGGGCTGGTGCCCCTCGGCCTGTGCCCGCAGCCGCTGTGGCAGATGGGCACCGGTCAGGGCCGGCCACGGTGTCCCCAAGCCACCCCCCGGGTCCCCTCGGCACCCCCAGAGCCCCCGGTACCTTGAGCTCAGCCTTGCTGGCCTCCAGCTCAGCCAGGTCGGCCGGCACTGCCTGCACGTCCTTCAGCTGCTCCTCGTACTTGCGGAGCAGCTCCTCAGCCCCCTGCGTGCTCCGGATCACCAGCCCGATGGTCTTCAGCCTGCGGCACAGGGGCGGCATCAGCCGGGAGCGGGATGGGAGCGGGGTCGGGATCGGCCGGGATCAGCCGGGAGCGGGAGCGGGATCGGCCGGGATCAGCCGGGAGCGGGATTGGGAGCGGGGTCGGGATCGGCCGGGAGCGGGATCGGCCGGGAGCGGGATTGGGAGCGGGGTCGGGATCGGCCGGGAGCGGGATCGGCCGGGATCAGCCGGGATCGGGATCGGGTTCGGCCGGGAGCGGGAGCAGGATCGGAATCGGCCGGGATCAGGAGCAGGATCGGGATCAGCCGGGATCCAGCGTGCGTGGGAGCGGGACATGGGCGGGATGGGATCAGGATGGACCAGCCGGGATCAGGATGGGAGCAGGCAGCTCAGCAAGAGCAGCGCCGCAGACCCAGGAGGGAGGGAAAAGGGAAAAAGGAAAAAAAAAAGAGGAAGGAGAAAAAGGGGAAAAGGAAGAAAAAGGGGAAAGGAAAA
>JAWWEB010000106.1:8132984-8149732 GCA_035222195.1 Myioborus miniatus | reverse complement strand
GATTGGCACAGCTGCCCCATGGGCACAGGCACAGCTGCCCCATGAGCACAGGATCAGCACAGCTGCCCCATGAGCACAGCATCAGCACAACTGCCCCATGAATACAGTATCAGCATGGCCACCCTGGTGAACACAGGATTGGCACAGCTGCCCCATGGGCACAGGCACAGCTGCCCCATGAGCACAGGATCAGCACAGCTGCCCCATGAGCACGGGAACAGCACAGCCCCTCTATGATCACAGGCACAACTGCCCCATGAATAGAGGATCAGCACAGCTGCCCCATGGGTGTTCCATGACCACACGCCTGCCCATGGTGTGGGTCACACACACGGATCACAGGCACCACCAGGGCACCCACCTGTGCCGGTGGATGATGGCGTTGAAGAGGCGCCCGTCCCGCCAGCTGGTGGTGAAGTTGTCACAGCGCAGGCCCTGGTAATCCTCCACCATCCGCTGGGACCACAGCAGCAGCTTCTCCTTGGCTGTCATGTCCTCTGACTGCCCGGTCACCTGGATGTCTGAGATCTGCCAGGACACAGCTGTCACTCTGGAAACTGGCACTGGTGACACTCACTGCATGGCCGCAGTGACACCACTGCTGCCCCACTGGGGACCAGACCGGCCCGGGGAGGCCCTCAGCCCCACAAATCCCGGCCCTCAGTCCCACTGATCCATCTCCACCCCTCCAGGCTCACCTGGAAGTGCAGGATGATGGTCCAGATGAGCCCCAGGGTCAGTTTAGGGTTGCCGTCGGCGATGTCATCGTTGCGGATGTTCACCAGCTTCACCTGCAGCACGGGGCACACGCGGCTCAGGGATGGGCCGGCCGGGCACAGCCCCGGGGCTTAGGGGCATCCCGGGGGTCCCTCCCCATCCTCACCTGCCGGTGCTTCAGGTAGTTGAGGGCAATCTGGACATTCTGCAGCTTGTGGAAGCGCATCCGGCCCTTCTCCCGGGGCTGGGGGAGAGAAAGGGAGAGGGAGAGGGAGAGGGAGAGGGAGAGGGAGAGGGAGAGGAGGGCGGTGAGCGCGGCCACGCTAGACACAGCCCTGCTGTGTCCTGCCACCGCGACACCACGACACGATGCCACCACGCCACCCTGCCACCGCGGCCCCCCCGTGACACCACGACACGGTGCCACCTCACCGTCCTCCTGCCACCGCGGCCGCCCCGAGCCCGGCGCCACCCGGCCCCTCCCAGCAGTGCCGCACATGCCGATGGCACCCACCCATGGCACCGCCCTCGCACTTTGCCCCTGCAGGGTGGGGACGCTCCCCGCGCTCCCCCCCGCGGACCCGGCGGCACCGGCTGCTCCCACGCCCCGCCCGGCGGCACCGGGACCATCGGAGCTGTCCCGAGGGGAGCTGAGTGTCCCGGTGGCACAGCAGGCACTGCCCGGGCAGGACTGGCCTCAGTGCCAGCGCACCACGGCCCTGACAGCGCTGCTGCCCCCGTGGCCACCGTGGTTCCTCGCCATGCAGCTCCCCAGCACGCTGCAGTGTCCCCCCAGCAGGACCAGGAGCTGCCAAGACCCCAAACTTGGGGGTCCCAAGGGTCCCTGGGTCCTGCCCAACGGCAATGCCAACATTCCACCAGCTGAGCCCAGCTTTGGCTGCCGGGAGAGCTGGGGACTCCATGAACCCCCTGGTGCCCCTCGGCCATGGAACAGGGTCACTCCTGTGCCACAGAAAGGGGGCACCATGGACCCCACTTAGCAATGGAGCAGGGTCACTCCTGTCCCACAGAAAGGGGCACCATGGACCCCCCTCAGCCACGGAGCAGGGTCACTCCTGCCCCACAGAGAGGGGCGACCACGGACCCACAGCTGCTCGGGGAGAGGGCCAGCCCTAGGTGAGACCCCGGGAGTTGGTGGCCATGTGCCACCCCCTTGGCAGCCACCCCACAGAGCCAGCAGCACAATGCCAGGAGCGAGTCCAGCTCCAGCAGGGTGGGATCGCCCCCAGGGATGCTGCTGGTGGAAGATGACTTTTCCCTCTTGCTGCTGCCACCGAGTTGAGGCCCAGGGAAGCCCACCCCACACACAGCTCTGGGCATCGGGGGGCACCGGGGCAGGCAGAGCATGCAGCAGAGCCCTGGGGCGGCACCGGGGCAGGCACGGCACAGGGCACGGGCATGCAGACCGTCCTGGGACATGCTGGGCACCGCTGTCACAGCTCCGTGCCGTGCGGGGCCGTGCCGAGCGCTGCCTGACGGCTGAACCACTCACCAACCGCAAGGTCCGCAGGACGTCGCGCTCCCGGGGCTGCCCCGGCCGAGCCGAGCCGAGCCGAGCCGAGCGGAGAGGAGCAGAGAGAGGAAGAAGGAGGAGGAGGAGGCAAAGGCGGCGGTGGGCCGGCGCCAGGAAGCAGAGAGGGCACCAAAGCAAAGAGAGGTTAGAGGCGGGGGGCGCGGGCACTCCGGGGGCACCGGGACGGACGGACGGACCGACGGCCAAGCAGGAAGAGAGGGAACAGAGGCAGGCAGCGAGGGGGAGGACGAGGATGAGGAGGAGGACGAGGACGGCCGGCGGAGGGGTGCCAGCACGAGGTGGGGACAGCGCGGGGCAGGGCAGAGTGGCACCTACCAGGGTGTCACCCGACAGCACCTCCAGCAGCGAGATGAGGTTGTGCCCGTCCCGCAGGTCCTCGTACAGGTCGTTGACATGGCGCTGCGCCTGTGGGGACAGCCACGGTGTCAGGGGGGCTGGGGGCAGCTGAGAACCCCCCTCACCACTGCCAGGGGGGCTGGGGGCAGCTGAGAACCCCCCTCACCACTGCCAGGGGGGCTGGGGGCAGCTGAGAACCCCCCTAACCATGCCAGGGGGGCTGGGGACAGCTGAACACCCCCCAACCATACCAGGGGGGCTGGGGGCAGCTGAACACCCACCCTACCCAGCCAACACCCCAGTGGGTGCCCGGTGACCCCCTCAGTGTAGCTCACACACAGCCCCAGGTGCAGCTGGTGCCCCCTGTGCCACGATCCCCCCAGACACACAGAGCAGCTTCCCCTGTGCCAGGATGGATCTGGCATCACTCTGGCATCGCTCTGGCATCGCTCTGGCATGCAGAGACCCACCGTGAAGGGCTCAGACCCCCCACCCACCGTGAAGGGGTCAGACCCACTGCCTAGCACAGCGGCAGCCCCAGGGTGTGCAGAGGAAGAGCGCAGCGGGACAGACAGACAGAAAAAGAGAGCAAGGACCTACCTCTGGTCGCCAGTGCTGCGCAGGGCAGAGAGAAGAGAGCAGTTAGGAGAGAGCTGAGAGGGGACCCAGCATGGGCAGAGCGTGGTGGCACCACGGTGGCACTGCAGGGTCAGGGACGTGTGGAGACACATTGGGGGGCTGGGCCACGTCCTAGGGCGTGCCAGGCGCCAAGGTGGGGCTCTGCCTGTGCCAGGGAATGGGGACTGGAGGGGTGGGACAGGACTGAGGGCGTCAGAGCACAGGACACATGCCCAGGTGCCAAGGGCACCGATCCCTCCTGGCATATGGGGAGGGCAGCAGGAGGGCAGATCCCACCTGGAGGGCAGATCCCACCTGGAGGGCAGCTGAGAGGCCTTGGCCAGAGGTGTGGCACAGGGCACCAGGGACCCTCCATGGCCATGTCCTCGGCCGTAGCAGCACACGGGGCTGTGGCAGGGGTGATTTGGGGCAGGGGACACTGGGGCAGCGGTGCCCGCTGGACTGGCGGTGCCCATACCTTGATAAGGTGCTTGTTGACCCATTTGGTGAAGGTTTTCTTCTGGACACGATCTCGCTCATCTGCAAGAGAGGAGAGGCACAGGTGAGCCAGCGGCAGCGGGGTCTTGGCACAGCCAAAACAAGGCCCCGGCGGTGGCACCGCAGGGCACGGCTGGCGCAGGAAGCGATGAGCCAACCGCTCTGGGGAAGCACGGTGAGTCACGGGGGTGTGGGGAGAGGAAACAGCTAACGGGGACCGGCCCCAGCGTGCCAGCACCGTGCCAGCGCCAGCCAGCACCCACCAGCACCTCAGCACCGAGATTAGATCAGTTGGCCAGAGCGCGGTGCTAACAATGCCGAGGGTGCAGGTTCAACCTCGGTACGGGCAAATTAAGGGTTGGACCTGGTGATCCTTGTGGAGCTCCTTTCACCTCAGGATATTCAGTGCCCCTGTGGCTGCAGGGAGCAGGGGATGCCCACCCAACCCCGAGCCCTTTGCACTGCTGTGAGGAGCCCCAGCCCTGCCCTGGGCTCAGTGGGCACTGACTGAGCGGTTTGGGCATGGCATGGACATGATGCCATGGGGTGCTTGTCCTGGCACAGCCCCAGCCCTGCCCTGGGCTCGGTGGGCACGGACTGAGTGGTTTGGGCATGGCACGGTCATGATGCCATAGAGTGCTTGTCCTGGCACAGCCCCAGCCCCACAGACAGGGCCCTGGTGGGACATGCACAGCATCGAGATGAGCCCACGCAGCGACTGCGCTGCCAGAGCCCTGGGACACCCTGGGACACCCCCAGGACACCCTTCTGTGTGGGCACAGGGCCAGGCAGGGCTGCAGTGAGTCACGGCGCTCCCTGCCCGCTGCCCTGTCATTAAGGGATGGCATGGGAACGCTGACGCATGGGATGGGAACCCGGGATGGCACAGGACCCACCCCACAGCACCCGCTACCCCCAGCACCCCATACCCCACTGCCAGCACCCCATACCCCACTGCCAGCACCCCATATCCCACTGCCAGCACTCCATACTCCACTGTCAGCACCCACTCTGCTGTCCCCTGCGTCCCCAGTGTCACCGCCACTGCCACACCCAGCCCGCTGCCCCAGAGGGGGTTCGGAGGGCACAAGCGACCCCCCATTCACACACGGGGCGATGCCAGCGGAGCCTCGGCAGCCGCGCCGCCCCCCTGCCCTCGCCGTGGCGAGCCGGGCGCTGCGTGCCGGGTCTTGCCCCGCTGCAGCGTGCCGGGATCTGCCCACGCGGCACCCAGCGCCCCGCAGGCAGCGCTCCCCGCGGGCGGAGCGCCCCAGGATGCTGCAGCGCCCCAAGAGCCCCGCGGGCGCTCCGCGGCACGGCCAGGGCGTGCCGGGCCACGAGCGGCCACGGTGCGAGAGGAAGGAAGGAAGGAAGGAAGGAAACGTGGGGCGCAGTGCGCGCCGAGCGGGGGGCACCGACACCATCCCCCGGCACCCGCGCCCGCAGCGCTGACACCCAAGGGGTCCCCGGAGCGGCGCCCACCCCCCGGGGGCGGCACAAGGAGAGCCGCGGCCAGGCCGGGGCGGCCGGGCAGGGCGTGGCAGGAAGCGAACGAGGGCATGGGGATGGAGCTGGGCGGCGGCCGGGCGGTCTGCAGCGCTCTGCCCCATAGCCCAGCCTGCGGACACCGCCCCGGAGAGGGGGTCTGCCCCACAGCCCGGCCTGGGGACACCCACCTGGGGACACCACCTCGGCATGGGGGACACCGCCCCGGTATGGGGGACACCGCTCCGGTGTGGGCTCTGCCCCAGAGACACGGCTTCGGTGTGGGGGTGGCCCCACATCCCCGGGAACAAGGACCCGGCATGGGGGTGTCCCCAGGGACCCCGGCTCGGTGTGGGGGTCTGCCCCGCAGGCTGCCCTGGGGCCACCGCCCCGGCATGGGGGACACCGCTCTGGTGTGGGGCTCTGCCCCATGGCCTGCCTGGTGGCCCCCAGCCCCGGGAACAAGGGCCCAGCATGGTGATGTCCCCCCGGGACCCCCGGCCCGGTGTGGGGCACTGCCCCGGGTGGGGATGCGGTGGTGGGCGGCCCCCCCAGCCCCCCCAGGTTCGGTACCTTTGCGGCCCTCGGCCGCCCGCAGCACGGCCAGGTACAGGTTGTCCTCGGAGCCCGTTCGGGCCGGAGCCTCGTCCGAGCTGCGGCGCGGGCGGGACATGCTGAGTCCGACACGGCTGAGCCCGACACGGCTGAGCGCGACACGGCTGAGCCCGACACGGCTGAGCCCGACACGGCTGAGCCCGACACGGCTGAGCCCGACACTGCTGCTCTGCCCTCCCGCTCCGCCGCCCGTCCCGCCGCGAGTGGGGCGGCCCGGGGAGGAGACGGGGCTCTCTCCCCCCGCCCCACGCCCCACGCCCCGACCCTGCCCACAGGAAACTCCTGAGCTTTAACCCTTCCCTCGCTGCGCCTGCAGGCGGGATGGGACCCACGGAGCAGCCTCAGGATGTTCCATGGGGAGCCGGCACGCCCAGCCCCACACACGGGGCCTGAGACCCCCCGGATCTGCAAGCGCAGGGAGTGGAACCCTCGGGGTCCTCAGAAACCCCTCACCCCGAGCGGTCAGACCCCCTGCCCCACACCTCGGGGACCTGGGGCCCTCAGGAGCACAAGTCTGTGGGGGTGGGAGCCACAGCCTGGGGCTGTTGGAGCCCCAGTCTCCACACCTCAGCACCACCAGGTTCCCAAGCTCTGGAGCCTCAGGTCCCCCAGGTTTCCAGGTCAAGAGACCCTCCTTGCCCCTAACAGGGGGTCCCCAGAACCCCTCTGGCCCCATGGTCCGGAGCTCCCCAGCACCCAAAATCCCAGCTGGGACCTTCATTCCCTGTGGGGGTTTTGGCACCACGCGGTCCCACAGCCCAGGGACCACCCCAGAACCCCCAGCACACGCCCTGGAGCCGCGGGACCCCTGCTCCCCCCACCTGGGGCTCAAGCCCCCAGGTTCACCAGCCCCAGTTCCAGGTCCCACATTTGAGGGGCTCAGATCCCTGGGGGGATCTCTTGAGGGGTTCAGGGTCACAACCCCCAGGGACTGAGCCCCACAGCCTCCCCCGGGTGCACCCAGCCCCACCAGCATCTCGCCTCCCAACAGCACCCCAGGACAGCACCCCACACCCTGCCCTGTGCCCCACAGCACCCACGGGGTCTCACATGGGGTGGGGGCATTGCCAGCAGGGTAGGAATCCCCCCCTCCCCAGGGATTCATCGCCCACCACCTTCCCCCAATGGGTAACAACATCAGCTGAGGGGACCACAGGGCAAATTCAGGGCTTGTGCCCCTCTTGGGTGCTGCATCCCCCCGGGATGTCCCTGCCCAGGGACCCCCAGGGTGGCTGAGAACCCCCAGCCCGTGGGGTGACACAGAGCTGCCAGTCCTGCCCAGGGCAGCACCCGTGTCACCAACGTCACCAACGTCACCCACGTCATCCACGGCAGGGGTGGTGGCAGCTGCTGGGGAAAGTGCAGCTGTGGGTGCCCTGGGCGCTGCCAGCCTGGCATAGCCAACACCCCAATGCCTAGGTCTGCACCCCAACACACACGTCAGGGCCCTAAGGCCCATATCCTGCACCCCAATATCTATGTCAGCACCCCAAAGCCACGTCTGCACCCCAACATCCACGTCTGCACCCCAATACCCTTGTCTGAACCCCAATACCCTTGTCTGAACTCCAATATCCATCTCTGCACCCCAACATCCATCTCTGCACCCCAATACCCTTGTCTGAACCCCAGTATCCGTGTCTGCACCCCAACATCCATCTCTGAACCCCAGTATCTGTGTCTTCACCCCAACATCCTTGTCTGCACCACGATCACCATGTTTGTATCCCAACATCCTTGCCTGCACCCCAGAATCCATGTCTGCACCCCAACATCTATGTCTGCGCCCCAACATCCATGTCTGCACCCCAACACCCGTGTCTGCACCCCAATATCAATGTCTGCATCCCAGTATCCATGTCTGAGCCCCAACATCCATGACTGCACCCCATTATCCATGTCTGCACCCCAACACACACGTCAGGGCCCTAAGGCCCACATCCTGCGCCCCAACACCCTGTCGGCACCCCAACACCCGTGTCTGCACCCCAATATCCGTGTCTGCACCCCCGTTGTGCAGCGTTGCGCTGCCCATCCCCGGTGCGGAGTCCAAAGGACGCGGGGCCGCGGCCTCGTCCCGCCGTGACTCACGGTCCAACCGCGCACCGGCGGCGCCGAGGGGAGCCCCGCCGGCCGCCGCCCACCCGTGACACGCAGCCCGACACCCACCCGTGACACGCTGAGGGTGCGGGGGCCCGTCGGGGAGCGGCAGCCGCGGCCGGGCCGATGCCCGCTGGGACGGAGCCAGCGCGGCCGCCGCGGAATGCGGGCGGCACCGGCCCGGCCCCGGCCCCGGCACGCACATTTTTCCGCCGAGAGCGCATCTGGCACGGGCACATCTGGCACGGGCACAACTGGCACAGGCACATCTGGCGCCCGGAGCGCGGTGGGAGCCCTGCTGACGCACGTCGGGGGAGGCAGGGACACCCCGGAGCCGCGGCTACCGCGACACGGCCGAAGGTGCCACCGGAGCCGAGAGGGAGGGACACGGAGGTGACACCGCCAGGGCGGTCACAAGGCTGGCACCGCTGCGCTCCGGCACCGCGCTCACACGGGCCGAACCTCGGCACCGGGGCCGGAGGGTTCTGAGCCGGGACCGAGAGCTTGGGATCGCGTCGGAACCCAGGAAATTCCTCTGGCTGCCCTGGAGGAGTCGAGACCCTGACAGGGGGTTCAGAGACCTTCAGGGCAGCCAGGGGAATGTCCTTGGTTCCGACAGGATCGCTGCGGGGTGAGGGGCGGAATGGCACCCCCGGCACCGGCACCCCCAGAACCGGCACCCCCAGCATCCCCAGAACCGGCATCCCCGGCATCGGCACCGCCAGAACCGGCACCCTTGGCACTCCCAGCACGGCACCCCCAGAACCGGCACCCCCGGCACCGGCACCCCCGGCACCGGCACCCCCAGAACCGGCACCCCCGGCACCGGCACCCCCCGGCTCCCGCAGGTACCGGCCGGGAGGACGCGGCGGCGTCAGGGCGGGCTCTTTGAAGACCTGCCGGGGCGGCTCCTGGCACCGTCCCCGGCGGCTCCCGGGGCAGGCGGTGCCCGGCTCCCGGCCCTGGCAGCTCCCGGCTCCGGCGGCTCCCGGGCCAGCCGGGCCGGCCGGGCAGGAGCGCCTCAGTCTCGCCCGCGGGTGCCGACGCCACCGGGCCGGCCCGGCTCCCTCCCACGGCGGCTCCCACCCTCGGGGCTCCGGGGGAACCCCCCGGGAGCCGCCGAGCCGCCCCCACCTCGACACCGCGCCGGGCACCCGCACCCTGCGGCATCCGTGGGCACGGAACGGGCCCTGCCACCACCGGGGCTGCACCAGCGCCATGGTGACACCCGGGTGACACCGCCACACAACAGGCCGGGACAACGCAGCAGCAAAGCACCGGGGCTGGGGGAGACCTCGAGCCCCGGGCCAGGGAGTGCCAGGCAGTGCCAGGGTCTGAGGGTGTCAGCAGCAAGCGGGGATTGGCACCGGGGGTGTCAGAGCCTGGGGACAATACCGGGAGGGGGTCAGTGCTGGGGGTCCCCACGGTGACACGGCAGGGGACAACACCAGGAGGGGGTCAGTGCCGGGGGTCCTTACGGTGACACGGCAGGGGACAACACCAGGAGGGGGTCAGTGCCAGGGGGTCCCCACTGTGACACACACAGGGGACCTGGGGGACCTGGCACGGCAGGATGGGCACACGGGACACTGAGGGCAGCGGCTCCTCAAGGTGTGGGGCCACGGCAGGGTGGATGGGAATGGGGAGATGAGCTGGGACAGACACACGGCCTGCGCACACGGACAGACAGACACACAGACACACAGACACACGGCCTGTGCACACAGACACACAGACACACGGACACACAGACACACAGACATGCAGACACAGGCACACAGACCACGGCCTGCACACACGGACACACAGACACACAGATACACTGACACACGGACACATGGCCTGCACACATGGACACATGGACATACAGCCACATGGGCACACAGACACACAGACAGACACACAGACACACAGACACATGTACACACAGACAGACACCAGCACACGCACAGAGGGCGTGCACACACGTGTGCAGACGTGCACACATGCAGGTGTGCAGGGACACACACACACAGAACACATCTGTGTGCCAGTGCATGTGACACATTTGTACACACACACACACGCACCAGGACACTCGTGTGCACACACACACATACACACACACACACACACACACACACACAGAGAGAATACATCTGTGTGCCATTGTGTGTAACACATTTGTACACACACATGCACCAGGACACTCGTACACACACACACGCAGAGAATAAATACATCTGTGTGCCACTGCGTGTAACACATATGTACACACACACGCAGAACACAGGTGTGTGCCACTGCATGTGACACATTTGTACACACACACATCAGGACACCCATGTGCACACACACAGAGTCACACACACACAGAATACATCTGTGGGCCACTGCGTGTGACACATTTGTACATACACACACATACACACAGAGAATAAATACATTGTGTGCTACTCTGTGTGACACATTTTTACACATGCACAGGCACCAGGACACTCGTGTGCACGCACACACACACACACACATGTGTGCACTGAGACACACCTGCACTGGCCCGCACAGATGTGCACATGCTCTCACACACGTGTACACTGGCACGGACACGTGTGTGCACACACACAGACGTGTACACGCAGAGACACACACACAGCATGCACACACACACACGGAGACACACATAAACATAGAGGCACATAAACACGCACAAACACACACAAACACACATAAACACAGAGGCACACACAAACACACACAAACACGCACAAACACACAAACACACACAAACACGCACAAACACACATTTACACACACAAACACGCACTAACACACATTTTCACAATCACCCTTTCCCGGCAGAGCCCGCCCCAAACCCGCGCAGCCCAGCCTGGCCTCAGGGCGGGGTCACAGAGGGGGCGTTGCTCCCGGGGCGGGGGGGATCCGCGCTCACCCCGCCCTTCCCGGTGTCCCCCCGCCCTCCCGCCGCTCCCGGGTCCCCCCCGTCCCGCCGCTCCCGCACCCCCGCCCCGGGACCCCCCCCGCGCTCCCCTCCCGCCCCGGGACCCCCCCGCTCGCAGCCCCGCGCCCCCCCGGCCCCGCTCCCCTCGGTCACCGGTGCAGCAGAGCCGGGCGCTCAGGTACCGCCGCCGCTCGGGCCCGGAGCCGCCGCTCAGCCAGTCCCCACCGGGACCCGACATGGCCGCGCCGCTCCGCCGGACGGCACCGGACGGGACCCACCATCCACCGACGGACGGACGGACGGACGGACGGACCCACGGCCGGGACCGACCAGCGGCACCGGGCGGACGGGACGGGCGGGGAGGGCGGGGGGGGGAAACGGGCGGGACCCGCCCCGCTCCGCCCCGCCCTCCCCTCAGCGGCCCCGGCTGCGCCACCGCCCGCGGCACCGGGGAAACCGGAGGGATCCGGGGGAACACCCCGTCCCTGCAGCCCGGGAAAACTCCATCCCACACCCCGGGGCGATGTCCGGACGGGACGGCCCCTCCCGCACTCGGGTGCTGGGACCCTGCACCCCGCACACACACCCGGAACCCTGCACGCCCCCGTCCCCCCGCCCGGAGCCCCCAGGACCACCCGGTACCGCGGTCACGAGGCCCCCCGACACCTCCAGCCCCCGCGGCCCGACCCCTCCACACACACAGAGCTCCGAGGGTGGGGGCAGCCTGTGCCCCCCCAGCACAAACCGCTGACTCCAGCACCCATTCCTCCCATTCCTCCCGGCTTCCTCTCCTCACGGGGGTCCCTGTGCCAAGGGCGGCCCCCAGCGCGTTTTTCGGGGGGATTTTCCCCACCGACGCTCCCCAAGCTGCCGGGACCACCTGTGCCCCCGCCCTGCGGTCGGACGAGCCGGGCAGCACCGCAGGGCCGGACCCGTTTGAGCTGGGAAGGATTTGCGGCGGGGACGGGGGTCCTGGGCGATGCCGCGGCATCCCGATGCCCCCCAAACCCTCCGGCCCCCGCAGGTCACCTTCTCCAGGCCCGCAGCAGCAGCAGCAGCAGAGCGAGAAGCCCATGGCGCGTCCCGGCCCGGCGCCCCCCGCCCTGCTCGGCGTCCGGCCGCGTCTGGTGGGAGCGCAGCGGAATCCGCGCCCGGAGGGCGGCCAGAGCGCGGCCAGTGACTCACACAGCCCACGGCCTCCGCCAGCCCGGCTCCTCCTGCTGCTGGGCAGCGGAGCCCAGCCCCGGCCGCTCTGCTGGGAGCCCCCGGCCCCGCAGGGCTGTGGGCAGAGCGCAGCGGGCAGCTGGCACACAGCTGGAGGGGCTGCAACCACCAGGCATGGCATGGCATGGCATGGCATGGCACGGCATGGCATGGCATGGCACGGCATGGCATGGCACGGCATGGCACAGGAACCCCGGTCAGGGAGGCGCTGGAGTGGTTTGAGGCGGCTGCAGCCCGTGCCGGCACCCCGGGCACTGAGGGGGCTGGGGGAGCAAGGCACATCCCACGGCGGCCTCGGGGGGTCTCGGGGTGCTTGGGGGGGGTCTAACGTTAAAACCCAACACGGCACAAGCAGGCCAGGATGAACCAGGCCAGCAGCAAGGCCCAGCAGCGGGGGCTGGGCACGGCACGGCACGGCACGGCATGGCACGGTGCCCAGGCACGGCTCAGCCCCACGGCAGCGGCAGCGCCGCATCTGTGCTGCCGAGATAAGGGGCCGGGGGGGCGGGGGGGCCGGGCCGGGGCGATAGCAGCTTGCGAACGGGGAACACCGCCTGGAACGGGACACGTGTCCCGTGGGATGCGCCCGCCACGCCCGCCACGCTTCCCGCACGCTGCCAGGGCCCCGCCACGCTTCCCACGGCTCCGGGACGCTTCCCACGGCTCCGGGACGCTTCCCACGGCTGCGCCGCGCAGGACGTGGGACAGCGGCGGGAAGAGCTTCCCCATAGCCGCCAGAGGCAGCGCCGGGGGGCGGAGGCCGTGCCGGGGGGGCCGCGCCGGGGATGCCGGTGGTTGCCAGCCACGGCCCCTCGAGGCTGGTGAGTCACTGCTGCGGCCAGAAGCAACATCCAGCAACGCTCCCGGCCTGGCACAGCCAGAGCCGCCAGCGCGGTGGAAAAGCTGAGTGGAGCGGAAAGGGGGACACGAGGGGGGGTTCCCAAACCTCTGGGGCCCCCACCCGCCCGCTGCCGCCACGTCTCTGGCAGCCTTGGAAACCGGAGCGGAGCCAAACAAACAGCGGCATCCTGCTGCCAAAAGCAGCCGGCGCCGCCGCCAGGCTGCCAAGCTCTGCCTCGCCCGCCCGAGCTTCCTCAGCCCTCTGCCCTGCAGCGCTCTGCCTCGCAGCCCCGCGGGCATGGGCACGCAGACCCGGACGGGAGTTCCGCCTGAGCTCTCGGTTCCCCGAAAACACCTGCCTCGGCACTGTGCCACGAGTGACAGCGAGCGCAGCTGGTACAGCCCCTCGTGGGCACCGGGAAGCCCCTTCGTGGGTACCGGGAAACCCACCACGGACACCGGGCAGCCCCGTGTGGGCACCAGGAAACGCACCGTGGGCACCAGCCAGCCCCCCGCGGGTAGCCCCTTCGTGGGCACAGAGAAACCCACCACGGACACCGGGCAGCCCCTTGTGGGCACCGGGCAGCATCCTTTTCCCCCCTGGGAGGGTTTCACGATCAGCGCTCTAAACCAAACCCCCTGCCCCGGCGTGGCACAGCGGAGCGCGGGCACCATCGGGGGCACCGGGCACCACCGGGGGCACCGGGCACCATCGGGGAGCACCCTCGAGCCCCGCGGGACGGCAGAGCGCAGCCCTCAGCACCGCCCAGCGCAGTCGGTGCCGCCGGAGCCCCCCGGGAGCTCCCAGCCCGCAGTGATGGGCCCCGGCAGGTGCGACCTTGGGGGTGTCCTTCGGGCTGGAGCCGCGCCAGGGACAGCGGCCCACCCCCGGTGTCCCCCCCGGCGGGGGCTCCGGGCCGCCCAAGGTGCCCTGCACGCCTTATCTGGCACCGGCACCGGCACCGGCAGCGGCCGCCGCGGCTCGCACCGGCCGCGGGCTCGGCGCATTCCCAGAGCGGCGGCCGCGGGAGCGGAGCCATCCCGGAGCGGCGGCGGCCGCGTGACGGTGCCCGGTGCCACACACAGACCGACGGAAGCCGCGGCCAACGCCCTGGAAAGCGCCCGGGGGAAGGGAGGGCGGGCCGGGGCCGCCGGCAGAGCCCCGGCAGCTCGGATGCAGGTGGCTCCGGGGGTGCGGGGGGGTCTCACAGGACCCCCAGCCACCGGCACCCTCTCGGCCCTTCCCGGCCCCCTCTGTCACCGGATATCTGTCCCCAAAAGCATTTGGCACCTCCACGCCTCGGGATGGGGATGCTGCGGAAGGGTTTGGGCAGCTCCCGGCGGGACCCCCACCAGAAAAAGCACCGGAGCGGACAGAGTGGGCACGGGCCGTGGCACCGCGGGGGGGGCACACTCTGTCCGTGCTGAGTCACCCCTGGGTACCATCACCCCCCCGCCTGGGTACCACTGCCCCCGGGATGCTGCCCCACGGCAGGTGACGCCCCCCAGAGCCCAGCGCAGCACGGCGCTCCCCCTGTCCCCCACCCCACGGTGGGTGCGTCCCCCCCAGATCCCCGCAGGACCCCCCACCCACCCGGGCCCCGGCGGGGTGCAGGTGTCGTGTGGCTCCCCCCGTGCCCGGCCCGGGTGGGCGGGGCGAGGGGCCGAGCCGAGCGCGGCGCGGGGGGGCCGAGCGGAGCCCAACTCACCGGTGCCCCCCGGCTCGTCCCGCTGCCGCCGCCAGTACCAGACCAGGGCGAGGGATGCCGCGTGCCCCGCCGCCACCAGCGATGGGAACAGGGACCCGCTGTCCTCCATGAGGGGCACGGCACGGGCTCGGCACCGGCCGGGCTCGGCGGGTCAGGGACGAACCAGCGCCCGCCCCCACGGGGCAGCGCCCTCTCCGCCTTAACCCCTCCCGAACCGCGCCTGGAGACGCCTCCTGCCCGCCGCACCGGCAGGGCCCCCCCGTTCCGCGTCTTCACCCCCCCCCCGCGAAGTGTCCCCTTCATCTCGGCTTTTTATATCCCGGGACAACGCGCCCCGGCGGCGCCAGCACCCCCCCCGCCCCGTCCCCGTCCTTTCCGCAGCCCCACCGGTCTCACCCACCCGGTACGACCTTCATGGGCAGGCAGGGTGCGGGCAGGTGCGGGCAGGGTGCGGACAGGTGCGCGGCGCGGAGCGAGGGCGCAGCGCGGCTCCGCCGGTGGCGGCGGGGGCTGGGGGGGGGCGGGCAGGGAGCGGGTGTCGATATAAATAACCGGGGCCCGTCACCGAGCCCGAGTTAGAACATGACACGGGCGGGGGCGGGACGGGGCGACCGCGGCGGCGCCCCAGGACCCCCGGACCCCCCGGCAGCGGGGCGGGTGGTGACCGTCACCTCGGGGGTCGCCGTGGCATCAAAACTGAGAGCCCAGGCACGGCCCCGCAGCTGAGGGAGGCCGCCCCACCGAGAAGGGGGGAAAATGGGGCCGCTGGGGGGTCCCGGGTCCCCCTCCGCCCCGCGGGGACCCCGAAACCCCCGCCGCCGGTGCGACCCCGTCCCCGCAAGCCGGGACTCCAGGCCGGGTTTTCCGGCAGCGGCTCTCGGGGCGGAGGCAAAGCCCGGAGCCGGATCCGCAGGCACGGCGGGACTGGACGGGACAGGCGGGGCGCCGCGATCGCGTCCCACGCGAGGGTCGGGGGACACCGCAGCCCCCGAGCCCAGCGCGAGATGCGACCCCACCCCCGGGCAGAGCTCCGGGGAACCCCTCCCGTGCCCACGGGACGCGGGTGCCGCCCGCGCAGGACCCGCACCCACGGGGCAGCAGCGCCGCGGGCCCGGCCCCCCCGCCGGCCGGTGACTCACGGCGCTGGCAGGGCCCGGGCTCGGCGCCTCCAGGCTGGAAACTTGGACCGGAGGCGGCTGCCCACGGCCACGGGCTGACTCACAGCCCGGGGGGATCGGGGGGGGCCCCTCACCGCCGCCTCGGAGCGACACCGCAGCTGCCCCGCCCGGGGGGGTGGGACACCGGACGCCCCGCACCCTGCCGGGTCCAGCTGCCGCCGATCGTGTGTCGGGATCGCGTGTCGCCGAGGAGGCGGGGTTGGGGACCCCCCTGCCGCAGCCGCAGCCCCCTCCCCAGCAGCACTGCCCGCCCCAGCTGCCGCCGTCTGTCCGACCCACCCCAGGCTCCGTGGGGACCTCGGCGCGCAAAATGCCCACGGAATGTCCCCCTCCCCTCTGCCATGGCCTCCCTGAAGCGCTGCTCCTCGGAGCACGGACACCCCACGGCACAGCCTCCCCGGCCCAGCAGCCGCCCCACCACGGTGGAGCCCGGGAGGGCGGCAGCAATGCCACCCCTGCAGCACCCCGGGTCCTGTCGCCCCACCGGCCGCTGGGGACCCCAAGAAGCCACCTCACTGCACCCCAGCCCCCCGTGATCCTCCAGGGACCGCTCCTGCCCAGAGCATCCCCGTGGGGTCAGGGGGGCACAGCGAGGAACCCCCAGCACCCTCCTCCCTCCCCAGACAGCGCAGGGGCCTGCAGGTACCCCCACCCCATCCTCGGCTGGGAACTGGGGGGGTTTAGGGGACCTTAAGGACTTGTCCTTGTCCCAGACCCCCCTGGCAGCAGCGGGGCTCGAGCGCCCCTCACCCACGAGCGCACCCAGGGGCTCTGGTTGGTACCTGCGGCCGGGCCGGGCTGTGGGGGCGGCTGGCACAGCCCCTGCCCCGCGGTGACGGCGGCGGCTTCCACGTGCCCCTGGGCCTCGTCCTTCCTGCGGTACAGGCGGTCACCGGCGGCAGGACGCGCCCGCTGGGTGCCAGCGCCGGCCGGGG
>JAWWEB010000106.1:8101297-8117084 GCA_035222195.1 Myioborus miniatus | reverse complement strand
CATCCATCATCCATCCATCATCCATCATCCATCCATCATCCATCCACCCACCCATCCATCCATCCATCCATCCATCCATCCATCCATCCATCCCTCCAATGTTCATCCCTCCATCCCTCTCCATGGTTGGTAGATCCAATGAGCTGGTGTCCCGTCCTGTTGTCCATCCCTCCATCTCCTCGTCCCACCAGCCATCAGATCCTCCACCTCCTCATCTCTCCATCTCCTCACGTCTCCATCCAACTTTTCATTTATCCACCCATCTCTTCACCCATCCCCATGTCCATGCCTCCACCCATCTCTCCATGTCTCCGTTCCTCTCCTGACCTCACCATTCCCTCTCCATCCCTCTCCTCATCCCACCTTCTCCCCATCCAGACCTCCTGGAGAAGTCCCGTGTCATCTTCCAGCTGAAGGCGGAGCGCAACTACCACATCTTCTACCAGATCCTCTCCAACAAGAAGCCGGAGCTTCTGGGTGAGCCGGGCCACCACTGTGACCTTGGGGCTTCTCCTTCCCCCCTCCTCCTGAAATTTGGGGTGGTTTGAGGGGATTGGGAGTACTCAGAGGTGTCTCCATCCCGCCCCAGAGATGCTCCTGGTCACCTCCAACCCCTACGACTACGGGTACGTGTCCCAGGGCGAGGTGACCGTGGCCTCCATCGACGACGCCGAGGAGCTGTTGGCAACCGACGTGAGCGGGGAGGGGTGGAGGGAGGGATGAGGCCATGGATGGATGGATGAGTCCATGGATGGAGGGATGGATGGAGGGATGACCCCATGGATGGATGGATGGATGAGTCCATGGATGGATGGATGAGTCCATGGATGGATGGATGAGTCCATGGATGGAGAGACGGATGGATGAGCCCGTGGATGGATGGAGAGATGGATGGATGAGTCCATGGATGGATGGATCCATGGATGTAAAGCTCCTCAAATGTCTGGATGAGTCCATGGATGGAGAGATGGATGGATGAGCCCATGGATGGGTGGATCCATGGATGTAAAGCTCCTCAAATGTCTGGATGAGTCCATGGATAGATGGATGCTTCCATGGAACAATGAGTCCTTAGAAGGAGGGGTGGGTCCTTAGATGGATCCATGAATATAAATGTCCTCAAATGGATGGATGAGTCCATGAATGGACATGTCCAAGGTTGGATGGATGAGTCCACGAATGGATGTGTCCAGGGTTGGATGGATGAAGTTCTGAAATGGATGGATGGATGAGTCCATGGATGGATAAGTTCTCAGAAGAATGAATGGATCTTTGGATGGATGAGTCCACAGATGGATGGATCCAGGATAAATGAGTCCTGAGCTGGACAAATGAACCCCTGGATGAACGAACAAGTCCATGCACAAGTCTCTCAAGTGGACAAGCCTGTGGCTGGACGCGAGGCTAACGAGTGGGAAGGGCAGTGGGAGGTGCCCTCAGGGGGTGACCATCACAGGTGGTGACCAGCAGAGGCCGTGCCCTCACCTGGCCCCTCCCTCTCCTCCTCCACCCCTCCCAGAGCGCCTTTGACGTCCTGGGCTTCACGGCCGAGGAGAAGGCCGGCGTCTACAAGCTGACGGGGGCCATCATGCACTTCGGCAACATGAAGTTCAAGCAGAAGCAGCGGGAGGAGCAGGCGGAGCCGGACGGCACCGAAGGTGGGTCAGGGCGAGGGGGTGACGGGTCAGGGAGGGGTCACCAGGTGAGGTGGCACCTGACCAGGCGTCTCCTGCTCCGCAGATGCCGACAAGTCCGCCTACCTGATGGGGCTGAACTCGGCCGACCTGCTCAAGGGCTTGTGCCACCCGCGCGTCAAGGTGGGCAACGAGTACGTCACCAAGGGGCAGAGCGTCCAGCAGGTCTACTACTCCATCGGGGCCCTGGCCAAGGCCGTCTATGAGAAGATGTTCAACTGGATGGTGGTGAGGATCAACAACTCGCTGGACACCAAGCAGCCGCGGCAGTACTTCATCGGCGTCCTGGACATCGCGGGCTTCGAGATCTTTGATGTGAGGCTCGGAGCAGGGCAGTGGCGCTGGGCCTTGCAGGGGTGGCACTGAGCCAGCCGGGTGTTGAGGGGGTCTCCTGCAGCTTCATGGTGACCTTGGGTGGGGATTGGGTCTTTGTGTTGATGTCATTGAGTGTTGCGTTGACGTCATTGATCCCAGTGACTCCTTTAGGTGTTGAGTTGACCCTCTTGATCCCACTGGGTGCGGTTTTCAGCCCTTTGGGTCTCAGGTTGACCCCACTGATCTCATTGGATGTTCTGCTGACCCTACTGGGTGTTGAGTTGTCCCCGTTGACCCCCACTGGGTATCACTTTGACCCTGTTGGATGTTGAGTTGACCCCATGGATCCCATTCAATGTTGTCTTCACCCCACTGGGTGTCAGATTGACCCTGTCCATCCCATTGGACATCACTGAGACCCCACTGGGTGTTCAGTTGGCCCTGTTGACACTATTGAGCCCCAAGTCTTGTGTTGACCCCATGGACTCAGCTGGCCCGTTGGGTGTTGAGTTGACCCATGGACTCAGTCGGTCCTGTTGGGTGTTGAGTTTGCCCTGTTGGTGTTGGGTTGACCCCATGGCCCCGTTGGGTGTTGAGGTTACCCCGCTGACTCAGTTGGCCCTGTTGGATGTTGAATTGACCCCACGGACTCCATTGGCCCCTTTGGGTGTTGAGTTTGCCCTTTGGATGTTGGGTTGACTCCATTGGGTGTTGAGTTGACCCCATGGACTCAGTTGGCCCTGTTGGGTGTTGAGCTGGCCCTGTTGGGTGTTGAGCTGACCCCATTGGATGTTGAGTTGACCCCATTGACTTGGTTGGCCCCATTGTGTGTTGGGTTGGCCCCATTGGGTGTTGAGTTGAGCCCATTGGATGTTGAGTTGACCCCATTGACTCAGTTGGCCCCATTGGGTGTTGAGTTGGCCCCATTGGGTGTTGAGTTGACCCCATTGACTCAGTTGGCCCCATTGGGTGTTGGGTTGGCCCCATGGACTCCTTCACCCATTTGTCCCTCTCCTCCCCCAGTTCAACAGCTTCGAGCAGCTCTGCATCAACTTCACCAACGAGAAGCTGCAGCAGTTCTTCAACCACCACATGTTCGTGCTGGAGCAGGAGGAGTACAAGAAGGAGGGCATCGAGTGGGAGTTCATCGACTTCGGCATGGACCTGCAGGCCTGCATCGACCTCATCGAGAAGGTACCACCACCCCCAGGACCTCCAGGGCCTCCAGGGGCTGAGGGAGCAGGGTCCGTCCAGCTGGAGCCCCTCAGGTGCCCCAGGAGCGGCTTTTGGGTTGTCCCTGGGTTCCTTCCCGGCCAACAAGCTCTGCTTGTCCACAGCCCATGGGGATCATGTCCATCCTGGAGGAGGAGTGCATGTTCCCCAAGGCCTCGGACATGACCTTCAAGTCCAAACTCTACGACAACCACCTGGGCAAGTCGGCCAACTTCGGGAAGCCACGGAACGTCAAGGGCAAGTCCGAGGCCCACTTCTCGCTCACCCACTACGCCGGCACCGTGGACTACAACATCCTGGGCTGGCTGGAGAAGAACAAGGACCCCCTCAATGAGACGGTGGTGGGGCTCTACCAGAAATCCGCCCTCAAGCTCTTGGCCCACCTCTTCTCCAACTACGCCGGGGCAGACTCTGGTGGGTGATGGAGGGGTGGAGAAGACAGCTCCCACAGGAGCTGTCCTTGTTCCCACCTCATCCCACCGCTCTCCTCTGCAGGCGGTGACAGTGGGAAGGGGAAAGGAGCCAAGAAGAAAGGTTCCTCCTTCCAGACGGTCTCAGCCCTGCATCGGGTGAGGGACCTGCACTGGATCTGCTGTGGGGCAGGGGGAGAACAACCCCTGGTGTAGAGGGCGGTCCCACCACCCCCCAGCCCCTCCCCTGCTCTCCCATTGGTCACCCTCCCTTCTCCTCCCCAGGAGAACCTCAACAAGCTCATGGCCAACCTCAAGACCACCCACCCCCACTTCGTCCGCTGCCTCGTCCCGAACGAGCGGAAGGAGCCGGGTGAGCCGAGGCTGGGGATTGGAGGTTGGGGCATGGGTGTGGCTTGTGGTTGACCCCTCACCTGTGTCCCCCTCCAGGTGTGATGGACAACGCCCTGGTCATGCACCAGCTCCGCTGCAACGGGGTCCTGGAGGGAATCCGCATCTGCCGCAAGGGCTTCCCCAACCGCATCCTCTACGGGGACTTCCGACAGCGGTGGGGACATGGAGCAGGTTTGGGGAGGGGGGACACCCCACCGGGCTGGGCTCGGGGGTCACGTCCTCTGTGGCTCCCAGGTACCGCATCCTGAACCCCGCGGCCATCCCCGAGGGGCAGTTCATCGACAGCCGCAAGGGCGCCGAGAAGCTCCTGGGCTCCATCGACATCGACCACAACCAGTACAAGTTTGGGCACACCAAGGTGAGGTCATGTGATCCCCGTTCCCTGTAGTCCCACCGTTCCTCATGTGTTGGGGATCCGTGGTCCCATGAACCCCGTGTCCATCTCTCCCTCCCTATGTCCGTCTGCTCCTTCTGGATCTCTATCCCATCCTTCCACCCACCACAACCAGTATGATCCCACTGGGTGAGATCTCATGGTCCCTGTTCCCTGTGGTCCCACCATGCAAAATAACATTGACCTCGTGGTGCCGTGATTCCCATGTCCATCTGTCCATCTACCTAGACACCACCCCATAATTCCCCATAATTCCACCCACCACAACCAGTTTGATCCCACTGGGTGGGATCTCACGGTCCCTGTTCCCTGTGGTCCCACCATGCAAAGTGAACATGGGCCTCATGGTGCTGTGATCCCCATGTCCATCTGTCCAGCAAAATGTCCATCTGTCCATCTACCCAGACACTGCCCCATCCTTCCACCCACAACCATTTTGGACACACTGTGGGGACATCCTGTGGTCTTTTTTCCTTGTGGTCCCACCACCCCTCAGGCGTAGTGGACCCCATGGTCCCACCATTCGCTTGTCCATCTGTCCCTCCCTATGTCCATCTGTTCCTTCTGGACCCCTACCCCGTCCTTCCACCCACCACAACCAGTTTGATCCCACTGGGTGAGATCTCGTGGTCCCTGTTCCCTGTGGTCCCACCATCCTTCATGTGCTGTGGATCCCATGGTCCCATGATCCCCGAGTCCATCTGTCCATCAACACGTCCATCTGTCCATCTACCCAGACTCCACCCCATCCTTCCACCCACCACAACGCCTTTGGGCACACTGTGGGGAGATACTGTTGTCTCTTTTCCCTGTGGTCCCACTGTCCAAGGTGAACATGGACCTTGTGGTGCCGTGATCACCATGTCCATCTGTCCATCTACCCAGACTCCACCCCATCCTTCCACCCACCACAATGCCTTTGGGCACACTGTGGGGAGATCCTGCGGTCTCTGTTCCCACCATCTGAGGGGGACACGGCCCTCATGGTCCCACCACCTCCTCCCTCCCCTCAGGTGTTCTTCAAGGCAGGGCTCCTGGGCCAGCTGGAGGAGATGCGTGACGAGCGCCTGTCCCGCATCATCACCCGCATCCAGGCACGGGCGCGGGGGCAGCTCATGCGCATCGAGTTCAAGAAGATCGTGGAGCGCCGGTGAGACAAGGGTGGGCCTTCTGCTCACCTGGTCACCTGGCTGGCCATGTGGTGGCACCTGTGTCCTCCTCCTCCTCGTAGGGACGCGCTGCTGGTGATCCAGTGGAACCTCCGGGCCTTCATGGGGGTGAAGAACTGGCCGTGGATGAAGCTCTACTTCAAGATCAAGCCCTTGCTGAAGAGCGCGGAGACGGAGAAGGAGATGCAGGTGGAAGGGGTGGGCAGGGCAGGGTGGGACCACCACCACCACCAGGATGGTCTGGGGGGTGTTGGATGAGGGTCTTTGACCTGCTGGGGGTCTCCTGGAGCAGAACATGAAGGAGGAGTACGGGCGGCTGAAGGACGCCCTGGAGAAGTCGGAGTCGCGGCGGAAGGAGCTGGAGGAGAAGATGGTCTCCATGCTGCAGGAGAAGAACGACCTCCAGCTCCAAGTGCAGGCTGTGAGTCAGATCTGCCCAAAATCACATCCCAGGTGTGACCACCACCCCCACCAGACACTGGGGCAATCCTGCTTCACTTGTCACCTCTGCCCCAACAGGAGCAGGACAACCTGAACGACGCCGAGGAGCGCTGTGACCAGCTGATCAAGAACAAGATCCAGCTGGAGGCCAAGGTGAAGGAGCTGACAGAGCGGCTGGAGGACGAGGAGGAGATGAACGCCGAGCTGACAGCCAAGAAGAGGAAGCTGGAGGACGAATGCTCGGAGCTGAAGAAGGACATTGATGACCTGGAGCTGACCCTGGCCAAGGTGGAGAAGGAGAAACACGCGACTGAGAACAAGGTGAGGATGGGGAGAGGCCTTGGCCTCGAGGTGAGGGGACTTGAGTCTGAGCCATAAAACTGGTTGGGTTAGGTTGGGTTGAGATGACCAAGGATGGCTGAGGTGGGTTGAGAAGATATGAGGTATTGAGGACACCCAAGGCTGGGTGGGATCTGTTAGCTTGGGTTGAGGAGACCAAAGGCAGGTTGGGAAGATCCAGTGTTGGTTGAGTTGGGCTCATTGAGAAGACCCAAAGTCCTTTGGGTTCTCCTGCATTGAAACTACCTCTTTGGATGAGGTGAACATCAACCTCCCCCAGCTCTGTCCCCCCCCTGAGCTGGAGGCCGGACACTTCTCCCACAGGTCAAGAACCTGACGGAGGAGATGGCAGGGCTGGATGAGACCATCGCCAAGCTGGCCAAGGAGAAGAAGGCTCTGCAGGAGTCCCACCAGCAGACGCTGGACGACCTGCAGGCTGAGGAAGACAAGGTCAACACCTTGACTAAGGGCAAAGTCAAGCTGGAACAGCAAGTGGACGATGTGAGTGTGGCTGGTCCCACCCCAGGCCTTGCTGAGGAGCTTCTGGGGCAAAGATGAGCAGAACTTGAGGTTTCTCCCCATTTCTGTGTTCCTGCACAGCTCGAAGGCTCCCTGGAGCAGGAGAAGAAGATCCGGATGGACCTGGAAAGGGCCAAGAGGAAACTGGAAGGTGACCTGAAACTGACCCAGGAGAACATCATGGATCTGGAGAATGACAAGCAGCAGCTGGAGGAGAAGCTCAAGAAGTGAGGCTGGATCTCCCTGCCATGTGAGGTCCAGTTGAGGGTCATGGGTGAGGCCTCACTTGCCCCCACTTCTTCCGCAGGAAGGAGTTTGAGATCCACCAGCAGAACAGCAGGATCGAGGACGAGCAGGCGCTGGCTCTGCAGCTCCAGAAGAAGCTGAAGGAGCTACAGGTGGGGAGGAAAGCGGGGTCTGTGTCTTGTTGGGCTGAACCGGAGCATCTCCAGGTGGTTTGGTTGGGTTGAAGAGCAACCTGACAGTTGAGTTGTAGAGTCTCCAGGTGATTGGGCTGAGTAGAAGAGGCTCCACTTAGCTGGGTCAATTTTGATGGGGTTGAAGAATCTCCATCTGGTTGGGCTGGGTTGAGTCTCCAACTGGTGGGGTTGACCTGAATGGTCTCCAGCTGCTTGGGTTGGGTCGAGTTGAGTTGGATTAAAGTGTCCCAAAGCTGCTTGAGTTGGGTTGAGCAGAGGGGTTGAGGGTTCACTCAAGTTGCTTTGAAGAACCTCTAGCTGGTTAGGCTGAAGAGTGTCCAACTGGTTGAGTTGGGTTGGCATCCACCTTGTTGGGTTGAGTTGCTTTGAAGAACCTCCAGCTGGTTGGGCTGAAGAGTCTCCAACAGGTTAGGTTGGGTTGAGTGTCCACCTTGTTGAGTGGACCACTCTCTGGGCACGCAGGCGCGGATCGAGGAGCTGGAGGAGGAGCTGGAGGCGGAGCGGACGGGCCGGGCCAAGGTGGAGAAGCAGCGCTCGGAGCTGTCGCGGGAGCTGGAGGAGCTCAGCGAGCGGCTGGAGGAGGCCGGCGGCGCCACCTCGGCGCAGCTGGAGCTCAACAAGAAGCGCGAGGCCGAGTTCCAGAAGCTGCGGCGGGACCTGGAGGAGGCCACGCTGCAGCACGAGGCCACGGCGGCCGCGCTGAGGAAGAAACACGCCGACAGCGTGGCCGAGCTGGGCGAGCAGCTGGACAACCTCCAGCGTGTCAAGCAGAAGCTGGAGAAGGAGAAGAGTGAGCTCAAGCTGGAGCTGGATGACCTCAGCGCCAATGTGGAGCAGCTGATCAAGTCTAAGGTAGGAGGAGGTTGAGATGGACAGCAGGGAATCATGGGATGGTTTGTGTGGGACAGGACCACTGGGATCATACAGTTCCATCAACCCTTGAGGTGGGACACCTTCCACTAGACCAGGCTGGGTTGGGTTAAGTTGGGCTGAAGGGTCTCCAACTGGTTGAGTTGGGTTGAGCATCCACCTTGTTGGGTTGAGCTGCTTTGAAGAACCTTCAGCTGATTGGGCTGAAGAGTTTCCAACCGGTTGAGTTGGGTTGAGTTGCATTGAAGAACCTTCAGCTGGTTGAGTTGGGTTGAGTGTCCACCTTGTTGGGTTGAGTTGCTTTGAAGAACCTTCAGTTTGTTGAGCTGAAGAGTCTCCACATGGCTGAGTGGACCTGAGTTGGGTTGAAATGAAGACTCTCCACGTGGTTGGGTTGGGTTGAGTGCAGGGTTGGGTGGATCCCACCCAGGGTTCCACCAGACCAGGGGGCTCCAAGCCCTGTCCAGCCTGGCCTTGGACACCTCCAACCATGGGGCGTGTCCACCCCACCATAGCCTCCAGCCCCACCCTCCTCTTCCCCTCCATGCAGGTGGCCATGGAGAAGATGTCACGTTCCATGGAGGACCAGGCTGCTGAGCACCTGGCAAAGCTGGAGGAGACCCAACGCGTCCTCAACGACGCCAACACCCAACGGGCGAAGCTGCAGACGGAGAACGGTGGGAGCTGACCCAGGGTGGCCCCACCTGTGCCCCACACCTGCACTCCATCCCCCACCCCACCGTACCCCCGCCCCTCACCTGAAGCCCCGCCCACCCATCCAGGTGAGCTGTCACGGCAGCTGGAGGAGAAGGAGGCGCTGGTGTCCCAGCTGACCCGCGGCAAGGTGTCCTACACCCAGCAGCTGGAGGACCTGCGGAGGCAGCTGGAGGAGGAGATGAAGGTGGGGTCTGGTGGGGGTGAGAAGACCTGGGGGGCATCCAGGTGGGTCACAGGTGTCCTTCACCCTTGTGGTCACTGGTTCAGAATGGTTGGGTTGGGTGGGTCCATCTACAGGCAGTTCCACCATAGAAGGTCCAGGGTGGGCTGAGTTGGTCTGGAGAGGGTTGGGTTGGTCTATGTAATGTCCAAGGAAGGTTGGATTGGTCTGGAGTAGGTTGGGTTGGTCTATGGAAGGTCTGGTTGGGTTGAGGTGATGAAGACCAGCTCCTGCTGAGCTGGACACTCCAAGAAGTTCAAGCTGACCTGGATCCAACGGTGCCACCTTCTCCTGAAGGTGTAAGGAAGGTTGGGTTGACCTGGAAGAGCTTGGGTTGGTCTATGGAAGGTCCAAATTGGGTTGGGTTGGTCTGGAGAAGGTTGGCTTGTTCTGCAGAAGGTCTGGTTGGGTTGTGGTGATGAAGACCAGCTCCTGCTGAGCTGGAGACCCCAAGGAGTTCAAGTTGACCTGGATCCAATGGTACCACCTTATCCTGAAGGTGTAGGGAAGCTTGGGAGAATGGGTTGGTCTACAGAAGATCTGAGGAAGGTTGAGTTGGTCTAAATAGGCTCCAAGGAAAACTGGGTTGGGTTGTTCTGGAGAAGGTCTGGTTGGGTTGTGGTGACGAAGTCCAGCTCTTGCTGATCTGGAGACCCCAAGAAGCTCAAACTGACTTGGATCCAACGGTCGCACCTTCTTCTGAAGGTGTGAGGAATGTTGGGTTGATCTGGAAGAGCTTGGGTTGCTCTATGGAAGGTCCAAGGATGACTGGGTTGGTCTAAAGTGGTTTAAAGAGGGGTTGGGTTGGTCTGTGGAAGGTCCAAATTGGGTTGGGCTGGTCTGGAGAAGCTTGGCTTGTTCTGCAGAAGGTCTGGTTGGGTTGAGGTGATGAAGATCAGCTCTTGCTGAGCCAGAGACACCCAAGAGGACTCCAGGTGACCTGGACCCGACGGTGCCACCTTCTCCCCACCAGGCCAAGAACGCGCTGGCGCACGCGCTGCAGTCGGCCCGGCACGACGGGGACCTGCTGCGGGAGCAGTACGAGGAGGAGACCGAGGCCAAGGCCGAGCTCCAGCGCGCGCTCTCCAAGGCCAACTCCGAGGTGGCCCAGTGGAGGACCAAGTATGAGACGGACGCCATCCAACGCACCGAGGAGCTGGAGGAGGCCAAGTGAGTCACCATGGGTGGAGCTCCTGTGGGGTCAGGGGTGGAGATCACCCTTGGGAGAATGTTCTGGAGAAGGTTTTGGAGGAGTCATCTCCCCATGGGTGGAGCTTCTGTGGGCTCAGGGGTGGAGACCACCCCCTGGAGAAGGTTCTGGAGGTTTTACAAGTTAAGTCATCTCCTCATGGGTGGAGGTCCTGTGGGGTCAGAGGGGTGGAGACCACTTCCTGGAGAAGGTTCTGGAGGAGCAGAAGTGAGTCTTGTCCCATAAATGGAGATCCTGTGGGGTTGGGAAGGTGGAAACCACTAGAAAAGGTTCTGGAGAAGGTTTTAGAGGTTGAGTCACCTTCCCATGGATGTAGCTCCTGTGGGGTCAGGGTGGAGAAGGTCCTGAAGAAGGTCCCGGTGGAGGTAGAGTGATCTGGAGATGGTAGAGGAGATGCAGAGAAAACCTCGGCCAGTGCCTGGGTGGGAGAAGGTTCGAGGGGCCCCACCTGGCCCGTGGGTGACCCCAGGTGGTCCCTGGGGCAGGAAGAAGCTGGCGCAGCGCCTGCAGGAGGCCGAGGAGGCCGTGGAGGCCGTCAACGCCAAGTGCTCCTCACTGGAGAAGACCAAGCACCGGCTGCAGAACGAGATCGAGGACCTGATGGCCGACGTGGAGCGCTCGAATGCGGCCGCCGCTGCCCTGGACAAGAAGCAGAGGAACTTCGACAAGGTGGGCAGGTGTGGCAGGTTGGGGGTGGCTGGGTGGGGCCAGGGGGCTGCGGGGTGACACCTGGCTGTCCCCAGGTGTTGGCCGAGTGGAAGCAGAAGTTCGAGGAGTCTCAGACGGAGCTGGAGGCATCCCAGAAGGAGGCCAGGGCCCTCAGCACCGACCTCTTCAAGCTGAGGAACATCTACGAGGAGTCCCTGGAGCACCTGGAGACCTTCAAGAGGGAGAACAAGAATCTCCAAGGTGACACCACGGGTCCCTCTGCCCACCTGGGCGTTCCCCGCCCATCCCCACGGGGTCTGACGGGGTCTCACCTGGGCAGAGGAGATCTCGGACCTCACGGAGCAGCTCGGCGCCGGCAACAAATCCATCCACGAGCTGGAGAAGGTCCGCAAACAGCTGGACGCCGAGAAGCTGGAGCTCCAAGCCGCTCTGGAGGAGGCTGAGGTGGATCAAGCCCCGTCCCACCCTGTCCCTGCTTTCTCCTGGTGGGACGTCCACCCTCTGTGGTCCTCAAGGTCCTCTGTGTCCTCCCCAGGCCTCCCTGGAGCATGAGGAAGGGAAGATCCTGAGGGCGCAGCTGGAGTTCAACCAGGTGAAGGCGGAGTACGAGCGCAAGCTGGGCGAGAAGGAGGAGGAGATGGAGCAGGTGAAGCGCAACCACCTGCGCGTGGTGGAGTCGCTGCAGACCTCGCTGGACGCCGAGACCCGGAGCCGCAACGAGGCCCTGAGGCTGAAGAAGAAGATGGAGGGCGACCTCAACGAGATGGAGATCCAGCTCAGCCATGCCAACCGTGGCGCCAACGAGGCCCAGAAGCAGGTCAAGGCTCTGCAGGGCTACCTGAAGGTACCTGTCCAGGTGGTGTGGAGGGGTAGGAGATGCCTGAAGGTCCCACGGGGAGATGGAGGTGTAGGAGGTACCTGAAGGTACCTGTCCATGTGGTGTGGAGGGGTAGGAGGTGCCTGAAGGTCACACAGGGACATGGAGGTGTAGGAGGAACCTGAAGGTCCTACTGGGACATGAAGGTGCAGGAGGTACCTGAAGGTCCCATGAGGACATGGAGGTGCAGGAGGTACCTGAAGGCACCTGTCCATGTGGTGTGGAGGGGTAGGAGGTACCTGAGGGTCCCACGGGGAGATGGAGGTGCAGGAGGTACCTGAAGGTCTCATGGGGACATGGAGGTGCAGGAGGTACCTGAAGGTCCTACCGGGACATGGAGGTGCAGGAGGTACCTGAAGGTCCCACAGGGACATGAAGGTGCAGGAGGTACCTGAAAGCACCTGTCCATGTGGTGTGGAGGGGTTGGAGGTGCCTGAAGGTCCCACAGGGACATGAAGGTGTAGAATGTAGAAGATACCTGAAGGCACCTGTCCATGTGGTGTGGAGGGGTAGGAGGTACCTGAAGGTCCCAGGGGACATGGAGGTGTACAAGGTACCTGAAGTTACCTGTCCATGCAGTGTGGGGGGCTAGGAAGTACCTGAAGGTCTCATGGGGACATGGAGGTGTAGGAGATACCTCCAAGTACACCAGGGACATTGGGAGGTAGGAGCTACCTGTCCTGTGGGACATGGAGGTACATGTGGGAACATTGAGATCCTGAAGATACCTGTCCATGGGAGCCTTGGGGTGTTGGACGTCCCGCCACCCAACGAGGGGGTTCAATGGACTTTCCTCTCCCTTCCCACCACACCATGGCTGGGTGGACCCACCACCCCTTCTCACCACCCCATGGCTGGGTGGACCCGCCACCCCTTCCCATCACCCCATGGCTGGGTGGACCCACCATCCCTTCTCACCACCCCATGACTGGGTGGACCCACCACCCCTTCCCACCACCCCCAGGACACACAGCTGCAGCTGGATGATGCAGCAAGGGTCGGGGAGGACCTGAAGGAGAACGTGGCCATGGTGGAGCGCAGGAACACGCTGCTGCAGTCCGAGCTGGAGGAGCTCCGGGGCCTGGTGGAACAGACCGAGAGGGCCCGGAAATTGGCCGAGCAGGAGCTGATCGAGGCCAGCGAGAGGGTCCAGCTCCTCCACTCGCAGGTGAGACCTCACCTGCCCGCCAGGAGAGGCGCCACCTCCATCCAGGGGTGCTCCAGCCCAGGAGAAACAGCTCTGGGGGCTTGGTTGGGGAGATCAGGGGGGCTCAGGGTGGTGCAGACCCAACATCTCCTCCTTCTCCTCAAGGGTTGGTCTGGAGGAGGTTGGGTTGGTCTAAAGAAAGTTCAAGGAGGGTTGGGTTTGGTTGGAGGAGGTTGGGTTGGTCCATGGAAGGTCTGGTTGGATTCGGGTGATGAAGACCAACTCTTGCTGAGCTGGAGACCCCCAAGATGTCTCCAGTTGACTGAGACCCAACAGTGCCACCTTCTGCTGAAGGTCTCAGGAGGGTTGGGTTGGTCTGGAGGAGGTTGGCTTGATCCATGGAAGATCCAAGGAACATTTGGTTGGTCTGCAGAAGAGTGGTGTCCATTTCTGGGTTGTGTCACCAAGACCTCCAGAAGATCTTTCACCCTGCAGAGATACAGGGGAGTCTCCAAGACCTGTGGGGACTGAGGGGGTGGGACAGCAGCCCCTGGGCCACCTCCTGAGGAGTCTTCCTGTCCCCCCAGAACACCAGCCTCATCAACCAGAAGAAGAAGATGGAGGGGGACATCTCCCAGCTGCAGACAGAGGTGGAAGAGGCTGTCCAGGAGTGCCGGAACGCCGAGGAGAAGGCCAAGAAAGCCATCACTGATGTGAGTGTCACTGTGGGGCCACCACCAGGGCCACAACCGGGACCATCACTGGGGTCATCCATGGGGCCACCAGCGGTGTCATCACTGAGGCCATCACCAGGACCATGACCGGGCCCATCACCAGGGCCATGACTGGGGCCACCACCGGGGCCACCACCAGGGTCATCACTGGGGCCACCACCGGGCCGCCACCACGGCCATCATCGGGGTCATCACTGGGGCCACCACCAGGGTCATCACCGGGGTCATCACTGGGGCCATCACTGGGGCCACCACAGAGAACGTGCCATGGACCCCCTGCTTGTCCCCCCGCGGGCAGGCGGCCATGATGGCAGAGGAGCTGAAGAAGGAGCAGGACACGAGCGCGCACCTGGAGCGGATGAAGAAGAACATGGAGCAGACCATCAAGGACCTGCAGCTGCGGCTGGACGAGGCCGAGCAGCTGGCCCTCAAGGGCGGCAAGAAGCAGCTGCAGAAGCTGGAGGGGCGCGTGAGGGAGCTGGAGAACGAGCTGGAGGCCGAGCAGAAGCGCAACGCCGAGAGCGTCAAGGGGCTGCGCAAGTCCGAGCGGCGCGTCAAGGAGCTCAGCTACCAGGTGAGACCACGGAGGCACCAGGTGAGACCATGGGGGTAGGTCAAGGAGCTCAGCTACCAGGTGAGACCACGGAGGTGAGACCATGGAGGTGAGACCATGGGGGTGGATTAAGGAGCTCAGCTACCAGGTGACACCATGGAGGCACCAAGTAAGACCATGGGAGTAGGTGAAGGAGCTCAGCTGCTAGGTGAGACCATGGGGGTGAGACCATGGGGGTGGGACCATGCACGTGAGACCATGGAGGTGAGACCATGGAGGTGAGACCACGGAGGTACCAGGTGAGACCATGGAGATGAGACTATGAGAGTGAGACCATGGAGGTGGATCAAGGAACTCAGGTACCAGGTGAGACCATGGAGGTGAGACCACAGAGGTACCAGGTGAGACCATGGAGGTGGGTCAAGGAATGGAGGTACCAGGTGAGACCATGGAGATGAGACTATGAGAGTGAGACCATGGCAGTGAGACCATGGAGGTGAGACCATGGGGATGGGTCAAGCAGCTCAGTTACATGGTGAGGCCATGGGAGTGAGACCATGGAGGTGGGTCAAGGAACTCAGGTACCAGGTGAGACCACGGAGGTGAGACTCAGGTACCAGGTGAGACCATGGAGGTGGTACCATGGGGGTGGGTCAAGGAGCTCAGCTACCAGGTGAGACCATGGAGGTGAGACCGTGGAGGTGAGACCACGAGGGGTGACACCATGGGGGTGGGTCATGGAGTTCAGCTACCAGGTGAGACCAAGGAGGTGAGACTCAAGTACCAGGCATGAACACTTGGGTGGGTCATGGAGTTCAGATGAGACCATTGAGGTGGGTCATGGAGCTCAGCCACCAGGTGACACCACCTGGGTGGGTCAAACTCAGATCCCAGATGAGGCCACCACAGCACGGCCTCTCTTCAGTCCCACTTGTGGGGGATCAAAAATGGGCAGAGATGGTGGCCCCAGCGACATGGTCAACCCAGAGTGTTGACAGGCTGACCACAGGGACACGGGTGACCCAAGACACTGACTAAGTGGCCACCAGAACAAAGATGACCCAGAACATTCATTGGGTGACGAAAGGGATGTGGGTGACACAGGACCTGGTGGCCAGGGGGACACAGGAAGTCTCTGGGAAGGGAAACTGAGGCCCAGGAGTTGTGGCTGTACTCTGGTCCAGTGTCCAACCCTGTCCTTGTCCCCCCAGACGGAGGAGGACAAGAAGAACCTGCTGCGGCTGCAGGACCTGGTGGACAAACTGCAGATGAAAGTCAAGGCCTACAAGAGACAGGCGGAGGAGGCGGTGGGTGAACGGGACAGAGGGACAGATGGACAGATGGATGGATGATGGGGGATGGATGGATGGATGATGGATGGATGGATGGATGGATGGATGGATGGATGGATGGATGGATGAT
>JAWWEB010000106.1:7890308-7900883 GCA_035222195.1 Myioborus miniatus | reverse complement strand
AGATGGGGCAGGAGGACACGTCCCACCCTGGTGTTGGACCTTGGCCTTCAGCCAGTTCCCGCCCCACCCTTCCTGGCTAAAATCAACATTTTGGTGTCTTGGCAACCGGGAACGGGGACAAAGTCCCCAACACCTGGAGGTGTGGCCAGGTGTGGCCCCAAACACACCTGGCAGGTGCTGGAATGTGGTGGGACTGTCCCCAGTTGGAGTAAGGTGAATGTGGGGGTGTCACCACCAAAAGCAGCTCCAAAAAGGTGGTGGGAGATGTTTGTCCCCTCCCCAAGCCGTCACTGGGGTTGTCCCAGTACAAACCAGTAACACCAGAGATGTTTGAGTGGTTTCATTGAGACAGAGAGGGTCCAGCCCCCTTCTTTGGGTGGGAGGGGTCTTCACTCTTGAATTTGGGGACAGAGGGAGGTGGGGACATGACCTTGGAGATGGGGACATGACCTTGGAGATGGGGACATGACCTTTCAGGTGGGGTCAGGACCCAAAAGTGCTGCTGGAGGTGAGGTCCTCACGTCCCAAAAGTGGGGTCACGACCTAAAAGTGCTCAGAGGATGAGGATGGGGGATACAGGAGGAGGATGAAGATGAGGGCAGGGGTCAAGGTGTCCCCCCAAGGAGAAGGTCCAGGTTGTCCTGCAGTGCTGGGGGGGGGACTTTGTTCCATGGGGTTGGTGAGGGGGATGATGGTGATGATGATGTTGGTGGTGATTGTGTTGATGATGATGATGATGACGACGACGACGATGATGATGATGACGATGATGGCAATAATGCTGGTCGCGATAATAATGATGATGATGATGGTGATGATAATGATGATGAAGAAGATTTTGATGTCCATCATGGTCATGATGATGATGCTGACGTTGATGACGTTGACAATGATGATGATGATGAGGCTCTGGTGGTGGGAACCACCACCTCACCATGTCTCAGAGCTCCGTGATGAACTTCTCCGGCCGCGGGATTTGGATCTGTCGGGACGTGACGGAGAAGATCCGGGGAGTCAGGAACATCTGGGGTGTCCCCACTGCCCTGGTCCCACCACGGCAGGAGAGCGGGAGGAACTCACCAGCACCGAGGTGTCCACGGCCTCAAGGTCGACTGGGTGGTCATCCACGAGCTGGACATCTGTGGGACAGGAGGGTTCAGTGTTGGTGCTTGGGGTGGGGATGGGGGGCACCAACCAACCCCACCATCCCTGTGGGGCCACCAGAGACCCCCCACCCACTCCACGCCCACCTTGGTTCCGGAAGGTGAAGGTCCCCTGGGGGCTCCACTCCTCGCTGATGTTCTCGTACCAATTCTCCATCATCTTCTGCTCAGCCCTGGAGATGGGTCAGGGGGTGCGGGGGGTCACCATCAGCAGGTCCATCCCTGCCTGGACCCCCTCAGCTCCTCCACGCCCCCACAAAGAACCAAGGTCCTCCCCCCTCAACCCTCAGGACCTCATTGAGGATGAGGAACACCTTGGAAACCACCCCATGGAGACCCCCCAAACCTGTCCCCCCTCACCTGTCAAAGGACCCAGATTTCCGAGCTCGGAAGAGGAAGACGGAGAGGACGATGACCACGACGACCAGGATGGCCACGGTCAAGCCCAGGCCCATGGCCAGTTTGCTGACCCGTGATGCGCAGCGGTCATCTTGGTACCAGTACAGGTGGGTCTCATCACAGCTGGTGGGGTGGGACAAGGGAGGTCAACCCAAAGCTGGGACCCCCTAGAAGAAATTCCTCCCACCCCAACCCCATTTCTGCAGCTTGAAGTAAGACTTGAGCTCCACCTCAGGGGGTTTAATGCTGGAGATGATTGTGGAGATCCATCAGAAGGTTTGGATCCACGGGGAGGAAGACCCTACACAAACCTCAATGATTTTTGACCTCTTGTTCTGCAGAGCAAACCTCGGAGGTGGGCCTGGAGTTACACCAGAAGGGTTGGATCCAGCTTGGACCAAGACCCTGCTCCAACCCTGATGGTCCTTGACCCATTTCCAAGCAGAAAACAGCTCGGACGTGACCATGGAGATCCACCATGTGGACCAAGACCCTGCTCCAACCCTGACTATTCTTGACCCATTTCCATGCACAAAGGAGCTTGGAAAGGATTCTGAAGATCCACCAGGAGCTTGGATCTTTGTGGACCAAAACCCTGATGATTCTTGACCCATTTCCAAGCAGAAAACAGCTTGGACGTGACCATGGAGATCCACCATGTGAACCAAGACTCTGCTCCACCCCTGATGGTCCTTGACCCATTTCCATGCAGGAAACAGCTCGGACATGACCATGGAGATCCACCTGAAGGGTGGGACAGCTTTGGAGGAGGAGGAGGAGTTTCCTTCAGCCCTTACAAGCACTGAGGACCTCCTGGGGTGATGTGGCACGTCCCACGGTTGCAGTCGATGGTGCTGGCGGTGCCCGGCGTGCAGTTGGACATGCAGGACAACCCGGAGCTCGTCAGGTTGGGGAAGAAGAATTCCTGGTAGCCCTCAGGCGCTTGGTTCCAACAGTAGGCTGGAGAAGGGACAGAGGTCACCTGGAGGTGCTCTGGAGACCCCAAACCCACCTGGATCCCCACCACCCACTCACCATCTCCATCGAATTCCAGCGTGGTGGTGGTGATGTTCACCTCGGAGGGGTTGAAGCACAGGTCACCTGCAGGGGAGGTCAAGCAGGTGAAGGACACAGCCCCACAGCCCCTCTCTGGGGTGGCCAGGGTGGCTTGGGTGGGTGGGAAGGTGTCCCCCACGCCATGGGTGGCCCTGGTTGTCCCCAGCCCCGCGGTGGGAAGGTGACAAGGTACCGTCGGTGCAGTTGAATCGCGTCGCCGCCACCTCGATCTTCTCCTGCACTTTGGCCGTGACGTTCTGGAGCTTCTCCTGGCTCTGGGAGGTCACCCTCAGGGACACGATGATGATGTGATCCACCACCACGCTGCCACGCCTGGACAGAAACGTCACCGTCCCGATCCCAACCCATGGAATGACCCCAAAATCACTGTCCTGGTGACCCTGGTGCTCACCTGAGATCGGTCACCTTGATGCCCAGGTACCCCTCGATGCTGGAGTAGACCGGGTCCATCTGGAAGAGAAGATGTCTCCGGGTGGGACGGTTGGGTCCGTTCCCCTCTCACCCTCCTGGATCTCCCTCATTCTGGGTGTCCCCCCCACCAAAATCCATCCTGGTGGACCCGGAGGACACCAGGCAAGAACCCGGAGAAGCTCTTGGAGAACTTGGGGTGCTCCACCAGGTAGATCCGGACCTCAGGTGGGGTCTCGTGTCCCTTTACCTGCTTGGTGAATTCCTGGATGAACTTCTGGTAGGTGGAAGAGCTGCTGTTCTTGAGGTCCTCGGTGAAGTCCCGGTTGGTGATGCGCAGCTCCACCTGCACCGTCCCGTTGGTCTCTGGGAAGGTCCAAAACCACCCCATGAAGGAGGGTGGGGCAGAGAGACCTTCCCGGGCAGGTGGGACCCGTGAATCTCCCCCTAAATCCCCTGAATTCGGGGGTCGTTGTGAAGGAACCAGGAGAAACGTCCTCCACCCATCGGGAGAGACCATCGGTGATCCCAGCAAGGACTGGGCCGTGTCCCGTTCCCCAAAATTCCCACCTGGTCCTCCCAGGTGGATCCTGATCCTGCTGATGGTTTGGAGCTGGGGTCACCACCCACATCTCCAAAACTCTCCAGGTGGGGAATCTCAGGTAGATCCCACCTCACCCTCAGTGGGCAGGACCGGGTGGAACCACCACCTCCTCCCGAAGTTTTGGGTTCTGAGAGACTCTGATGGTTCTTGCCCCGTTTGTTCCAAGCAGAAAACGGCTTGGAGGTGACCACGGAGATCCACCTGAAGGGTTGGATCCATGTGGGACAGCTTTGGAGGAGGAGGAGGACCTACAGAGGAGGTTCTTTGAGATACGGTCACACCTGGAGAACACCTGGAGATCTTCCTCACCCTGTCAGATCTCATCCCAGCTTTGGATGCATCCCAAAAAAGAGATGGAATTCCTACCAGCCGTGGTCTCGATGGTGTTGCTGATGTCATCACACCTGTCCCCGGTGAAGCCCAGGGGACACTGGCAGTGGCCGTTGACCCAGGTGCCACCGTTGCTGCAGATCCCTGGAAGGAGAGGAGATGGATGAGGAACCAGAAGGGACGTGGAAAGGGGCCGGGGGGAAGGAGGGGTGGGAAGTACCTGGAGTGGTGGTGGGGTGGGGACTGGTGGTCATGGTGGTGGAGATGGTGGTGGTCATGGTGGTGGTGGAGGTGGTGGTGGTGGTGGTTCTACGGGTGGTCCTAGGTGTGGTGGTGGTGGTGGTGGTTCCATGGGTGGTGCTTGTGGTCACAGGTGTGGTGGTGGTCCCAGGTATGGTGGTGGTGGTCCCAGGTATGGTGGTGGTGGTGGTCCCAGGGGTGGTGGTGGTGGTGGTGGTGGTCCCAGGGATGGTGGTGGTGGTGGTCCCAGGGATGGTGGTGGTGGTCCCAGGGGTGGTGGTGGTGGTCCCAGGGATGGTGGTGGTGGTGGTCCCAGGGGTGGTGGTGGTGGTCCCAGGGATGGTGGTGGTGGTGGTCTCAGGGATGGTGGTGAATTCAGGACTGGGGGTTTCAGGGGTGGTCGTGGTGGTGCCCGGGGTCGTGGTGGTCTCAGGGAAGGCAGTGGTGATCTCAGGGAGGGTGGTGGTCCCAGGACTGGTGGTCCCAGGGAATGTTATGGTGGTACCAGGGGTGGTGGTGGTGGTCTCAGAGAAGGTGGTGGTGGTGCCAGGGATTGTGGTGGTGCCAGAGGTGGTAGAAATGGTCTCAAGACTTGTGGTGGTCCCAGGGAAGGTGCTGGTGGTGGTGTCAGGGACTGTGGTGGTCCCCGTGGTCATAGAAATGGTCTCAGGACTTGTGGTGATCTCAGAGAAGGTGGTGGTGGACTCAGGGATGGTGGTTTCAGAGATGGTCATGGTGGTGCCAGGGGTTATGGTTGTCTCAGGCGTGGTGGTGCCAGGGAAGGTGGTGGCCATCTCAGGACTGCTGGAGATTCCAGGGATGCTGCTGGTGGTCTCAGTGAGGGTGGTGGTCTCAGGACTGGTGGTCCCAGGGATGGTCGTGGTGGTGCCAGGGGTCGCAGCGGTCTCTGGGATGGTGGTGGTGATCTCAGAACTGGTGGTGGTGCCTGGGAAGGTGGTGGTGATGTCAGGATTGGTGGTCCCAGGGAAGGTCATGGTGGTCCCAGGGAAGGTCATGGTGGTCTCAAGGGTCATGGTGGTCTCAGAGAACGTTGATGTCTCAGGGCTGGTGTTTGTCCCAGGCGTTCTGGTGGTGGTCCCAGGGAAGGTGGTGGTGGTCTCAGAGAAGGTGATGGTCATGTCAGGGATTGTGGTGGTGCCAGGGGTGGTGGAAATGATCTCAGGGCTTGTGGTGGTCCCAGGGAAGGTGGTGGTGGTCTCAGGACCGGTGGTCCCAGGGAAGGTGCTGGTGGTGGTGTCAGGGACTGTGGTGGTCCCCGTGGTCATAGAAATGGTCTCAGGTGTTGTGGTGGTCTCAGAGATGGTGGTGATCTCAGGGACAGAGATTTCAGGGATGGTCATGGTGGTGGCAGGGGTCGTGGTTGTCTCTGGCGTGGTGCTGATGGTCCCAGGGAAGGTGGTGGTGGTCTCAGAGGGGCTGGTGATGTCAGGACTGGTGGTCCCAGGGAAGGTCATGGTGGTCTCAGGGAACGTTGCTGTCTCAGGGCTGGTGTTTGTCCCAGGTCTTCTGGTGGTGGTCCCAGGGAAGGTGGTGGTGGTCTCAGGGAAGGTGGTTTCAGGGATGGTCATGGTGGTGCCAGGGAAGGTGGCGGTGGTCCCAGAGGGGGTGGTGGTCTCAGGATTGGTGGTGCTGTCAGGGATGGTCGTGGTGGTCTCGGGGAACATTGTTGACTCAGGCATGGTGGTGATGGTCCCAGGGAAGGTGGAGGTCTCAGAACTGGTGATCTCAGAACTGGTGGTCCCAGGGAAGGTCATGGTGGTCTCAGGGGTCGTGGTGGTCTCAGGGAACGTTGATGTCTCAGGGCTGGTGTTAGTCCCAGGCATTGAGGAGGTGGTCCCAGGGAAGGTGGTGGTGGTCTCAGGGATGGTGGTGGTGTCTGGGAAACCTGTGGTGATCTCATGCCTGGTGGTCTCAGAGAAGATCGAGGTGGTCTCAGCAGAGGTGGCAGAAATGGTCTCAGGATTGATGGTGCATGGGTCACTGGTGGTCTCAGGACTGGTGGTCTCAGTGTGGGTTCTGGTGGTCTCACGGATGGTTGTGGTGGTCTCAAGGACAGTGGTGGAAATGGTCTCAAGACTGGTGGTGGTCCATGGGTCACTGGTGGCCTCTGGACTGGTGGTTTCAGGGATGGTCGTGGAGGTCTCAGGGGTGGTGGAAATGGTCTCAAGTCTCGTGGAAGTCCCCTGGTCACTGGTGGCCTCCAGGCTGGTGGTCTCAGTGTTGGTTCTGGTGGTCTCCGGGGTGTTAGAAACCATCTCAACACTGGTGGAAGTCCATGAGTCACTGGTGGTCTCAGGGATGGTCATAGTGGTCTCAGACATGGTGGAAATGGTCTCCAAACTGGTGGAAGTCCATTGGTCACTGGTGGCCTCAGGACTGGTGATCTCAGGGAAGGTGGAGGTGGCATCAGGACTGGTAGAAGTCCATGGGCCACCAGTGGTCTCAGGACCGGTCATGGTGGTGTCAGGGGTGGTGGAAATGGTCTCAAGACTGATGGCAGACCACGGGGCACTGGTGGCCTTCAAACTGGTGGTCTCAGGGATGGTCGCAGAGGTCTCAGGGATGGTGGTGGTGGTCTCAGGGTTGGTGGAAATGGTCTCAAGACTGGTGTTTGTCCATGCGTCATTGGTGGACATCAATTGGTCACTGGTGGCCTTGGGACTTGTGGTCTCAGGGAAGGTGGAGGTGGCGTCAGGCGTGGTAGAAATGGTCTCCAGACTGGTGGTGGTCCATGAGTCACTGGTGGTCTCAGGGGTGGTGGTCTCAGGGATGGTTGTGGTGGTCTCAGACATGGTAGAAGTGGTCTCAAAACTGGTGGAAGCCCATTGGTCACTGGTGGTCTCCAGACTGGTGGTCTCAAGGATGGTCGCAGAGGTCTCATGGATGGTTGTGGTGGTCTCAGGGGTGGTAGAAACCATCTCAAGACTGGTGGAAGTCCATGAGTCACTGGTGGTCTCAGGACTGGTGGTCTCAGGGATCATTCTGGTGGTCTCAGGGAGGGTCATGGTGGTCTCAGTGGTGGTGAAAATGGTCTCAGGACTGGTGGAAGTCCATGGGTCACCAGTGGTCTCAGGACTGGTGGTCTCAGGACTGGTCATGGTGGTCTCAGGGGTGGTAGAAATGGTCTCAAGACTGGTGGTAGACCATGGGTCACTGATGGTCTCCAGACTCGTGGTCTCAGGGATGGTCGTGGAGGTCTCAGGGACGGTGGTCTCAGGGATGGTGGTGGTGGTGTCAGGAGTCGTAGAAACCATCTCAAGCCTGGTGGTGGTCCATGAGTCACTGGTGGTCTCGGGACTGGTGGTCTCAGGGGTGGTAGAAATGGTCTCAAGACTTGTGGTGGTCCATGGGTCACTGGTGGTCTCAGGGATGGTCGTGGTGGTCTCAGACATGGTAGAAATGGTCTCAAAACTCATGGAAGTCCATGAGTCACTGGTGGTCTCTGGACTGGTGGTCTCAGGGATGGTTTTGATGGTCTCAGTCATGGTCGTGGTGGTCTCAGGGGTGGTAGAAATGGGCTCCAGACTGGTGGTGGCCCATGGGTCACTAGGGGTGGTCCAGGGATCAGTGGTGGTCTCAGGACTGGTGGTCTCAGACATGGTGGAAATGGTCTCAAGACTGGATGTGCTCCATGGGTCACTGGTGGCCTCCAGACTGGTGGTCTCAGGGGTGGTCATGAAGGTCTCAGGGATGGTGGTGGTGGTGTCAAGGGTGGTAGAAATGGTCTCGAGACTGGTGGTGGTCCATGGGTCACTGGTGGACATCCATTGGTCACTGGTGGCCTCTGGACTGGTGGTCTCAAGGATGGTGGTGGAAATGGTCTCAAGGCCAGTGGTGGTCCATGGGTCACCAGTGGCCTCAGGACTGGTCATGGTGGTCTCAGGAATGGTCGTGGAGGTCTCAGGGGTGGCAGAAATGGTTACAGGAATGGTGGTGGCCCATGGGTCACTGGTGGTGGTCCAGGGGTCACTGGTGGTCTCCAAGATCTTGATGGTGGTCTCAGGGGTGGTTGTGGTGGTGTCAGGGATGGTGGAAATGGTCTCAAGAATGGTGGTGGCCCATGTGTCACTGGTGGCAGTCCATGGGTCACTGGTGGCGGTCAATGGGTCACTGGTGACCTCCAGACTGGTGGTCTCAGTGGTGGTCGTGGAGGTCTCAGGGATGGTGGTGGTGGTCTCAGGTATGGTAGAAATGGTCTCAAAACTGGTAGAAGTCCATTGGCCACTGGTGGCCTCCAGGCTGGTGGTCTCAGGGTTGGTTGTCCATGGGTCACCAGTGGTCTCCAGACTGGTCATCTCAGGAATGGTTTTGGTGGTCTCAGGGATGGTTTTGGTGGTCTCAGGGATGGTGGTGGAAATGGTCTCAAGACTGGATGTGTTCCATGGGTCACTGGTGGTCTCAGGACTGGTGGTCTCAGGGATCGTCATGGAGGTCTCAGTGGTGGTCATGGAGATGTCACGGATGGTTCTGGTGGTCTCAGGGGTGCTGGAAATGGTCTCCAGACTGGTGATGGTCCATGGATCACTGGTGGCCTCCCGACTGGTGGTCTCAGTGATGGTTGTGGAGGTGTCCAGGGTGGTAGAAATGGTCTCCAGATTGGTGGAGGTCCATTGGTCACTGGTGGCCTCAGGGATGGTGGAGGTGGTGTGAATGGTGGTAGAAATGGTCTCAGGACTGGTGGTGGTCAATCCATCACTGGTGGCCTCCAGACTGGTGGTCTCAGGGATGGTCCTGGTGGTCTCAGGGATGGTGGAAATGGTTTCGAGACTGGTGGTGGCCCATGAGTCACTGGTGGTCTCAGGACTCGTGGTCTCAGTGATGGTCATGGAGGTCTCAGGGGTGGTGGAAATGGCCTCAAGACTGGTGGAAATCCATGGGTGACTGCTGGACATCCATTGGTCACTGGTGATCTCCAGAGTGGTGGTCTCAGGGATGGTGGTGGTGGTCTCAAGGGTGGTGGAAATGGTCTCAAGACTGGTGGCTGTCCATGGGTCAGTGGTGGTCTCAGGACTGGTGGTCTCAGGAACGGTGGTCTCACTGAGGGTGGTGGTGGTCTCAGGGGTGGTAGAAACCATCTCAAGACTGGTGGTGGTCCATGAGTCACTGGTGGCCTCAGGACTGGTGGTCTCAGGGATCATTCTGGTTGTCTCAGGGAGGGTCATGGTGGTCTCAGAGGTGGTGAAAATGGTCTCAAGACTGGTGGTGGCCCATGAGTCACTGGTGGCCTCAGGGATGGTGGTGTCAGGCATGGTGGAAATGATCTCCAGACTGGTGGTGGTCCATGGGTCACTAGGGGTGGTCCAGGGGTCAGTAGTGGTCTCAGGACTGGTGGTCTCAGGGATGGTTCTGGTTGTCTCAGGGATGGTAGAAAAGGTTTCAGGACTGGTGGCCATCCATGGGTCACTGGTGGTCTCAGGGATGGTCATGGAGGTCTCAGAGATGGTGGTGGTGGTCTCAGGGGTGGTAGAAATGGTCTCAAGGCTGGTGGTGGCCCATGGGTCATTGGTGGCCTCAGGACTGGTGATCTCAGGGATGGTCATGGAGGTCTCAGGGGTGGTAGAAATGGTCTCAAGAGTGGTGGAGGTCCATGGATCATTGGTGGTCTCAGGGATGGTCGTGGTGGTCTCAGGGATGGTGGAGATGGTCTCAAGGCCACTGGTGGTCTCAGGAATGGTTCTGGTGGTCTCAGAGATGGTTCTGGTGATGTCATGGGTGGTAGAAATGGTCTCAGGACTGGTGGAAGTCCATGGGTCACTGGTGGTCTCAGGGATGGTGGAGGTCCATGAGTCACCGGTGGTCTCAACACTGGTGGTCTCAGGGATGGTGGTGTCAGGGAAGGTGGCCTCAGGGATGGTTGTGGTGGTCTCCAAGGTGGTGGAAATGGTCTCAAGACTGGTGGCAGTCCATGGGTAACTGTTCGTCTCCAGACTGGTGGTCCATGAGTCACTGGTGGTCTCAGGGATGGTTCTGGTGGTCTCAGGGGTGGTAGAAATGGTATCCAGACTGGTGGAAGTCCATGGGTCAGGGGTGGCTGTCCACTGGTCACTGTCAGTCTCTGGACTGGTGGTCTCATGGATGGTCGTGGTGGTCTCAGGACTGGTAGAAGTCCGTGGGCCACCAGTGGTCTCAGGACTGGTCATGGTGGTCTCAGGGGTGGTTGTGGTGGTCTCAGGGGTGGTAGAAATGGTCTCCAGACTGGTGGTGGTCCATGGGTCACTGGTGGCCTCAGGAGGGGTTGAGATGATCTCAGGGGTGGTGTCTGTCCATGGGTCACTGTTGGTCTCAGGACTGGTGGTCCATGGGTCACCGGTGGTCCCAGGTTTGGTGGTCCCA
>JAWWEB010000106.1:7395659-7407167 GCA_035222195.1 Myioborus miniatus | reverse complement strand
TCCATTCCCTGTGTCCGTCCGTCCGTCCGTCCATTCCCTGTGTCCATCTGTCCGTCCGTCCATTCCCTGTGTCCATCTGTCCGTCCGTCCATTCCCCATGTCTGTTTGTCCATCCGTCCGTCTGTCCATCCCCTCTGTCTGTCTGTCCATCCGTCCACTCCCCACGTCTGTTTGTCCGTCCGTCCGTCCATCCGTCCGTCTGTCCATTCCCCGTGTCTGTCCGTCCACTCCCCGTGTCCGTCTGTCCGTCCGTCCATTCCCCACGTCTGTTTGTCCGTCCGTCCGTCCGTCCCAACCGTCCATTCCCCGTGTCCATCTGTCCGCCCGTCCATCCCATCCATCCGTCTGTCCGTTCCCAGTGTCCATCCGTCCCTCTGTCCATCCGCCCGTGCCCCGTGTCCTGTCCATCTGTCCATCCCCTGCGTCCGTCTGTCCGTCCGTCCATCCCAACCCCCCCATTCCCCGTGTCCGTCCGTCCTCTATGTCCATCTGTCCATCCGTCCATCCAGTCCCATCCTATGGAGGGGGCGTGGCTATGCAAATAAGCACAATTAACACCAACATATACATGTAAAAGAAGGCGTGGCTATGCAAATTACCTCCTTTAACACCAAGAAACTGTTTCTAAAGGGAGGCGTGGTTATGCAAATCATCTTATTTACCACCATGATATGGTTTCTGTAGGGGCGTGGCTATGCAAATCATCTCCTTTAAGGCGTCTATATAGTTCTATGCAAATAACCCCCTTTACACCAATATATTGTTTCTAAAGAGAGGCGTGGCTATGCAAATCAACTCCTTTAACACCAATATATTGTTTCTAAGGGAGGCGTGGCTATGCAAATACTCTCCATTTATACCAATGCATTGCTTTTAAACATGGGCGCGGCTATGCAAATCATCTCCATTAACACAATATATGGTTTCTAAGGGAGGCGTGGCTATGCAAATACCCTCCCTTTACACCAATACATCGTTTTTTTAACGTGGGCGTGGCTATGCAAATCAGCCCCATTACAACAACCCACCGTTCCTAGGCGGGGGCGTGGCTATGCAAATCTCCCCTTACCCACAGTGCCCCGCGCCCCGCACCGGAAGCAGAACCCGCGAGGGGAGGAAGGAGCCGGAAGTGCCGCCGCAAGATGGCGGCTCCGGTTCTGCGGGTCCCGGGGCTGCTCCCGGCGCCGCTGCGGGGCTGCCTGGGCCCGCGCCGGCTCCCGGGGAGCCCCGGGGCGGTTCCGGTGCCGGTGCCGGTGCCGGTGCCGGTGCCGGTGCGGGCCATGGCCGGGCACAACCGCTGGTCCAAGGTGCGCAACGTGAAGGGGCCGCGGGACGCGGAGCGGAGCCGCCTCCTGGAGAAAATGGCGCGGATGCTGCGGGCGGCCGCCAGAGGTGGCGCGATAGTGTCGCGATAGGGGGGGGGCTGCGGGGGACGGGGATGGGGGGTGAGTGGGACACGGGGGTGTCGCGATATGGGGGGTGCGGGGGACACGAGGAAGGGGGTGTGGGAGGAGGCGGGAGTGTCGCGATAGAGGAGGAGGAGGAGGGTAGGGGGCACGGAGGTGTCGCGATATAGGGGGAGGAGGAGGTGATGGGACACTGGCATATCGCGATATTGGGGTATCGGGACCTTGGGATATCGGGATATTCGGGACATTGGGATGTCGCGATAGAGGGGAAGGAGGGGGCGATGGGACACTGGGATATCGCGATAGTAGGGTATCGGGATATGGGGACATTGGGGGTATCAAAATATCACGATACGGGGCTGTTGGGACAGTGGGCTGTCGCGACATGGGGCCATTGGGACACTGGGCTATCACAGTATGGGGCTGTCGGGACACGGGACTGTCGGGATATCGGGACGTTGGGATGTCGCGACACAGGGACACTGGGCTGTCGCGATATGGGGCTATCATGACATTGGGCTGTGGCGCTATCACGATATGTCACGATACGGGGCTATCGTGACATTGGGTTATCGCGATATGGGGCTATCGTGACATTGGGCTATCGTGTCGCGACACCGAGCTCCGGCAGCATCGCGATACGTCACAATACGTCGTGCTATGTCGCGACACGGGGCAGTATCGCGATACGTTGCAGTGTGTCGTGCTATGTCGCGACGCGGGGCAGTATCACGATATGTCGCAGCGTGTCGTGCTGTGTCGCGATGCGGGGCTCTCGGGACACCAGTCTATCGCGACATGTCCCGACAGAGGGGGGCCCGGAGCCGTCGCTGAACCCGGCGCTGGCGGCCGTGGTGGCGCAGTGCCGGAGCCTGAACGTGCCCAAGGCCACCATCGAGGGCGCCCTGCGGGCAGCCAGGGTGAGTGACCCCTGAGTGACCAATAAGTGACCGCTGACCATCCCTGAGTGACCAATGAGTGACCAGTGAGTGATCCCTGAGCTACCAATGACTGACCCCGAGTGACCAGTGAGTGACCAGTGAGTGACCCCTGAGTTACCCCTGAGTGACCAATGAGTGACCCCTGAGTGACCAATGAGTGACCCTGACCTCTGACCCCTGAGTGACCATTGAGCATCCCTGAGTGACCCCTAAGTAACCACTGACCACCCGCAATCTAATGGGGAATTAACCAATGATGCCATCGCCTCATTTGCATAACCACACCCCTTTACCATAAAAGGTTCCTGGGGTGGGGCTGAGAACAGGAAGGATGATGTAATGGTGTTCATTTGCATAGCCACGCCTCTTTATGCAAAACCAGGCTGGAGCTGGGATCATGGAGCCATGCAGGGTGATGTAATCGTGTTAATTTGCATAGCCACACCCCTTTATGTAAATACTGGCCTGGAGGTGGGGCTGGGGAGCAAGAGCAATGATGTAATTGAGTTAATTTGCATAACCACGCCCCTTCATGCACAAAAATTGGGTTGAGGCGGGGCCATAAAGGTGATGTAATGGGGCTGATTTGCATAACCACGCCCCTATGGGGGTCACTGACCACTGACCCCTCTCACTGAGTGACCACTGACCAATGGCTGACCACTGAGTGACCCCTGGGTGACCACTGACCAATGACTGACCACTGAGTGACCACTGACCATACTAGTGACCACAGGAGCATCCGGCCGGGGGGTGTCACTGACCCCTGACCTCTCACTGACCTTTGCCCTCTCTCCGGCCACAGGAGCGTCCGGCCGGGGGGCCGCAGGTGCTGCTGACCGCCCGGGGCCCGGGGGGGTCACTCGTGCTGCTGGACATCAGGACGGACAATGTCCGGCGCAGCCAGGCCGAGCTCCGGACACTGCTGCAGCGGCACGGGTCAGTGCTGACCGCTGGGTGACCACTGGGTGACCAGTGAGAGAGCGATGAGTGACCAATGAGTGACCGCTGGGTGACCACTGAGGGACCATGGAGTGATTAATGAGTGACCACAGACTGACCAGTGAGTGACCACCGAGTGACCACAGAGTGACCAGTGAGTGACCAATGATTGAGCGATGAGTGACCCGTGAGTGACCAATGAGTGACCACTGAGTGACCAATGGGTGACCCCTGGGTGACCAGTGAGTGACGAGTGAGTGACCCGTGAGTGACCACTGAGTGACCAGTGAGTGACCACCAAGTGACCAATGAATGACCACTGACCACCGAGTGACCACTGAGTGACCCTGAGTGACCACTGAGTGACCACTGAGTGACCACTGACTGACAAGTGAGTGACCACTGAGTGACCAATGAGTGACCAATGAGTGACTGCTGGCTGACCAATGAGTGACCACTGAGTGACCATTGAGTGATCCCTGAATGACCCCTGAGTGACCCTCACTGACCATTGTCCACCTGTGGTCACTCAGAGGGATTGCTGACCCCTGGATGACCACTGGTCACTCAGGAGAGGTCACTGATCCCTCAATGACCCCTGAGTGACCCTCGCTGACCACTGTCCACTCTGGTCACTCCGCAGGGCCTCGCTGACCCCTGATGTCCACCCCGCCTTCGAGGCCGTGGCCGTGGTCCGAGTGTCCGGCCGGACGTTGGGCCTGGAGGCCGCGCTGGACGTGGCCGCAGTGGCCGGAGCCCAGGACGTGGCCGAGGATGGCGCCGAGCTGCAGGTGGGTGCGGTGGTCACTCAGTGGTCACTCTGTGGTCACTCAGTGGTCACTCATTGGTCACTCGGTGGTCACTCAGTCGCCACTCAGTGGTCACTCATTGCTCACCCAACGGTCACTCATTGGTCACTCAGTGGTCACTCAGTGGTCACTCATGGTCACTCTGTGGTCACTCAGTGGTCACTCATCGGTCACTTGGTGGTCACTTAGTGGTCACTCACTGATGACCACCCAATGACCCCCTGACCTCTCTGAATGACCGCTTGACCACTCCCATTCGCACTGACCACCCTGAATGACCACTGCCCTCTCCCGCTGTCCACCCCGAGTGACCACTGACCACCCCACTGACCCCTTCACTCCCCTGAGTGACCCCTGACCCGCGGCTGACCTTTGCCCTTTGCCCCGCAGTTCCTGTGCGCGCCCTCGGCCCTGGCCAGTGTCCGGCAGCGCCTGGTGGCCGCAGGGCTCCGGCCGATTGCGGCCGCCGTGGAATTCCGGCCGCGGTCAGCGCTGGCCCTGCCGGACGGTCCGAGGGCCGCGGCCGAGCGGCTGCTGCGGGCCCTGGCCGAGCGGCCGGACGTCCACGCCATCGTCCACAACATCCAGGACGGGCCGGCGGTCACTCGGGGCGGTCACTCGGCTCCGGACACCGCGGAGGAGCAGCAATAAAGGTGTGGTCAAATGGTCAGTGGGGTGGTCAGTGGTCATTCAGGGTGGTCAGTGGTCATTGGGAGTGGTCAAGGGGTCATTGAGGTGGCCGAGAAGTGACCAATGGTCATTGGGGTTGGTCAGTAGTCATTGGGGGTCATTAGTGGTCAGTGGGGTGGTCAAGGGGTCATTGGGGTGGTCAAGGGGTCATTGGGGTAGCCATTGGTCAGTGGGAGGGGTCAGTGGTCACTCCGGGCCCTGGCCGAGCGGCCGGACGTCCACGCCATCGTCCACAACATCCAGGACGGGCCGGCGGTCACTCGGGGCGGTCACTCGGCTCCGGCCACCGCGGACGAGCAGCAATAAAGGTGTGGTCAAGTGGTCAAGCGGTCATTGGTATGGTCAGTGGTCATTCAGGGTGGTCAGGGGTCATTGGTGAGTGGGAGTGGTCAAGGGGTCATTGTGGTGGTCAAGAAGTGACCAATGGTCATTGGGGTTGGTCAGTGGTCACTCAGGGTGGGCAAGGGGTCATTGGGGTGGTCAGTGCTCATTGGGGTGGTCAAGAAGTGACCAAGGGTCAGTGGGAGTGGTCAGTGGGAGTGGTCAGTGGTCATCGGGGTGGACAAAGGGCAGTCAAGGGGTCATTGGGGTGGTCATTGGTCAGGGAGGTGGTCAGTGGTCACTCAGGGTGGTCAGTCAGCTCCAGCCACGCCGCATGATGGACAATAAAGGTGTGGTCAAGTGGTCATTCGTCAGTGGTCATTCAGGGTGGTCAAGGGGTCATCAGGGTGGTCATGGGGGTGGTCAGTGGTCATTCACAATGGTCAGTGGCCATTGGTCATGGGGGTGGTCATTGGGGTGGTCAAGGGGTCATTGGGGGTGGTCAAGGGGTCATTGGGGGTGGTCAGTGGCCATTGGTCATCATAGTGGTCATTGGCCATCGGGATGGTGAAGTGGTCACTGGGGTGGTCAGTAGCCATTGGCCATCGTGGTGGTCATTGGTCATTGGGGTGGTCACTCAGTCATTGGGGTGGTCATTGGCCATTGGTCACTGTGGTGGTCACTCAAACCCACCCAAACCTCACGGTGAACTGACCAGTCCCCTGCGGCCGCTCCGGCCAGGGGTCATTTAATGGTGGTCACTGGGGTGGTCATCGAGGTGGTCATTGTGGTGGTCGGTTGGTCATCATAGTGGCCACTCGGTCATCGGGGTGGTCATTGGGGGTAGTCAAGTGGTCACTCAGGGTGGTCACTGGTCATTCAAGGTGGTCAGTGGTCACTGGGGTGGTCAGTGGCCATTGGTCATCGTGGTGGTCATTGGTCATCAGGGTGGTCACTCAGTCATCACGGTGGTCATCGGGGTGGTCACTCGGTCAAACACACCCAAACCTCCCGGTGAACTGACCAATCCCCTGCGGCCGCTCCGGCCAGGGGTCATTTATTGGTGGCCACTGGGGTGGTCATCGTGGTGGTCAGCTGGTCATCGTGGTGGTCACTCGGCCATCCCACCCCTCCCAATCACACCCAAACCTCATCATGAACTGACCAAAGCCCTGCGGCCGCTCCGGCCGGGGGTCATTTATTGGTGGTCACTCGTCCGAGCCGGCCGGGCTGCCCAGGAAGAGGCCGGAGTAGCCAAAGGCCGGAGCGGAGCCTTCGTCCTCCTCCTCCTCCTCCTCCTCCTCGTCCTCCTCGTCCTCCTCCTCGTGGTCATCGTGGTCATCGTGGTCATCCTCGTCCTCCTCCTCCTCCTCCGGCCGCTCCGAGCGGTCAGCGGCGCCGTCCGGCCTGCGGTCATCTCCGGCCCGAGAGCGGCCGCTTGACCACTGGTCATCTCTTGAGCCGACTGACCACTGGTCATCCTTGGAGCCCGCTCTTGCTGCTGATGACCACTGGTCATTCTTGGAGCCGACTGACCACTGGTCATTCTTGGAGCTTGGTGACCACTGCTCCATCTTCACCTCGGCTGACCACTGGTCATCCTTGGGCCCCGCTGCTGACCACTGGTCACTCTTGGAGCTTGGTGACCACTGCTCCTGCTTCACCTCTGCTGACCACTGGTCACTCTTCACCTCCGCTGCCCACTGGTCATCCTTCGGCCCCGCTGCTGACCACTGGTCATTCTTGGAGCTTGGTGACCACTGTTCGATCTTCACCCCCGCCGCTGACCACTGGTCACTCTTGGAGCTTGGTGACCACTGCTCCTGCTTCACCTCCACTGACCACTGGTCATCCTTGGGCCCCGCTGCTGACCACTGGTCATCCTTCATGCCAGCTCTTCCTCCAGCTGACCACTGATCACTCTTGGATCCTGCTGACCACTGGTCACTCTTGGATCCTGCTGACCACTGGTCACTCTTTGATTCAGGTGACCACTGCTCCTTCTTCACTGCTGCTGACCATTGGTCATCCTTGGGCCCTGCTGACCACTGCTCACTCTTGGATCCTGCTGACCACTGCTCACTCTTCGAGTTTCCTGACCACTGGTCACTCTTTGATCCTGCTGACCACTGGTCACTTTTCGAGTTTGCTGCCCACTGGTCACTCTTTGATCCTGCTGACCACTGGTCATTTTTCGAGTTTGCTGACCATTGGTCACTTTTTGACCCTGCTGACCATTGGTCATTTTTCGAGTTTGCTGCCCACTGGTCACTCTTGCTCCCCGCTGCCCACTGGTCACTCTTCGCCCCCGCTGCCCTGCCCCTCCCCGCCGCCGGCCGCGCCCTCCTGGCCCGTTTGGCGTCTCCGGCCGGCGCCGAGTGACCGGCGCGGTGTCCGAGCAGGCGTCCGAGCAGGAATCGCCGCTGCCCCCTGGCCAGCGTCCACTTGGCCTCGAGCCGCGCCAGCTCGTCGCACAGCGCCGCGTTCTCCAGCACCAGCGCCCGCGCCGCGCGCCGCAAACGCCGGAACCGCTGCCGGACGCGCTCGGCCGGACGCGGCCGGACCGCGGGCTGGGGCATCGTCCGGCCGCGGAGTGGACGCTGCCGGAGGGAAAAAAAAAAGAACAACAAAAAACGGGGAAAAACGGTGAAAATACGGCGAAAATCAGTGAAAATCGGCCAAAATTGGAGCAAAGTTAGGGACAAATCGACCCGAAGTTGGCGTTGGGTTGACCCAAGTCAAGGTTGGGTTGACCCAAGTCAAGCTTGGGTTGAGTCAAGTCAAGGTTGGGTTGACCCAAGTCAAGGTTGGGTTGAGTCAAGTCAAGGTTGGGTTGACCCAAGTCAAGGTTGGGTTGACCCAAGTCAAGGTTGGGTTGAGTCAAGTTGGGCAAAGTTGACTAAAATTGAGTGAAATTGGTCAAAATTGACCCAAAATGGCACAAATTGACCAAAGTTGGTCTTGGATTGACCCGAAGTTGGTGTTGGGTTGAGCCAAGTCAACGTTGGGTTGAGCCAAGGTTGGGTTGACCAAAATTGACCAAGATTGACCAAAATCCGCAAAAATCGGCCAAAAATGACCAAAATTGCCCCAAAATTGGCACAAATTGCCCAAAAGGGCCCTGAATTGCCCCAAAGCCGAGGGGGCGGGGCCGGAACCGCGGCCGGACCGCGGGCTGGGGCATCGTCCGGCCACAGAGTGGACACTGGGGGAAGAGAGAAAAACGGGGAAAAACGGTGAAAATTTGGCAAAAACACGGCAAAAATCGACCCAAATTGGACCAAAAGTGACCCAAAGTTGGCGTTGGGTTGAGCCAAGTCAAGGTTGGGTTGAGTCGAGTTGGGCAAAGTTGACTAAAATTGAGTGAAATTGGTCAAAATTGACCCAAAATGTCACAACTTCACCCCAACTGGTCTTGGATTGACCCAAATCGAGCACAAATTGACCCAAATTGGTCCTGGGTTGAGCCAAGTCAGCGTTGGGTTGAGCCAAGTTGACCAAAATTGGCTGAAATTGGTCAAAATTGACCCAAAACGGCACAAATTGACCTAAATTGAGTGAAATTGACCCAAATTGCCTCCAGTTGATTAAAATTGACCCAAATTGGACCCAAATTGACCAAAATCAACTGAAATTGACCAAAATTGTTCCAAATTGAGCCGAAATTGGACCAAAATCAACCAAAATGACCCAAATTGAACCAAATTGGAAAAAACTGAGCCCAAATTGACCCAAATTCAGCAAAATTCGCCCAATTTGATCAAAGTTCACTGAAATTGAGCCCAAATTGACCGAAATCGACCAAAATTGACTCAAATTGAACCCAAATTGGCACAAATGGACCAAAATCAATGAAAATTGATGCAAATTGAGCAAAATCGACCCAAATTGAGCCCAAATCAAACAAAACAGCAAAATTGACCCCGAATGACACAAATTTACCAAAATCACCATAAATTGACCCAAATCGAGCCCAAACTGACCGAAACCGAGCTCGGAGGACCTTTTGGGTTAAAATCCTGAAAAATCGAGAAAATCGAGAAAATCGGGGGCGGATTTTGGGGCCAAAACGGCGATTTTGGGTCAAATCCATCGATCCATCGATCCGCATCCATTACCGGCCCGGGGGAAGCTCTCCCTCCCCCCTCCGCTGGTCCCCGCGGGGTTTTGGGGCGAAATCCGCCGATTTTGGGTCCAAATCCGCCGATTTTGGGTCCAAATTCAGCGATTTCGGGACTCACCGCGGGCGGAACGGAGCGGGCGCCACCGGAAGTGAGCGCGGGGGAACGGAAAACAAGAGACACCAACCGGAAGTGATCCCGGAGGGAACAGGAAAGATGCGACACCAACCGGAAGTGGGCGGCAAAATCGGAGCCGGCAGGGAAAAACCCCGAAAAATGCGAATTTCCACCCAAAACCGCGTCAAAATCCGGTTATACGTCAGGATTGCGTCACGATTTCTCCTTTTTGGGGCTAAACCGCCGCGGTTTGGGTGCTCGTTTTTCTGCTCAATCGTTTTTCTCCCGCTCCGAGCCGCGATTTCCGTTACCCCCTAACGAACCCGCATCGTCTCTATGGTAACTTCCGGTAGCTATTTCCTTTTATGGTCACTTCCGGTTGGAGCCGCTCTGGCCCGCTCGGAGGACTCCAACTCCTCGCTGGGATTTTCCCCCAAATCCCGAATTTTCCTCTCAAAATTCTCAATTTTCACCTCAAAATTCCCGATTTCTCCTCAAAATTCCCGATTTTCTCACCAGAACCTCTCAATTTTAGTAAAATTTCCAATTTTTTAATTCTCGAACTCCCATTTCCCTCTAAAATTCCCCAATTCTCCCTCAAAATTCCCCATTTTCCCCTCTAAAAATTCCATGGGTTTCACCCCCGAATTCCCGATTTTTCGCCCCAAAAGTTCCCGATGGTTTTGGCTCCTCCTTTCCGGCTCCCGCCCCTCCCCTCCCCCTCCCCCAGGGGGGCGGGGCCTCCCCAAATTCCCGGGAAATTGCCCCAAAATCGGGTGGGGGAGGGGCGGCCGCGGGGCCATGGCGCAGGTAGGGGGGGAGGGGAATTTGGGGGATTTTTTGGGGAAATTTTGGGGAATTTTTGGGAATTTTGGGCAATTTCAGGAAATTCGGGAGAAGTTCGGAGCCACTTCCGGGTTGGGGAGGAGAAATTGGGGCGAAATTTGGGAGTTTTGGGGTTCAAAAGTGAATTTTGGGGGGAAATTTTGGATTTTTCTGGAAATTTTGGGGGATTTTTGATGCTTCAAAGTGAAATTTTTGGGGGAATTTTGGGGTTTTTGGGGTTTTTTTTTCTGAGGAGTTTTTGGGACTTTTTAAAGTGAAATTTCGGGGGAAATTTGGGATTTTAAGTTTATTTTCTGGTGGGATTTTGGGGATTTTTGGGGATCCAGGAAAGAATTTGAGGGGATTTTGGATTTTTATTTTTTTAATTTTTGGGGGGATTTTTTGGGGATTTTTTTGGGACTTCAAAGTCAATTTTGGGGATTTTTGGGGGGTGATTTTTGGGACTTTAAAGTGAAATTTTGGGTGATTTTTAAAAATTTTTTGTGGAACTTGGGAGGATTTTGAGGCGATTTTGGGACTTCAAAGTGAATTTTGGGGAAATTTGGGGGATTTTGGGTTCCAAAGTGAATTTTGGGGGAACTTTGGGGATTTTTGGGGGGTCCTGGGTGGAATTTTGGGATTTTTGGGGTTTTTTTTGGGATTTTCACCATTCCCAGTATTCCCAGTTCGATTTTGGGGTTTTTATTGGGATTTTGGCCATTCCTGGGTGGATTTTTGGGGGATTTTTTGGGGGTTTTTTGGATTTTGGCCATTCCTGGGTGGATTTTTTTGGGGTTTTTTGGGTTTTTGACCATTGCCAGTTGAATTTTGGGATTTTGCAGGGCCTGGTGATGGTGGTGACCGGGGGCTCGGGGTTCCTGGGCTCTCACCTGGTGCAGGTGCTGCTGGAGGCGGAGCCGGAGCTTCGGGAGCTGCGAATCCTCGACCTCGACCCCGACCTCGGGCTGGTCCCCGAGAGGCACCGTGAGCCCCAAAAGCCCCAAATTCACCCCAAAAATCAGCCTTGAAATGTCCGAAATTCACCCCAAAAATCAGCCTTGAAATGTCCCAAATTCAACCCAAAAATCAGCCCCAAATGTCCCAAATTCACCCCAAAAATCAGCCTTGAAATGTCCCAAATTCACCCCAAAAATCAGCCCCCAAATGTCCCAAATTCACCCCCAAAATTCCTGAATTTAACCCCAAAAATCAGCCCCCAAATGTCCCAAATTCACCCCAAAAATCAGCCTCGAAATGTCCAAAATTCACCCCAAAAATCAGCCCCCAAATGTCCCAAATTCACCCCAAAAATCAGCCTCGAAATGTCCAAAAT
>JAWWEB010000106.1:7242606-7253129 GCA_035222195.1 Myioborus miniatus | reverse complement strand
AGAACCCCCAGAACCCCCCAGCACCCACAGGACTCCTCAGAACCCCCCCCAGCACCCCAAATTCCCCCTCAGTTCCTCCCCTGCACCCCCCAGTACCCATGGGTGACATCCTCAGACCCCCCCAGTCTGTCTCCACCACCCACTGGGGACCTTCTGGGGACCCCCACACCCACAGGAACCCCCAGGGACCACCCAGCCCCCTCCTCACCGACACCTCCCCCCTGCTGGGGGTCGGGGTCCTCGGGGTCCCTCCCTGTTCCAGGCACCTCCTCAAAGTGGGGGCGTCCCTCTGGGTCCTGCCTGAGGGTGACACAGTGGGGACAACGTCACCACCGTGCCCTGGTGTCACTTGGCCACCACAGGGACGTCCCAACATCCCCCAGTCACCCCCACACCAGGGACATCAGTGTCACCTCCCCAAACTGGGGACACCCATTTGTGTTCCCCCCAGTGTGTCCCCAATGTCCCAGTGTCCCTCCCTCTGTCACTGCCACCCCCCACTGAGTGTCCCCAATGTCCTCATGTCCCTCTCTTTGTCCCTGCCACCCCCCTGAGTATCCCCAATGTCCCAGTGTCCCTCCCTGTGTCCCTGCCACGTACCTCAGTGTGTCCCCCCCAGTGTCCCTGCCACCCCCCTCAGTGTGTCCCCAAAGTCCCAGTGTCCCTCTCTGTGTCCCTGTCCCCCACCTGTGGCACACACGGACTCGGGGCACCATGGTGGCCCCGTACTGCAGGGACGAGACACGGTGACATCCCAGGGAGTAACGGGCCTGAGCCAGGGACAGCCACCCCTGTGGGGACATCAGGGACAGTGGGGACACAGCACAGGGACAGCCACGCCTGCGGGGACATGGGGACACAGCACAGGGACAGCCACTCCTACACAGACATAGGGAGACATTGAAAGAGTAAGAGAGACAGCCAGCTCTGGGGACAGAAGGACATTGCGTTAGGGACAGTCACCTGTAGGGACACGGGGGACACTGTGGCGTGTCCCTTTGTGTCCCCACAGTGAGTGACATGTCCCCCCATACGTCCCAGGATGGCTGGTGTGTCCCCAGCCATGTCCCCACAGCAGGGGACTGTCCCCAGCTGTGTCCCGATGGAGTTGGCACATCCTTGTAGCAGGTGACACCCGCCAGGTGTGTCCCTGTGGCAGGTGGCATCTCCTCGCACGTGTCCCCACGAAGGGTGGCATGTCCCCTCTGTGTCCCTGCTGTGTCCCCTCTGTGTTACCACTGTCCCCGTGTCCCCTCACCTGCCGCAGGTGCTGCTCCAGCTGCTCCCGCCGCTGCTGCAGCAGCTCCAGCGCCTCCATCACCTCCAGGGCGGCCTCGTCCAGGGACAGCGACAGCGACCCTGGGGTGGGGGGACACAGTTCAGGACCCCAAACACCTGGGGGGACCCCAGGGGCTCCCCTAGACCCACTAAAACCGCTCCCCCTACCGAGGGACCGGCCCGGTGTCCCCACAGTGTCACCCGTGTCCCTTCAGTGTCCCCGGGGACACGCCTAGGCCCTCAGATACCCCATCAAGACTCCCCCGGGCCCACGGAAACCCTCTCAAAAAACCCTCAGGATCCTTGAGACACCCAAGACCACCCCAAAACGTTCCCGGTCTCCTGGAGACTGCCAAAATCCCCTCGAGACCCCTCCCCGAGCACCCCCGGGACCACCAGAGACCCCCGGAGCCCCCGGTACTCCCTCACCGTCCATCGCCGCCCTCACCGCGGCCTCAGGCCCGGCCCCGCCTCGTCCAATCACATCCCTCACATCCCGCCCTGGCACCTCTCGACCAATGGGGGCGCACAGCAGCTCGGAGGGTGGGGCCTGCGTGAGGGCCGGCAGCGCAGCCGGGTGACGCCGACCCGGCCGCCATCTTGAGTGAGGGCGCAGCATTTCCTCCCCTTTCCGGCAGCACCGCGCGCTCCCATTGGTCCACCTGCGATCGGCCAATGGAAGGCGGCGGTGCTGGGAGGTGCCGGCGTGTGAGGAGCAGCGCGGAGCAGAGCAGCCGCGACCATGGTGAGGGGCCGGGGGGTTGGGTCGGTGGTCCTGTGTCCCCACCGTGTCCCACATCTCTCCATGGCGCCTCCGACCTCCCCTCCGTGTCTCCCATCCTCTCATTTCCATGCCCCCCACAGGGCCCTCCCCCTTGCCCAGCGTCCCCATATCCCCCCTCACGAGTCCCTCACTCTGTCCTCGCTGTCTCCAGATGTCTCTCGATGTCCCACATCCCTCAATGCCGCCCCCTCAGCGCCCCCCATCCTCTCATCCCTCCATATCCCCCACACCGGGCCCTTCCCCGCATCCCCCCGTGTATCACCCCCGGTGTCACCTGAGTGTGTCACCTGTGTGTATCCCCGTGTCTGTCCCCGTGTCGCAGCTGCGTCGCCAGGCCCGGGAGCGCCGGGAGTACCTGCAGCGCCGGGCCAAGGAGCAGCAGCAGCAGCGGCAGCGGGAGCGCAGGGAGAGCCTGAAGCGGGCGCTGGACGGTACCGGAGCACGGGGAAGGGGCGAGAGAGGGGCTGGAAGGGGGGAAAAAGGGAAGCGAGAGGGGTGAAAAGGGGCCGGGATGAATTTGGGGAACTCACAAGAGGTTTGGGAGGAGTTAAGGGGTGTTAGAAGAGATTCCAGGTGTGTGAAAAGAGGGTTGGGGGTGACAAAGGAGATTTGGAGGAGTTGAGGAGAGTTTGGGGGGATAGAGAGGCGTTTAAGGGGATTGAGGGGTATTTGGGGATGTTAAGAGAGGGGTTAGGAGGGGAGATGGGGGTGCTGTGGGCCACAGGGGTTATTTGGGGCTGGGGTATTGGAATGGGGAGGGTTGGGGGTCCTGTCTGAACCCCCCCCGTTTTTGTCCTCACCCCCCAGAGAATCGGTTGCTGCCCACGGAGCTGCGGCATGAGGCGCTGGCCCTGCAGAAGGAGCTCGAGTTCGACTTCCAGGCACCGGGGGGTGAGAGGGACCCCCAAATTGGGGAAAAGGAACCCCCAAATCTGGGGGTGCAGAGTGGGGAGAGAGACCGACCCCAAATCAGGGTAGAGGGAGCCCCAAATTGGGGGAGAGGGTGGAGAGAGGGAACCCCAAATCAGAGGGAAAGGTGGGGAGAAGGACCCCCAAACTGGGGGGTATTGGAGCTTCCAAACCCAGGGGTGGGGGACAGGTCAGAGCCTTGAATGAGTTGGACCCCAAAATGGGGAGAGGGGAATCCAGGGACAGGAGGGAGGCAGCCCCAAAACAAGACCTGAAAAAAGAGATTGGCCTCATTTTTAGAAGTTTCCTCAAATTCCCTGCAGATGTTTAAATTCCCCAGATGAGATTAAATTCACCCCAAAGTGAGTGTAGGCTTGCACTAACACTCACAGTCTGGGCTGCACCCCAAATTTGGGCCTTATTCTCTCCACAATGAGCTGTGAATCCCCCAAAATGGGAGTTAAACCTCCAAAACTCGCCCAGAACCATCACTGTATTGACCCCAATGACCCCGGGGATGGGTGTGGCTGCAGTGGGTGTGGCTGGGAATACAGGGGGTGTGGTCTGACAAAGCCCCACCCCCAGAGACAGGTGACAGCCAGGATGACGAGTACAGGTGGGCAGGGCTGGAGCCCCCCAAGGTGATGGTGACAACGTCACGTGACCCCAGCGCCCGTCTGAGGCTCTTTGCCAAGGTGGGCGTGGCAAGATTTGGGGTGGGTGTGGCTCTGGATGGGTGTGGCTGGGTGTGCCTCTGGCTGGGTGTGGCTAAAGCTGGGTGTGGCTATAGATGGGTGTGAGTGGGCGTGGCCTGTGGTGGGTGTGGCTAAACTGGGCGGGTCTCTGATGTAGGCATGGCACAGCCTTAACACCCTGACCCTGCCCCTGTGGCTGTTCCCATGGGGTGTGGCTGGAGGAGTGGGAGGAGCTTGTTTGGCCCCACCCCTTGAGGTCTGTGTCAATTCTGGGCAATAAAACCCATAGGAGTGGGAGGAGAAATTGTGGATGTGGCCTGAAAGTAGGCGTGGCTCCTAGTGACCTTAAAATATTGAAGGGGCGTGGCTAGGGATGGGTGTGTCATTGTCACTGTCTGCTGGGGGACAGAGACACAGAACTGGGGACATGGGGGGGTAATTTGGGGGACACAGGGCAGTGATTTAGGGGACGTGGTGGGGTGATTTGGGGGACATGGGGGGTTGATTTGGGGGGACATAACAGAGGTGATTTGGGGGATATTAGGGGGTGATTTGGGGGCATGGTGGGGGATGATTTGGGAGACACAAGGAGGGTCATTTGGGGGACACGGGGGGGTGATTTAGGGGACACAGGAGAGGTGATTTGAAGGACACAAGGGGGGATTTAGGGGACACAGGAGAGGTGATTTGAAGGACACGGGGCTCATATGTCGTACACAAGGGGGGTGATTTGGAGGGACACAGGAGAGGTGATTTGGGGGGCATAGGAGGGTGATTTGGGGGACATGAGGGGGAAGTGATTTGGCGGACATGGTGGGGTTTTTTTGGGGGACGTGACAGGTGATTTGGGGACACAGGTGAGGCAATTTGGGGGACACGGGTGTAATTTGGGGGACATGGGGAAGGTGATTTGAGGACACAAGGAAGCTCATTTGGGGCACCTGGTGACGCTGCAGTGGCGCAAGCAGGGGGACACTGTGTGAAGGGGTGACACAAACAGGGCGTGGCAGGGCTGTCACTGACCCCGCCCCATGTCCCCGTGTCCCTGTCCCCAGGAGCTGTGCCTGCTGCTGCCCGGGGCTCGCCGCATGAACCGGGGCCGTGCCGAGCTGGGCGCTCTGGTGGCGGCGTGCCGGGCCGCGGGCGTCACCGACCTGCTGGTGCTGCACGAGACCCGCGGGCGGCCCGGTCAGTGCCAAACAGGGGGCCTGGGGGCACCTTCGGGGGTCCCTGCTGGGACAGGAGGGCCTGAGGGGGTGCCTTGGAAAGGCTGAGATAGAGCAGAGATAGGGAGAGTTAATTAATTAAGTAGGGATTTATTAAAAGGATGTTCTCAGTGGATCCACCTTGGGCAGCACAAGAGCTCAGCCAGGGCTGCACCAGAGGTGAACCAAAATGGTCACAAAATGAACCCGAAATGGACCCAAATGGTCACAAAATGAACGCAGGATGGACCCAAATGGTCACAAAATGGACAACTGGTCACAGGGTCTCACTTTATAAGTTCTGCTCCATTTGCATATTGGAGTTAATTGTCCAATTACAGCTTTAGTTTATGAAGGTCCATCTTTCTTGGTTTTCTTTTTTCAATCCAAATAGTTTATGCTCTTGGGCCTGAGATTTGGATCATTTATTCTTGGTCCCCAGCAAGAGAAAGAATTGTTTTGTGTGAAGAGACCTCACCAACATATAATGTGAAGCTCATACCCACACACTAAAGCAGCACAGAACCTTAAAAATATAAAAGCTAAAACCAGAGGCATCAAGGGAGTGGGTGGGGCTAATCCCGAGGGGTGTGGCCTGTTTGGGGGTGTGATCTGTTTGGGGGTGTGTCCTTATCAAGCTCCACCCCCCCAGACGGGCTGACCGTGTCCCACCTGCCGCACGGCCCCACTGCCCACTTCACCCTGAGCGGGGCCGTGCTGCGCCAGGAGGTCGGGGGGCTTGGGGGGGCCCCGCTGGCCGCCCCCCACCTGCTGCTGCTGCGCCTGGATTCCACGCTGGGAAAAAGGGTAAGGCCAGGGGGACACTGGGGACATGGTGGGGGGACACTGGGGACATGGGGGGACAGGAGGGGAAAAGGGGACACACGCCTGGGGGGATGTGAGGGGATATAGGGGAGGAAATGGGGACATCAGGGGAGAGCACAGGAGGTCTCAGGGGTGGGGTGACGCCAACCCTGTCCCCATCCCTGTCCCCATCTAGGTCGGGACCATCCTGAAGCACCTGTTCCCCGTTCCCCGTCCCGACAGCCGCCGCGTGGTGACCTTCGCCAACGAGGATGACGTCATTTTAGTGCGGTGGGTGACACTTGGGGACACAAGGACACGGACAGACCCCCCCTGCCCCAGACCCCTCTGACCCCCCCCCTCCCCACAGGAACCACGTGTACCGGCGCCGGGGGCGGACAGTGGAGCTGGAGGAGGTGGGACCCCGCTTCCAGCTGAGGCGTGAGTGTCCCCCGCTGTCCCCAACAGCCCTAAAAGGGTCCCCATGTGTCCCCAAATGTCCCAACCATCCCCTCGTGTCCCCACCAGCCTACCTGATCCGCCTGGGGACCCTGGAGCAGGGGGACGCAGCCGACGTGGAGTGGCGCTGGCACCCGTACACGGCCACGGCCCCCAAGCGCCGCCTGCTCAGCGCCACCTGAGCCCCCCAGGACCCCCCAGGTGGGACCCACCTGCACACCTGAGACCACCTCGGCAGCTGAAACCCTTCTGGACTGGCCCAGGCACGGCTGCGATTCTCACAATCAGTTTTTATTTGTCATAATAAATCATTTCTGTCTATATTGGGTTCTGTAAGGATCAGCTGGGTTCTGCTGCAGCCCCTCCTCTGTGGGGGGGGCCAGAGATCCGGACCCTCCCTCACATCCGGGACCACTCGGCCGGGGGGTCCCGCGGGCCCTTGGGCTTCCCAATGCGGAAATTAAACCCTGGGGGGAGGAGTGGGGGTCAGTGAGGGGGGGCTGGACATTGATTCCCCCCCACCAAACCCCCAGGGACACAGAGACCCCCCCAGGACACCAGGGACCCCCATGCTCACCCAAGCAGGGCCCGCTGCTGGTGTCCGCAGGGGGCGTCACGATCTCATAGGCGCCATCTGAGGGTCTGGGGGAGCCTGGGGGGGGACCAGGGTCAGAAGTATCGATCCTGGGGATCCCTGAGCCCCCCAAACCCCCCGACCCCCCCCACTCACCTGCTGGGCTGGGGGAGGGGCGGCGCACGGGACTGCCCGGCAGCGAGCACGTGCCCGAGGGGGCGGAGTCTCGCCCGAATTGGGCGTGGTCTCTTCCCAAAGGGGAGGGGCCTCTCCCCGCGGCCCCGCCCCCTCGGCGGGGCTTGTTGACCACGGCGTAGGTGACATCCATGGCGGGGGGCGCGGGGGGCTCGGCCGGCACAGAAACGCTCCTGAAGGGAGGGATGGCGAGGGAGGGGACACCTGTCCGGGTCACCTGTCCCCGCTGCCCGGCTCACCTGTCACCGCTGCGAGCACTCACCTGAGCAGCGCGGGCCGCAGAGCCCGGCGGGCCACGGCGTCCTGGTACAGGGAGGGCTGGGGAGGCAGGGGGGGAGTCACCTGCGGCCCCCCAAACGGGGGCGGCCGGAACTCCCGCGTCCCTCCAACCTCTCAGGGCACCCCGAGCTCTTGGGGTCCCCCGCGACCGTCCGGGTCCCTTCTTTCACTTCCCCTTTCCGGGGGCAGGAAGTGCCGCGGCCGCCCTCGTGCCCCCACCCCGCCCCGGATGCTCGCGGCCCCCCAGGCCCCCCCCAGGACGGGGGTCCCCCCTTTCTCTCACCTGAACCCCGCGGGCCAGGCTGAGGTGGCCGGGGGGTGGTGGAGGTGCCATGGGGGTCCGGGGGCGGTCTCAGGTGTGTGGGGCACGGAGGGGACCTGGGGGGTTTTCAGTGCCCCCCGGGCCCCGCCCCCGGCTGGGGCCCCGCCTCTGGGCTGGACCCTAAAGCTCCGCTGGGAATTCGCTGTGGCGCTTTGGGGGGGCTCCTGGGGGACTCTATAAATACTGCAGGGGCTGTTTAGGGGCTCTGTGGGGCTTTTTGGTGTCCCTATAGCCCCTGCAGAAAGTCTGGGGGGCCTCTACAGACCCCACAGAGCCTCTGTAGAGATTTTGGGTGTCCTTATGTACCCTACAGTCCCTGCATGGGTCCCCTAAAGCTCTTCGGGGGTGCCTATAGAGTTTTTGGGGTGTCCTAAAGTTCTTCGTGAATGCCCATAGAGTGTTTTAGGTCCCCAAAGCCGCCTTGGTGTGTCTGTGGCTCCTGGAAGTCACCCGGGAGGCGCTGAAGGCGCGATGGGGCCGTGCCGGGGGGGGGTCACGGGGGTGCCCCACACATTGAGGGGTCCCCTATGGCCCTGCGGGGGCGGGGCCAGGCGCCTATAGCCGCTATAGGGATCCCTCTGGCCCCGCCCCCTGTCATGAGGCTGAGTTCCGACCCCGCCCCTGTGTGACATCACAGGGAGTCATGAGGGAAGGGGGTGGAGCGGGAGAGCCCGCCAAAAGAACCGTCACTCTTTAGGCCCCGCCCCGCGGTCGATGATTGGTCCACGCGCGGCGGCCCCGCCCCTTTCCTCCGCGCCGCGCCGTGATTGGTGGATGCGGCGGCGCGGTGACGTCACGAGGCGCGCGGCGCGGCGGCCCCGGAAGCGGCGGCGGCGGCGGTGGCGGGAGCGGGAGCGCGGCCGGTGAGCGCGCGCAGGGCGGGGACAGCGCGGGGGCGGAGCCATAGGGGGCGGGCACTGATGGGGGCGGAGCCTGAGTGGGGGCGGGGCCGAGTGGGGAGGGGGCGGCCCGGGGGCGATCTCGTAGGAGGGCGGAGCTTTGTGAGGGGGCGGGGTGTCCCCGGGCCTCCCGGGGCGGGGCTAAAGTTATTTGGGGCGGGGCTAACGCTGGTGTGGGCGTGGGTTTGCATCAGGGGCGTGGCCTGAGAGGCACGTGCGGGGTGTTCCGAGGTGAACCTTGTGGGGGCGTGGCCTGATGTCAGTGGGCGTGGTCTAGGCAAAGACCACCAGGACTGGACATACTGGGTGGGGCTGGAGGTGTGGCCACAAGGTGTGGATTAGGGGTGGGGTGTGGTCTGTGAAGCCACGCCCCCGGTGACCCCACCCCATCTCCCCCATAGGTGCCCAGGAGCCCTGAGCCCACCCTTGGTGAAGGCAGGGTGGGGCAGGGCGGGGCTGTTCAGGTGTGCAGGCACCGCCCCGGCGCCCCCTGCTGGTCACAGGTGAGGCAGAGATGGAGCCAGCAAGGACAGTGGACATGGCGTCCCCGAGCTGTCACCACAGCGGGGACAATGAGGAAGATGTGACAGCAGCGGTAGCCATGACATCATCCATGTGTCACCCTGCTGGGAATGAGGAGGAGGAGGACAAGGAGGTGGCAGCAGTGGTGACAGCCACAGTGTCCCTGAGGTGCCACCCCAGTGAGGAGGAGGAGGAGGTGACAGTAGCCATGACATCCCAAGGTGGGCCATGTGGCAGGGATGAGGATGTGGTGGCAGCAGTGACAGCAGAAGCAGCCACAACGTCCCAGGGCTGTCATCCCAGTGCGGAGGAGGAGGTGACCACAGCAGGGACATCCCTGGGGTGTCCCCCACTTGAGGATGAGGAGGAAAAAGTGACAATAGCAGGGACAGCAGCAGTGACACCCCCGGGCATTCAACCCAGTGAGGAGGAGATGACCATGGCAGCAACGTCCCCAGCACATCCTCCTGTAGGGGATGAAGAGGAGGTGACAGCAGCGGTGACATCCCCAGTGTGTCATCCTGGTGAGGAGGAGGTGACAACAGCGGTGACATCCTCAGAGTGTCACCCTCGTGACGAAAAGGAGGAGGTGACAGCAGCAGTGACATCTCCAGTGTGCAACCCCGGTGAGGAAGAGGAGGAGGTGACAGCGGCGGTGACAGCAGCAGCAGCCACATCGGCCCCGGGTGGGCGGCGTGGTGCGGACGAGGACGTGGCGGCTGCAGGCTGGCGAGCACGGCGCAAACACGTGTTCGTGCTCAGCGAGGCGGGGAAGCCGATCTACTCCCGGCACGGCAACGAGGAGGCGCTGGCAGCCACCATGGGTGTCATGATGGCCCTCGTGTCCTTCATCCAGAGCGGCGGCAACGCCATCCGGGCCATCTGCTCCGGTACGGGGCCAGCGAGGGGTGGACATGGAACACTCAAATTTACACAGACACACCTGTGGGTAACCCCAAACCTGCAGAGCCCCACCCCAAGGTAGCCTTGAAATAGCCCCCACAGGTACAGGATCCCTGCTCCAAAAGCTCCCTCCAAACACAACATCCCAGCCCCAAAACCACCTCTCCCAGATGCAGCTGAATCTACTGAATCAGCCTGCCCAGGTACAACCAGCCCCCCCAAAACTCTCTTCCCCCTCAAACCCTTTCCTGGTTCCTGCCACCCCCTAAAAACCCTACCTTGCTACAGCCACTCTCCAAAAACAGCGCACCCCAAAATGACACCTGTCCAGGTACATCTGGCTACCCCCAAACCCTCCGTGTCCCCCCGCCCCGTGTGACCGCCGTGTCCCCTCTCTCCCCCGCAGAGGACCGCACGCTGGTGTTCGAGCAGCGGGGCCCGCTGCTGCTGGTGTCGGTGTCCCGCACACGGCAATCGGCGGCGCAGCTGCGGCGGGAGCTGGCCTTCGTTCACGAGCAGATCCTGTCGCTGCTGACCCGCGGGGGCATCGCCCGAGTCTTCGCCCGACGCCGCGGCTTCGACCTTCGCCGGCTGCTGGCGGGCGCCGAGGCCGTGCTGGACCGGCTGCTCTGCGGGGCCGCGGCCGACGGGCGGCTGCTGCTGGGGGCCGCTCGCTGCCTGCCCCTGCCCGGGGG
>JAWWEB010000106.1:7025337-7038656 GCA_035222195.1 Myioborus miniatus | reverse complement strand
GGGAAGGGAAGGGAAGGGAAGGGAAGGGAAGGGAAGGGAAGGGAAGGGAAGGGAAGGGAAGGGAAAAGGAAAGGAAAGGGAAAAGGAAAGGAAAGGGAAAAGGAAAGGAAAGGGAAAAGGAAAGAAAAGGGAAAAGGAAAGAAAAGGGAAAGGGAAAAGGAAAGAAAAGGGAAAGGGAAAAGGAAAGAAAAGGGAAAGGGAGGAGAGCAGAGATTCCCTCGCAATCCCGGGATGCCGCGGGCAGGGCGGGCAGAGCCTTTCCCTTTCCCTTTCCCCGTTCTTGCCCTCCCGGCCGCGCTCGGCGCTGTCGCGTCCCGGATCCCGTCCCGGATCCCGTCCCGGATTCCGATCCCGCATTTAAAGGGAAAGCAGCGATTCCTTCCTGTGATCCGGGAGAAAGGAGCGGATCCTTCCCCAGGGCCCCCGCCCTGTCCGCATCCCGGCTTCATTAACACAGCGTCTCATTAACATAGCGCTTGATTAACACAGCGCTTCATTAACATAGCGCTTCATTAACACAGCGCCTGATTAACACAGCGCCTCATTAACATAGCGCCTGATTAACACAGCGCTTCATTAACATAGCGCCTGATTAACACAGCGCCTCATTAACATAGCGCTTGATTAACACAGCGCTTCATTAACACAGCGCTTCATTAACACAGCGCCTGATTGGAGCCCCCCGGCTCCGCCCGCTCCCGGCTTAGAGCAGCGGCGGAGCCCCGGAACGGGCTCGGAACGGCCCCGGAACGGCCCCGGGAGCTCCGGAGCAGCCTCTGGATCCCTGGAACCGCCTCGGAACCGCCCCTGGAGCCCGGAACAGCTCCCGGAACAGCTCCATGATCCCTGGAGCCCCGAACGGCCTCGGAATCCCGGGAGCAGCCCCCGGAGCCCCGGAACAGCTCCGGGAACAGCCTCGAAATCCCCGGAATCGCCTCGGAGCAGCCCCTGGAGCCCCGGAACAGCTCCACGATCCCCGGGATAGCCCCGGAACCGCCCCCGGATCCCTGGAACAGCTCCTGGAACGGCCCCGGAGCAGCCCCGGCTCCCGGCCCGGCGCTTTCCGCGCGTTCTTTCCTGCGAACAGGAGAATCCCTGGATTTCCAAACCCCCGGGTTTCCAAATCCCTGGATTTCCAAATCCCTGGATTTCCTGAATCCCTGAATTTCTGAGCCTCCGGATTCCTGAACCCCCGGATTTCCGAATCTCTGAATTTCTGACCTTTTGGATTTCCGAACCCAAGGATTTCTGAATTCCCGGATTTCTGAATCCCGAGATTTCCGCACCCCCGGATTCCTGAGCCCCCGGATTTGCAAAGCCCCGGATTTCTGAATCCTCGCATTTCCAAGCAGCGTCCCGGGAGCCCGAGCGGACTCCGACCCCATCCCGGACCCGCGGCCGCTTCCCGGCGGTTCCGGCCCGGCAGGAGCCGCCGCCGCCGCTTTTCCCGAATTTTGGCTTTTCCCGAATTTCGGCTCTTCCCGAATTTCGGCTCTTCCCGAATTTTGGTTTTTCCCGAATTTTGGTTTTTCCCGTGGATTTTTTTTGGCCCCGGGAGGGGCCGGGGTGTGGCCGAGGCCGAGATTCCTTCCTCCCTTCCTTCCTCATCCTCCGGGACTGTCCCGAGCCGGGGATTTTCCTGGGAAAAGGGAGGAGCCCCGGCGGTCCCTGGCATGGAATTGGCCCCGCGGCGCTGCCCCCGGCCCGGACCCTGCGCTGCATTCCCCAGGTGGGTCGGGATCTTTCCACGGCGATTCTTCCTCGGTTTTCATCCGTTTTAACCAATTCCGGCTTTTCCCGTGCTCAGAGCGGGGTCGGGTCTCACGGACGGGGTCCCAAAATCCAAATTCCCTAAAAAATCCCCCGCGACCTTCATCCCAAAGGCTCCTCTTCCTCCCTCCCGCTCCTGCAGCTCCGGGGGCGCAGGGAAATGGGGAAATTCCATCGGTTTTTGGGAAAATCCATCCTCCGGAGGTGAATCTGCTTCCCAGGGAGGAGGGGGTGGAAATGGGGCACCGGAAAAGGCCGGGAAGGCTCAGAGGGAGGAATGGGAGGAACCCGAGGAGGTTTTGGAGCTGCTCCTCCCTCGGGCCGTTCCCTCGGGAAAAGGAGATTTAATCCCATCCCTGAATCCCCACCTGGGGAAACCAGGATGGGACCGCACCGGGCTGGGGAGGGGCTGCACCGAAATCCCTGAAAATTGACCAAAAAACCCCAAAATTCTGTGTGGCGGGGCACAAAACGAGCAGGAAATTGGAATTTTTATGGAAAAAACGGTGGGGAAAGTAAAAATGTTGAGGTGCTGAAGCTCAAGGGGCTGAACATGGGCAGAAAATTTCAGACTGAGGTAGGAATTTCCAAATCCAGTGGGAAAGGAATGAAATTTCCAGGTTGTGAGAGGTAAATTTGTGGCAAGAGGCAAAAAGATCCCAAATTTTTCCTGAGCTGAAGCCTGAATTCCCAAAATCAGGTGGAAAATGAAAGACCTGGATGTGCTGAAGCCCCAAGTGCTGGAAAAGGAACAAAATTCTCCTGTAATTTACAAAACAGAGCCCAAATTCCTCCCAAACCAAACCCAAAATCACCAAAAACGGATGGAAAAGGAACAGGATTTCCTCTGTGGGAGCCAGAATTGATGGCAAGAGGGGAAAATTCCTCAAATTTTCCTCCGTGGGAATCGAATCTGCTGATTCAGGCGATTCCGAGGGTCGGAGTCCTGGGAACTCCTCCCACTCGGATCCTGGGGAAAACAACCCCCAGGAGGGGAAAATCCCCCGGGATCCTCATCCCCATCATCCTCATCCTCAGCCCCACCTGGGAATCCACATTTTTTCCTACAAATCCACCTTATTCCCTCCAAATCCACTTTATTCTCTCCAACTCCACCTCTTTCCCCCACAAACCCATTTCCCCCCTATAATTCCATTTTTTCCCTACAGCCCCTTTTTTTCCCCCTCCAATTTCACTTTTTCCCCGTTCCACCCGCACTTTTTCCCCTCCCATTCCCCTTTTCCCCGGGCCGGTCCCTATTCCCAAGGCAGATTTTCGCTGTCGCCGTTGCCAGCCCGGCGCCGCCGCCGCCCCCTCCCGGCCGTCCGTCCGTCCGTCCGTCTGTCCCGCGCTAATCCCGGGATTAGCGGCGCCGCTCATTCTGCACCGTCAGGGCTCTGCTGCCCGGAGCCGCCGGGGCCGGGCCCTGCCCCGAGCCCCGGGATCCTCTCCCTGATCCCCGGGATCCTCTCCCATACCGGGATCCTCTCCCCATCTTGGGATCTTCTTGCCTTTACTGGGATCCTCTCCCCATCCCGGGTTCCTCTCCCATCCCTGATCCCCGGGATCCTCTCCCTTCCCTGGATCCTCTCCCCATCCTGGGATCCTCTCCCTGATCCCCGGGATCCTCTCCCTTCCCTGGGATCTTCTTCACTTTCCTGGGATCCTCTCCTCATCCTGGGATCTTCTTCCCTTCCCTGGATCCTCTCCCTTCCCTGATCCCCAGGATCACCCTGGGATCCTCTCCCATCCCGGGATCCTCTCCCTGATCCCCGGGATCCTCTCCCATCCCTGGATCCTCTCCCCATCCTGGGATCCTCTCCCTGATCCTCGGGATCCCTTCCCTTCCCTCCCCTTTTCTCCCCTCGAGGCCTCGGCAGCGGCGCTGGCACCGGTCAGTAATGGGGTCTGGGGGGAATGGGGGGAAAACCGGGAATAACGGGGGAGAATTCCATAAAAACAGGGAATAAATGGGGAGAATTCCATAAAAACAGGATAATAAGGGAGATTTCCTAAAACCAGGGGGTGATAAGGGAGTATTTCCTAAAAATATGGGATAATGAGGGAGTTTTCCCTAAAAATTGGGGGTTTTTCCCTAAAAATGGGATAATAAGGGAATGCTCCCTAAAAAAGAGGGATAATGAGGGAGTATTCCCTAAAAACGGAATTGAAAGGGAATATTCCCTAGAAATGGGATAATAAGGGAATGGTCCCTAAAAATGGGGGATAATGAGAGAGTATTCCTTAAAAATGGGGGATTCTTCCCTAAAAACAGGGAATTATAAGGGAATATTCCCTAAAAGCAAGGAATTATAAGGGAATATTTCCTAAAAATTAGATAATAAGGGAATATTCCCAAAAGCAGGGAATTATAAAGGGATAATCCCCCAAAAACAGAGAGTATTGAAGGAATATTCCCTAAAAACAGGGAACAGGCAGGATCAGGGGAGGTTTGGAGCCGTGAAGGGGAATTGGGATTTTCCATCCCTCGGGGCACTGGTGTTGTTGTTGTTGTGTTTTTAGGGATAAATCCTCCCCGGGATTTTTCTGGGTCGAATTCCGGCCGGGAGAGGCCCCTCAGGGCATCCCAGCCCGGGAGAAACCCGTCCCCAAATCCCTCTCCCAGTGTCCCCAAATCCCTCTCCCAGTGTCCCCAAATCCCTCTCCCAGTGTCCCCAAATCCCTCTCACAGTGTCCCCAAATCCCTCTCGCTGCTCTGCCCTTGCCTTTACAAAACCAGGGATGGATGGATGGAATTTTTTTCCCCCTGAAAATTCGTGCTAAGGGTGAAAACCTCCAGAACTTCCCTTTGCTGATTTTACAGGGAAGGTTCTGGTGGCCCCAAACCCGTTCCAACCCTTTTTCCCTTTTTTGGAATTCACTGAGGTGAATCCCAAGGTTGGATGCATTCACAGCACCAAAAATTTCCCATTTTTGCCTCATTTCTCCCCAGAGCTGGAAAATCCAGCCCAGATTCAGCTGAACTCAAGAGTTCACAGCTGAAACAGGGGAAACCCCAACTTCCTTCCCCTTCTGGCCCCAAATCTCCGAAATTTCTGGTTTTGACTTCAGCTGGGCTGGGTGGGGCCGAGCAGAGAGCGGATCGGGTGAGAAAATCCCTTCTGGGTTAAAAACGCCTCTTCCAGCCCTCTTCCAGCCCTCTGCTCTCCCGACCTCCACCTCCACAGCCCAACTCCTCCCTAAAGCCCCAAATCCTGCATTTCCCTGCTCCTGCATTCCCCACCTGCTCCTCTGGGTGTGGATATCACAGCGGGGCGAGGCCCAGGGCTCATTTCCGAGGGTGGAGGAGTCAGAGCCGAGCGTTTCTCCTCTCCCGTTCTCCCCAGGCTGTCCTGAGCCGCCATGTCCACCAAGGTGCCCATCTACCTGAAGAGGGGCAGCCGCAAGGGCAAGAAGGAGAAGCTGCGGGACATCCTCTCCTCGGACATGATCAGCCCCCCCCTGGGCGACTTCCGCCACACCATCCACGTGGGCAGCGGCGGCGAGAGCGACACCTTCGGGGACATCTCCTTCCTGCAGGGCAAGTTCCACCTGCTGCCCCGCGGCGACCGCGGCGAGGGGCCGGCGGCGCCGTTCGAGTTCTCGCGCACGGCCACCATGTCGGGGGGCGAGGTGGGCGCCGAGGCGGCCGCGCCGTCGCCGCTGCTCAAGAACGCCATTTCGCTGCCGGCGCTGGGCGCCGCCCGGGCCCTGACCCTGCCCGCGGCGCAGGCCCCGCCCAAACCTCCGCGGCTGCACCTGGACGAGGCCGCGGCGTCGCCGGCGTCGCCATCGTCGCCGTCACCATCGTCGCCGTGTCCCCGCGCGGCCGCCAACGGCGAGGCCGAGCCCTTCCTGTCGCACGCCGGCTCGCTGCTGTCCCTGCACGTGGACCTGGGGCCGTCCATCCTGGAGGACGTGCTGCAGGTCATGGACCGGCACCAGGCCGAGCGCGGCGCCGCCGCCCGGCCCGAGATCCTGACGTGACCTGCGGCAAACGGACGGTGAGGAGGAGGATGGAGGATGTGGAGCTCAGATTCCAGCTTGCATTTTGGGTGGTTTTTGGATGTGGATCTCAGATTCCAGATTGGATTTTGGATGGTTTTTGGATGTGAATCTCAGATTCCAGCTTGGGTGAAGGTGTTGGGAAATGGACGGTGAGGATGAGGATGAGGATGGAGGATGTGGATCATAGATTCCAGCTTGGATTTTGGGTGGTTTTCGGATGTGGATCTCAGATTCCAGCTTGGATTTTGGGTGGTTTTCGGATGTGGAGCTCAGATTCCAGCTTGGGAAATGGATGGTGAGGATGAGGATGGGGATGGAGGATTTTGGGTGGTTTTCGGATGTGGATCTCAGATTCCAGCTTGTGTGTAGGTAGCACCGTTGGGAAATGGACAGTGAGGATGAGGATGGAGGATTTTGGGTGTTTTCAGATACAGATCTCAGATTCCAGCTTGGGAAATGGACGGTGAGGATGAGGATAAGGATGAGGATGGGGGAGGATTTTGGGTGGTTTTTGGATGTGGATCTCAGATTCCAGCTCGGATTCTCGGGTTTCTCACTCCAGGTGAGGGTTCAGCCTCGGGGAGAAGCAGAGTGACCCCTCTGAGCTCTTCCGGCCTCCTCAGTGCCAGAGCTGAGCACGGGAAACGCGACCGTCGGACCCAAAGCCATCCCCCAATCTTTGGGGTGAATTCCCAAAGATTCCGGCCAGGAGGATTCGATTCCATCGGACCCAAAGTCATCCTTCAGTTTTTGGGGTGAATTCCCAAAGATTCCAGCCAGGAGGATACGATTCCGTCGGACCCAAAGTCATCCTTCAGTTTTTGGGGTGAATTCCCAAAGATTCCGGCCAGGAGGACTCGGGGGGACAGCGGGGTTTGTTCTGCACAGCTCTGAACCTCCTGAACTGTCACCTCAACTTCTGCTCCGTGAAATCCTCTGAAAATCCCACGGATGGGGAAATCTCCACCCTGTGGAGAAGCCAAAGCTCCCCGTGCAGGAGCTGGGATGTCCCAAGGGGGTTCTTGATTTAGGAACTCAATCCATGGAGGGGCCAAGAAACCCCTCTGGTGTGAACTGGAGCGACTGGAAATCATCGAGGAGATGCAAAAACAACCAAAAATCCCAACGTGAGCTGCAGGTGGATCCTGGAATCGAGGGATCCACCGCGGATTGTCGGGGTGGGGTGGGAGCAGGGAATGCCGAGGGGAATTCCAGCTGGAATTTTGGGAATGGGGACAAGAACCCCGCTGGAAACGCTGCCGGTGCCCCACCGGGACGGGGCGGGGCCTCCTTGGCCAGGCTCCCGTCACCGGTCCGGTCCTTTCACCGATTTCTGCCAGTTGGAGCCCAAAATGAGGCCGGGACCCCCCCCAGGGCGGAGCCGCGGCCCCTCCTGACCCCGCCGGTGCTGTTCCTCATTGCCTAACGAGTCTAATTTAGATTATCTGACTAATGACTCATTAGATTCTCGTTAACGAACCCTCGTCCCGCCTCTTCCTTCCCCTCCCCCTCTGCGCCGCTAAACCCGAAGCACTTTTGGTGCAAACACCCAGAATTTGGGGATAAACCCATAAAATAAGTAACAAACTGAGGTTAATTAAGCTCAATCAGGTTTAATTTCTATTTGGTCCAACTCCCCCCTGCCCTAAACTCTTTTCTCCCCCCACCCTCTCTCCACGTTTTATTTATTTTGGGATTTTTCCTCCCCAAACCAATTCCAGCTGTTCCAGAGCCTCCTCGTTTGTGATTAATTAACCCCAGGGATGTTTGTGATTAATTAAGCCCAGAGATTGGGATGGGAACGTGGCTCTGTGTCCCCTGCTGTCCCACAGACACCGTGAAGGGGACCGGGCCCAGAACGGCTCATTTTGGGCGGCTTTCTGTGGTTTGGGGGCTTTCCAACACGGGCTGGGTCAGGACAACGTGGATGGACTTTTTTTTCCTGGATTTCACCCCAATTTTCCTGGGTTCCACCTTAATCAGTGATTAAAGATGGAGCTGTTTGTGCCCCACCTCAGCCCAGGAATTGCGAAACCGTCGCTGTTTCGAAATAACCAAAATCAGCCAAAAATCCTTTTTTTTCCTGTTTTGTCCCTTTTCTCACCCGGTTTTTTCCCTTCCACAACTCAGGGCTGAATTTTGGAGTGTTCCAGCTTTAATTTGGGACCTCGTTCACTCGTTTTTGTTCTCCTCCTCCTCATCCCCCTCTGCTCCAGTCCTGGGAAAGCTCCTTTAATTTGCCAAACTTGGGGTTCTTTTAAACCATGAAAAGGTGATTTTGCTTTTCTCACCCCTCTCCTCCTTCCCCTCTTCCCTATTATAAACCCCTTGCTATAAACCCCTCAAATTATCCCCAAAATTATTGCTATTAGCCCTGAAATTATCCCAAATATCACTTCATCCCTGAAACTTTTTCTTCCCCCAGTCTCATCTCCTGCAAAAAAACTCCAAATTCCTTAATTAATTTTCAATTAACAAATAAATCATTTGGGATCCCTTTCCACAGGACTGGAGCCTCCTCCACTTCTCCCCTAATTAACTCCTCACCAAACTAACGATTTATTCAAACCACTGTTGCCAAACTCGCTGATTTACTCGCAATTCCAAGAATCTGAGTCATCCGGAGCAGCCGTGACTCAGCGCCCGCTCCCCCTCCCTTTTTGGGGAGTTTATTGCGGAATCAATCAAGGTAGAATCGTTAATTAATTAACCCCAGCTGGGGCACAGGCCTCCCTCCCAACTTCCTCATTTATCCCGGGATTTCCGGGCAGGAGATTAACGCCGCCCACGCCAGCGTCAGCTGGGATTACCGGGAGGAGGAGGAGGAGGAGGAGGAAGGGTTGACCAGGAGGGGAGGGGTGACCTTGGGGGGAAAAAAGGCAAATTCTCAACAAAAAGGGAAAAAAACACAGGTGGGATGTGGAAGTAAGGAGGAAAAAGAGAGAGGAACTCACGTGGAAATGAGGAATTCACCTCAAAATGAGGAACTCACCTGGAAATGAGGAACTCACCTGGACGTGAGGAACTCACCTGGAAATGTGGAATTCACCTGCAAGTTGACATCAAACCACACTCACCATGAGGCCTGTGGGTGACCTCAGTCCCGGGGGATGAATTTGGGGCTACTTGGTTAATTCAGGTTGGATAAAAAGGGAAAAGAGCTCAAAAATGGGAAATTTTGGGGATGAAGAGACATAAGGAATCTGGGGAGATTTGGGATCTGAGGGATTCATCCTCATTTATCCCCAATTTCACCCTCTCCAGGTCATTGTTTATTCATTCCCCCATTCCAAATTTATCCCTCATTTCCATCCCAACCCTCACCCCCCTTTCCATTTTATCCCCTACTTCCCTTCCCATTTCCCTTTTCATTCTCCATCTTCTCACCCCTTTCCATGGAAAGGTTGAGGTTGAAAAAGAACTTTGGGATCATCAAATCCAACCTGGTCACCCCTGGGCACCCCGTGTACCACATCCAGGCTTTTTTTGGGGTAATTCCAGGACAGCAATTCCACCACATCTCAGCGTGGGACAACCCTTTCCAGGAATTTTCCTCAATAAATCTTCACTGATGCAACTTGAGGCTGTTCCCTCTTGTTTTATCCATCGGGAGAAGGGATCTCACCCCCGGCCTCATTCCAGGGAATTGGAGGGAGCAATGGGGTCTCTCAATCCTCCTTTTTCCAGGATAAACCCCCCTCATCCTCTGCCATCATTTCTCCTCATTTTGTATTCATTTCTCTCTCACTCTCCCGCCTTGTTCTCTCCCAATTTTTCCCTCATTCTTCTCCCCATCTTGTCGCTCATTCCCCATCATTTTCGCCCTAGCTCTGCCTCCTCCATTTTCCCCCTCAGTCTCCCCCCTCCATCTCCCCCTTATTCTCCCCCTGTACCCTCCACTCTGCCTCCCTCTTTCATCCCCATGCCCTCCCTTTCTCCCCGTACCTTCTTCCACCCCTTTCTCCCGGATTTTCTCCTTTTCCGTGCGTTTTTCCCCTCAGATCCTTTTCCCGCCATTTTTCCCCTCAGACTTTCGCCCCCCCCACTCCCCCTTTTCCCGCCTTTTTCTCCCCCCGCCGCGCACGCGCGCTGCGCACAGCGCCGCCCAGCGGCCGGGAGGACTCCCCGCTCCCTTCCCCTGGGCCTCCCTCTCCCTCCGCCGCCCCTTTCTCCACCCTTCCCTCTTCCCGCTCCTCCTCCTCCTCCCTCCATCCCTCTCCCTCCTCCTCCTCCTCCTCGTCCTCCTCCTCCTCCTCCCTCTCCCCGCCCCTCCCGCTCCTCCCTCCGCGCACGCGCCCCGCGGCGCCCCGGCGGCGGAGCCAAGATGGCGGCGGTGGTTCAGAATGTGGTCAAGCTGTGAGTGCGGGTCTCCCCCCCCCTTTCCCGGTCTCCCCCTGCGGCGCGGGAATGGTGCGGCCCGGCCGGGCGCGGGAAGCGGGGCCCCCCCTTCGGCCCCGCGCGCCGGACGGGACCAAGTGGGCGGGGAGGGGGGAAAGGGGGAAGTGACACGCGCGCATTGTTCGCGGCGAACTTTGCTGAGGGGGGCGTTAAGGACACCCCAAAATCGTCCCCAGCACCGGGAGGGCCGCAGAGACTTGAGGGGGGGAGAGTCTGGGAGAGTCCGGGGGGGGTCCCCCAGGTCTGGCCCTGTGAGGGTCCTGGAGAGGGCAAAGCCGGGGGGTTCATCCCTTTAAAATTCCCTGTAAAATTCCCTGTATTGTATCCCTGTGCTTCCTCGTGGATCCCTAAACTCCGTGTGCGAGCGTCCTGTAGAGGCCAAGGACGGGGGAGTCATCCCAACACATCGCTGTGCATCCCTGGGGATTCCCTGTCCATCCTTGAATATCCCTGAATATCTCTAAATATCCCTGAATATCTCTAAATATCCCTGTACATTCCCTGTTCATTCCTGCACTACTTCCCCAGCCAGAGGGTCCTGTGGAGGCCGAGCTGGGGGGGAAACCTTCCCTCTACTTCCTTCTAAATCCTCATATTTCCCTCAAAATCCCTGTATCTCCCTCAAAATCCCCGCATTTTCGTGTATATTCCTGTACTTCCTTCTAATACCCTGTATTTCTCTTTAAATCCCTGTATTTCCCTGTGTATTGCTGTATTTCGCTCTAAATCTCTGTATTTCCTGTAAATCTCTGTATTTCCTGTAAATCCCTGTATTTTCCTGTCTGTCTCCATCTCTTCCCTTCCTGCCCTTCTCTTTCCACCCCTGTGAGTGTCCTGGAGAAGCGAAGGAATGGGAAGTTGGGCACTTTATCCCTCAGGATTTCCAGGTTTATCCCTGATATTCTCCAGGATTTTATCCCCGAGGGTTTCCAGGTTTATCCTTCAGGGTTTCCAGGTTCATCCCTGAGGGTTTCCAGGTTAATCCCTGAGGGTTTCCAGGTTCATCCCTGATATCCTCCAGGATTTTATCTCTGAGGGTTTCCAGGTTCATCCCTGATATCCTCCAGGATTTTATCCCTGAGAGTTTCCAGTTTTATCCCTGATATTCTCCAGGATTTTATCCCTGAGAGTTTCCAGTTTTATCCCTGATATCCTCCAGGATTTTATCCCTGAGAGTTTCCAGTTTTATCCCTGATATCCTCCAGGATTTTATCCCTGAGAGTTTCCAGGTTCATCCCTGATATCCTCCAGGACTGTATCCCTGACGTTCTCCTGGTATCCCGGAGAGGTTCCCCATTACCCCATTCCCAGTGCAGTGCCATTCCCTGTGCCAATCCCTATGCCAATTCCTGCCATTCCCCATGCCAATCCTGTGCCATTCCCCATGCCAATCCCTGCCATTCCCCATGCCAATCCTGTGCCATTCCCCATGCCAATCCTGTGCCATTCCCCATGCCAATCCCTGCCATTCCCCATGCCAATCCCTGCCATTCCCCATGCCAATCCTGTGCCCTTGCAGGCTGGGTGAGCAGTACTACCGGGACGCCATGGAGCAGTGCCACAGCTACAACGCGCGGCTCTGCGCCGAGCGCAGCGTGCGCCTGCCCTTCCTGGACTCGCAGACCGGCGTGGCCCAGAGCAACTGCTACATCTGGATGGAGAAACGGCACCGCGGGCCCGGTACGGCACCGGGGACACGCCGGGGAAAGGCTGGAGATGGCACCGGGAAAAGGCTGGGGATGGCACCGGGAAAAGGCTGGGGATGGCACCGGGAAAACGCCGGGAATGGCACCTGGAAAACGCCGGGAATGGCACCGGGGACATGCCGGGAAAACGCCGGGAATGGCACCGGGAAAAGGCTGGGGATGGCACTGGGAACACACCAGGAAAAGGCTGGGGATGGCACTGGGAAAAGGCTGGGGATGGCACCGGGAAAAGGCTGGGGATGGCACTGGGAACACACCAGGAAAAGGCCGGGAATGGCACCAGGAAAAGGCTGGGAATGGTGGGGAGATGGTGGGAAATGATGGGGAAACACCGGGAGGACAACGAGGAAACAACAGGGAAATGATGGGACACAGTGGGGAAGTGATGGGAAACAGTGAAGGAATGATGGGGAGATAACAGGGAAATGATGGGAGAATGGTGGGAAACAATGGGGGAACAGCAGGGGAATGATGGAAAACAATGGGGAAATAGTGGGGAAATGACAGGGAAATGATGGGAAACAGCAGGGAAGTGGTGGGAGGATGGTGGGAAATGGTGGGAGAACAATGGGGAAACAACAGGGAAATTATGGGAAACAATGGGGAAGTGATGGGAGAATGGTGGGAAACGATGGGAAAACACTGGGAGAACAATGGGGAAAGAACAGGGAAATTATGGGAAACAGCTGGAGAGCATCAGGGAAGTGATGGGAAACAACAGGGACATGATGGGGAACACTGGGAGAACAGTCGGGAAACAGCAGGGAAATGATGGGAAACGGTGGGGAAGTGGTGGGAGAATGGTGGGAAACAATGGGGAAACAGCAGGAAAATTACGGGAGAATGGTGGAAAACAACAGGGAAATTATGGGGAACAGTGGGAAAGTGATGGGAGAATAATGAGGAAACACCAGGAGAATAAGAGGAAAACACTTGGAAAACACCAGGGAAATGGCAGGAGGCAGAAAACAACGGGGAAAAAAGGGAAAACAGCAGGAAAGTAATGGGGAAATGGTGGGGGGAAAAGGGAAAACAGCAGGAAAACGATGGGGAAGTGACAGAAAAACAGCAGGGAGGGGAAGGGGCTGGGGTCACTTTGGGCTGTTCTGCCCCATCCTCGGGAGATTTGGGGAGTGTTAGCAGAACCTGGGATAATGCCTGGGAGTTTTTGTCCCTCGCTGGCTGGATTTTGGGGGATTTCTGGTTTTTCTCTGCAGGTTTGGCAGCCGGGCAGCTCTACTCGTACCCAGCGCGGCGCTGGCGCAAGAAACGCCGCGCCCACCCCCCGGAGGACCCCCGGCTCTCCTTCCCTTCCATCAAACCCGGTAATTCCCACTCCCTGCTGCATTCCTGGGAATTCCAAACCCGGTAATTCCCACTCCCTGCTGCATTCCTGGGAATTCCAAACCCGGTAATTCCCACTCCCTGCTGCATTCC